>OY292520.1:13289930-13446460 GCA_958496365.1 Subacronicta megacephala | reverse complement strand
ACACGCACACACACACACACACACACACGCACACGCACACCACGAACACACACACACACACACGCACACAGACACACGCACACAGACACACGCACACAGACACACGCACACAGACACAGGCACACAGACACACGCACACAGACACACGCACACACGCACACACACACACACACGCACACACGCTCGCAACGCGTGCGCCACAGTCTTTCTTATCCCCATGCATGAGGTTTGTGGAGTAAACAAGCTAAATCTTTAGGCTTTCCTTTTGTATTTTTTAAGCATTTTCCATGCAAAGATTATTAAGTTATTTTTGTGAAGGAAAAAATCCTTAAGCTTTTTTAAGAAATCTTATGACAGTTGACGAATAAATGTCAAACACAACCGTGAACTCACTGATCATTAACAGCTAAAATTAACAATGCAAGATCAATACGTTATATTTATAAGTTGCAATACATGCAAGAGTCATGTCAAAATATGTTGTTCCAGGTAATTTGTTATGCATGGTGGTACAAACGTTTAGCAAAGCGGATCTACATCTCTTGAAAATCTCACCTAAAGGGTAAGCGCGGGTTGAACGGGCGTTTGGCGTAATTCCATTGGCGCAGCGAGATACATTATCACTTTTGAACACTACTCCTGATGCAGACTGGGAAACTAAAGCATCAACGCAATGTCATGCGTTGTTGTGGAGTGGTATTATCACTCTGTTTTGACATTACTCTGTGTTCCTGCTTTACCCACATGTATAAAAAAGGCGACGGAATTCGTGGCTTCTTAACATCGGTGTTTCAAGGTCTACGCGTTATTTTAACGTATAGTGACTGTGTCTTAACTATCACTCGACTAGACTTTGTATTTCTGATATTTAAATATAATATTAATTAAATTAAATATATTATGTATTATAATATTTTATTGATAGGTACTAAGCTTATTTTGGAATTTGTACTTTTATATTTGTTATGGAAGTTACTGTAAATAACTTAATTTTTATGAGGTTTCTAGATATATTATTTCCGAAGAATGGATAACATAATAGAATAAAACAAAAAAAAAAAGTTTAAAATATATTAGATGCAAAAACTGGTCTGTTAATATTATAATTAAATACTTCTGTCTGTATTTATCTGACTGAATTTATAAAATGAAATAATTAGAATTATCAACATACATCATAATTTATTAATTTTATTTATGGTATAACATGAGTACACAAAGTAATAATTTCATTTAATAAGATTGTATTTATGTATTTAATGTCTTGTTATATGTAATTAATTTTCGTTTTTTGTCCATTCACCCTCAGATCAAATAAAAAGTTAAGATGGAACTTTGCAAACAAAGCCTTATCTGTCTCTATCTTGTCAGTCGAGCTTTCGATAGCTCGACTGACAAGATAAGGTGTAGTTTCGGTGTACACAATTACACGCACACCCGGTGCTTGTAATTGTGTTTGTACACGACAAGATGTAGTTTTAGCCGGCACGGCCTCACTCCTTTGTTCGCCAAGTTCCATCTTAACTTTTTATTTGATCTGAGTTTTCACCCCTCCACTTTGGGAGGTGACCCGTACCCAGCAGTGGGACAACAAAATGTGTTGATGATCAGTCATATGACATCATTGGCATGATTCATAAATTAATTTCGTATTTTATGATCGATAAAATCATCCGATTGCTGTTTATATAAACTTTTTTAGAATTAATTTGAGAATAATTGCCTCATAACAACAAAAGAGTAGTAGTAGGTATTATATTAATATCTAACATAAATTAATATAGTTCAAATTATGTAGGAGATTTGAACGCAAAAAGTGTTCGAAATATTTGCATAGTTTAACGAGCGTTTTGGAGCGATTGTGAAATAGTTCCGGCTATCAACGTAAGATGGCGTCAAACCGACCGCGTGGTATTCTAAATTAGTTTTAATTCTGCTACTAACAAAATCGGTTCATTAATGTTTTATTACAGATATCCGTGATAAGAATATTTGAAATGAAATTTGGATCCTTTTAAATGTACTTTTATGATGAAAGAAAATGAAATTTTAAAACTTGACTAGGATATAAATTAGCTTATTAGGTAGATAAATGGAATTTTGTAAATATTTAAGCGTACCCTATAGTTATATTTAACATGTTAATAATAAGGTAAGTAATTTAAATTTTACAAAGAAATTTTGTTATTCTTGAAAACTATTTACAGAGATTTTTAGCGTGAAACATTGACTCAATAAATATACAATTAATTTGAGCATGTGACGATGTGTAGAAAACTATTTTTTTTTAAACATTAAGTTTTATAATTATTTTAGCAAACTCGTTCAATTTTATTCGAAATAACTGCGCTCATTTGAATTTAGCTATTCCGAACTGCCGCACAGATAAAATATCTTACTTGTTTTTATACATAAAAATAGAAATTAATAAAGAAAATAATGAAAAATGCAAAACAGGTCAAAAAGACCTTTAGGCTTTACATCCACTCTTTCTATTAAAAATTACCACTGCTAAACCACTTCCATATAACTTCAGAAGTGCATAGTTCTTTACTGAAAATGGCGGCTGCGCTGGTTATATCGTTATTTGAGTTATGCCCTGCGCTCGCGCATCATCCAACGTAGTGAGTGTTAGAAGTGATATGATTGAAAATGGATTGAATATTTTATACTTTTATTCCAAATTCGATCGATTATTCATTATTCATTCTTCGATCGATATTCGAATCGATTCATTCGATCGATCGATCGAATGAATCGATTATTCATTCTTCTCTGTTTCAGTACACTCGTTTTAAAAAATCTTCTGTATTTCTCGGTCAATGATCTTTTTATAATGGCTAGATAATATAATGCACTTAATAGTAATTTTATTATTGTTTTTATAATATTGTATGATTATATAAAGATGTAAATATTTTATCTGTATAATAAAATAAATGCAATAAATTAGTGTTTATTATGAAGTGTGATTTCATTTTCTCTATAATTTCGTTATCATTATGTTGTATAGGTCATCGTGACATTTTACTCGTCTTTAAAAAGGGCATCATTATGAACAATTTTCACTATATGAACAACCCCTGAAATCATTAAAAATTGTCATCAGTTTCATAGAAAAGTATTCTTCGAACGAATGAAGTATAGGGAATAGCTGATACATTTATTTGTTTACATATATATGTTTACCATTGTTTACCATCAGGAATAACTCCCAAGATACCCGTGCTCATTAGAGCTTTAAAAATTGGTGGATACTTAGCGCAGGATTTTCTGAGGTACCTTGCTTGCGTAAGCACCTAAATGCTGTGGTCCCAAGCGATGTAGGACGTAGGCCGTGTTGTTGTAGTTAAAACAGTCCAATATGACCTTTTAAACTTTTTTTTTAACAGAGGGGGCGAACAAACATACGGGTCACCTGATGGAACTACCGCCTTCCATGGCATTTTAAGTTTGTGTATGCCCTTTTCTTGAAAGCCCCTATTACGTTCTGGTTCGGGAATGCCTCAGGGAGATTATTCCATAGCTCATGTTCTCGGTAGGAAGTTTCGTGTAAACCGTATTGTAGTAGCAGTATGTATACTGTTGCGTTTCGTACGGTGAGTATCGACAGAGCGCCGGAGGCCCAATTCCTCCCTCACTCCCCTTTTCATTCTTTCTCCTTAAATAGGCTCGGTTACGCATCTGCAACTCCTTAGGTATTGCAGATGTCCATGGGCGGCGATGACTACTTACTATCAGGTAGCTTGCCTGCTCGTTTACCGAATAGGTAATCCCATAAAAAAACGGACTATGGTGGATTGCCAACTATCAAAGGAACTTTGTTTTATGGCGTGTGGTGTGATGGTGAAACTATCAGGAGGCGGTGCCCATTGAGCAAGGTCGCTGTCAGTCATTTATCAGTTATCAACACTTAGAGCTTGTTTTGTCCCTCGCTCGAATGTAAATCATTTTATCATTCCTCATTAGCCGTACACCCGCGTCGCGTATTATCACTTTAATTGTCTGACGTCACTGGCCAACGAACTTGTTACCATCAAGGTCTTGCCGTTTTATACCACTTTTTATTTACAGAAGCCTAAATATGTATATTTATATACAGTAAGTACGACCTTGTTTGAATGTGCGCTTGAAATAACTTTGCATTTTCGGTTTTACGTTTGAGCGGAGTATCTTGGAGCTGGGCTGGATGTACTCATGCCTTCAAATCTCTTTATTTTTGTTACTGTAAAAAGACAAAAAACAAGTATACTGGTTGCCAGATAGTAAGCGGTAATCGCAGCGTTATAATGGATGCTGTAACAAGATCGGTGCCAGCGGTGCCCAGACATAGGGCGCAGACCTGGGAGGGACTAGATTAAGATTAGAACCTTTTCCAAGGGCTCAGTTATAGGAGCTCGCACCGAGCACATAAAATGATACTTACTTACAGTACAGGCAAAGAACACCGGTAGTTTATTGGCGGTATCACTAGCGCGCTCATTTTGAGTTGAGACCTCGATCAGTTGTCTCATCATGACGATCATGATGATCAAGGCCTCAGGCAACGTACTGTAAATGCGACTTTTGGTCGTTTTTCAGTCAGACAAATCGAAGAACAATCTGTCTTCTGGATAGTAATCTTCTATTGGATCGGTGGGGGAGTTCTGTGTCGTAGGCTCGAACACAGACAGGCGCTTTACGTCGTGTAAATTATTTAATCACCACTGCTCCCAAAACGGTGAAGGAAAACATCGTGAGGAAACCGGCATATCCTAGAATAAAAAAAAAGAATGAAGACATGTGACATCTACCAACCCCACTGGGCCTGCGTGGCACGGCCCACTCTCTCTCACCGAGAGGAGGCCTGTGTCCCAGCAGTGGGTAAGATTATATTCTATTGTTAGCTTAAAGTAACATCTAGTATGTTCTCCAGAAACCAGTGGGATCTTTTTTTTTAAAGCTTACTAGCAATGTCGGTCACACATTACTAGTAATCTTGTTAACCCAATACTAAGCTAAATGCTTGTATTACGAATGGGTTCACGTCGGTAGTGCAATGGGTGGGTTTCGAACCGGCAACCACATGATTGCAAGTCCGACGACCTAGCCATTAGGCTACCGCCGCTTCACTCATTCATTTCATTTTTTTTTTCTGTAAATAGATCTTTTAAGACACTTTTACAAGTCGTTTTTTTACATATTTTTTTTAACTAGATGGCGTCGACGTTTCCTATCTGACGACCTCTGAGAAGAAACGTCGAAACAAACTCAGAGAATCATGGTCTCTTTTAAAGTCCAGACAATAGTTATATTATATGCGAGTTCAATGTAGGGCAAAATCTGAACAGGCCTTTTGAAGAAAGAACCATACCAGCTTTGAGTTGACCTGTCCTAACTGACGGAACGCATACATCAGTCATCGTGTAGCTCAACCATTTTTTAGGGAGCCCAACGACCCGACGCACAACGATACCAGATCAGCAAGACATTTGCGTAGGTCATGGGAAATACTCAAAACTTTCAGAAAAATAAATAAATGTTATACGAGTTAAAACCGACATAGTACTCACATTTACATTTTGTATGGTACAGTGTACATTAATAATAATACTATGCATGATAACTATGACCTACAAGGCAACTCAGTCAACTCGTAAATGGAAAAAAAATATTTGAGACACGATAGCCAGCAAGTCGACCATTCATTTTGGATCTTACCTATATATATTTTTCTTAACTTATATTTTTAATTGCTTCTGTTTGTTTCCCAAAATAAAGTGTGTTAAAATGATCCCCGCAGTCCGCTTCTTCACGGTTCATTAGGATTTTTAGTTAAGCAGTCAGCAGTAAAAATTCAGGAAGCATTTATTTTAATTTGCAACCAAGGCATGGTGGCTTTGATAACACATTTATTTTCTTTTACGAAAGATAATCTCTGTGATAATTTTCTTCGAAAAACGTGACTAGGTATCAGTTCCTACCACTATCAGTTACGACCTCACGCAGCGGAAAAATATTTATTAACTAACAAAATTGATGTTATCTTTGAAAAATTACGCGTATCATGAAAGATAATTTGATCATTTTCGTGATAAATAAAAATATTGGAATCGACCCCAGAATAATGAGATTCCTTTTTTCAATTGACAGAAATTGATAAGTAGTAGCAGTGTCTCGCTGGCATGTCTAAACATCGACTTTAAGTATGTAGTAGTATCCGTAATGTACCGTAGGCCCAATTCCTCCCTCAGTCCTTCTCCTTTCCCCTTGCTTTTCCTTAAATAGGCTCGGCAACGCATCTGCAACCCCTTTGGTATTGCAGAGGTCCATGAGAAATCGTATTTTAACTACCAGTCCGATTTGAAGAATTATTTTTGCCACATTCATGAGGAAAGCTAGGCGATGCTTAGGTATAGGTACCACGTAGTTAAAATAGGCAGGTAATGTGGGGCGGTACCTGTTGCCTGCCTACTAAGAATTGCCGAAATCCCGATTACACTTTGCCTGACTTGAGATCCTAGAAGAATGAAAGATGAAGAACCTAGAACATCATGCTTAACAACCAAGCTCTTCAAAAGCCATTTAAAAATTATACCCTTTTCAAAAAATCATACTCATACCTAATATTTCTTAAATACGCAGTCTTTTGTTTGACCTCTGTTTCATCTATTGTCAGCTATATATAAAAAACAGGCTATTTATAGAGTAACTGCCAAGTTAATGGTCTAATACCACCTGTATTTATATAGGCCCATCTCGGAAAAATACTCAGCCGAGACCAATAAAAAAGGGTCGTTAAAATCGGTTCATAGACAACAAAGTTACATCAATTAATATAACCGATATAGAACCTCATTCAAGCCTCCTTTGAAGTCGTTTAAAATTATAAAAAAAAAAACAAATAGGTAAGTGCTTCTCTTTCTTTTTCAATCGGCTCTAACTAAATGTTTGTTAGAAACGAGGGAAAATTGCAAACACTGCACCCATTTTTTGTTTAAGACACAATTTATTACTTTTGCACAAGACAGGTTTCTTTTAGCGTAGGTAAGCAACATAAATACTCGGTATTAATTTTAAACTTCAGAACCTAATAAATTTTATTATAGATCTTCTTCTATTTTATAAAGAATAATGATTTATTGAATTTATTAAAAATAATAGGCTTATTAGTGAAAATTTTAAGAAGGCAAGGCTGAGTCAATGTTAAATTATATTTATTTATGTAAAAAGACCTTTTAAAGACACTTTTACAAGTTTTTACAAGTACACTTTTAACTAGATAGTACCGGCATTCCTTACAGACAACCTTTGAAAAGAAACACCGAAACAAACTCAAAGAATCATGCTCTTAAAATCCAGACGGCAGTAGAATATTATGTGAGTCAATTGTCACTCAGGCCTTGTATTGACAAGGCAATGTGCGAAATGGCCTTTTGAACAAAGACCCATAGCGGCTTTGAGTACACGCATGCATTCGTCATTGTGAAGCTTGACCATAATCCAGAGCCTCAACAACACGCTGCACAACGATACCAGATCAGTGGAACATTTCTGTAGGCCACGTGAAACTCTCAAAGCCGCCAGATATTTCAAAATTATTCTTCTCCTCAACAGCGCTAATGTTGCAGTGTTGGGATGCCTAGAAGAGGTAGATTCTTAACAACCTTATAACCCTTATGAGTCCAGGAATCTCATCCAGGGAACATTTTCTTTACCCTCATAACAATATGACCCCAGATTTGGATTATTTTGTCTACACTAACGTAATCGGGCACACATATTTTATGAGTATCAATCTCAATTTATTTTTATTATATTTTCCACAGAGTTAGGTTGAGACAGAGGTCGCATAAAACCCTTTTATCCAAATTGTTGTCCTGCCAAATACAACCAATAACTCATGACAAATAAAAGGAATCGCGTTCATTATTCAGCTACAATAAAACAAATATCAAATAGTAACAGGGTTGCCTATTTTCTAAGACACACACTTGACTTAGAAATAAATATAACCTTTCTTTTGGACTTGCACTAAGCGCAGACAAAATGTATGCAGGAACCCTGCGCATGCCCAAAATAGGAATCTAGCTTAGCATAATGCTGCGATTTAAAACAACCAATGCCACACCACTAGTTTAAAGATTGGACTTATGATTGTTAAAGTAGGTATATTTAAAAGTTCTTGCACAGTTTTTATCTGTACCAAAATAATAATTTTAAATTAACCTGTCGAGGATAAATTAACAGAAATACAAAAAGGTCACGGCGTCTTTAGTAAATTAAGGGTGCCATTTGTATACATTTTAATATGGGGTTGGCTAACATTTAAAAAAGTAGTTCTGCTTCGGTGGACATAAGAGAATAGGAAATATGTAAAATATTTGTAACTTAAAACAATAACCCATTTAAAAAAATCAAGAATCAGGAGGTTTATTTTCACTGATTATTCCGTCAATTGCGAACCGATTATGAAATTTTCTTTTTTTTACAATCCTATTGCCACTCACCTCTACACAAATTACATTCTTAAGATTTTACCCATAGAGCTTAAAAGCTTTTCATGGATTATAATAAGAAAGTAATAGATACTTTGGAATTAAGTCCACAGTTGTTTTTCTGCATTAAATGTTTTTTTTTAACAATTTTCAGCTAAGCTTAACTATGATTAATGCTATCTAGAACAAGTTATTTTTTTTAATTACGTCGTCGGCAAACAAGCACACAAGCCACCTGACGATAAGGTCATCACCGCACCCCATTTTTTTATCTTTATGACATTATGACATTAATTGAGGCAATAAATTTCATTGGCTCATTAGTCTAATAGTCCTAAGCGCGACTGCTACACTAGAGATCCTGGATGCGATTCCCAGGTCGAGCAGTGTTATTGGGTATTTCTATAAAATTCTTAGTAGCAGCTCAGTCTGGATTTGTGCCCGGTTAATAATCATACCGGTGAAGTGTGGGTGCGCACTTCTGCCTAACCCCTCGGGAAATAGAGGCGTGATGGTACGATAGTATATTAAAGACAATAAATTTTGTTGCACTAAGTATATTACCTAATTACTGCTGCCAAGTGTTTAAATAACTACATTCATACAAGTCCTAGTTCCTAAAAAATCCAGGTGAAAACCCTAGCGAGAGGTCCCCGCACTCTGGCTGGGGTTGAAAAAACACGTTGAGGTCATCGGAGCGCCCTTGAAGGCGTTGTCTCCTCAATGTGAACCCAACTGTTCACCCTGCGCCCTTCGAAGGTGACACACTACGCCGATATGAAAGATGTAACTAAATTTCGGCACGAAGTAATATTAGTAGCAAGAGAGTACATTTTGTTCGAAATAAGCTGTCTGAAGTTGTCCGCAAGTGTTTTAGCAGTGGTAAAATTTATTATAAAGAGCCGGTGTAGAGACAATTGGGTTCATACCTATATAAGTCACATTTCTACATACCGTCACGGATTTATTCCTTGAAGGGTTTCACAGAGCTGTACTTAATGTATACCCACACTTCGCCGCCGGTATGTTTAGGTCACATGTTAAAGGGGGCGAGCCTATTGCCATTAACCGGGCACAAATCCAGACTCCGAGCTGCTACTGAGAAATTCATAGAAAAACCCAATAACACATTGCCTGCCTGGGGATCGAACCCAGGACCAGTATAAATCACGTTTCGGACCACTAGACTAATGAGGCATTTCTAATTATGGGATGGTATTTTATGTTATTAATAATGTTAGCATAGGTAGCGACTACCGCCTGTCCCCTGACGTCACTCAGTGTCACCTTACTTCACCCCGAGGCACCGTAGAGGAGAGGGCTCTGACACGGACTTAAGTGCAACGGCATCCAACTAAAAGCTGCTATGGCTCTTTCTTTAAACTTCGGCCATTTGATAATTATATTTATTTCTGTAAAAAGCAGACTGGCGAACTGTAGGTTATATTAGTACACCTCTGCCTAACCCATAGTGGAATACAGGCGTGATGGTATGTATGTAGATATTTTAAATACACTTTACAAGTCATTTATTTATTAGATGTCACCGACATTTCCTTTCTGACGAACTCTGAGAAGAAACGCCACAACACTGTTAAAGTTTTAATTTGCAGGTAGATTCGCCAGCACATAACACAATGATGGTGAACCAATGGCATGCGTGCCATTGGCACGTTTTGGCACGTGATAAAATAGTTTGGCCACGGGACTTACGAATTTTACGTAGGTAGTTTCTTACCTAACTTACTTTTGTTGTTGTTTCGTTTGCGAAATAATATGTTTTTTCCGCAAAAGTTGTTAGTATTTATTTTGAAATTCGAGATTGTTTGACTTCACTTTATGGCTTCATAAAGCATATTTAAAGAAAAAGAAACATGTAGATAAAAAAAAATTATAACAAGCAAATTATCGATGTCCAGAAACAACCACAATTATATTTAGTGCGAGAGATAAAGACGAATCAATGGACACCATTTGTCAAAATCGAATCAGTAGGTTTTGAGCTAAAGTTAAACATTCATACTATTATACATACTTAAGACTGTTAAACTCAGTACCCTTCGTTTTTCGTAGTCGGGCAAACAGGTTCGCTATCCCTGACATAACCAATTTTTTAAAGACCATTGATTTTAATTGAGGCTACAACTCGCACGATATGATTCGGTCTGGTAATCACTAGGATTTTTTTTTCAAAACTAATAGTAAACTGCCGGCAGTACACGAGAGCATTGAATGCCAATTATTATCGTGATTGCTTGTTAATTAAAATATCTGTTTACTTTATATTCACGCTCTATTTACGCTTTGGGGTTAAGCTGGTTCATCTTCGTTTTAACGGAAGCCAATATTGTTTTAATAAAAAAGGCGAGGTAGATTTTCAATCATCTTGTACCGAATCGTATATTTTTTTTTATTTACATAAGTTGTATAATTTTAATGTTTTTAGTAGTGCGGTGATGTTTGCTTTTGATGGCAAAAGGCTCGCCCCTATTACATGGGAGTTTAAATATACCGGCGAACTGTGGGTACATGTTCGCCTATCCCTTACAGGAATATTCAGTCTAGGGATCGAAATGAACCTTACGCTCAGCTGGCGTTCTTGAAACCATTGATGTAGAGAGCTAGTTTACATTTATTTATTTATTAAAGGATCTCAAACAACAAATACTTTATGAGAGCATGTACAAAAACAAAACAGTTATAAGTAGATCTTATGGTTTCTCACTTATAAGAGACCACGTCATGCATAATTATTTTTTTACACAAAATTAATATATTCTTTATTTCACCATGAACCTATTACAATGCCCCACTGTTGGGCACGGGTCTCCTCTCAGAATGAGAGGGATTAGACTATAGTCCATGACAAATGAATTTTACTAGTGTGACGTCACGAAAAAACATTTGCGTGCTCCTTCTAAACATACCATCACGCCTGTATTCTCAGAAGGATTTAGCAGTGGTAGAATAGCCGAGCCTATATTTCAACACGAGCTGCTGAACCTAATACCACTCTGCTCGACTTGGAAATCCAACCCAAGACTTCTAGCGTAGCAGTGGCGGTTATGACCACGAGACTAACGAGGCAGTTATGAACATGCTCTACATATTTGATCATTACAAGATATCATGTCGTAAGAGGTGCTAAGGCAACATAACCTTGAATATTATATTGACTGCACGTGCAAATTTTAAAATAGGCCTAGAAAGTACTTATCTAAAGTCTTATCTTATCATAGCTAATTTAGTCTACGTCACATCATGGTCATTATATATATGTATTTCAAAAAAGTCATATCAGTATAAAAATGATAAGAGAAATAAATATTTATGTTACGTGTTCTTCTTACGTATTGAAGATAAATGCAAAAAGATTTTATTTTCTTTAAAAACTTAGGTGCACACACGCACGGCTACAATGACTGATGTATGCGTTCCGTCAGTTAGGACAGGTCAACTCAAAGCTGGTATGGTTCTTTCTTCGAAAGGCCTGTTCAGATTTTGCCCTACATTGAACTCGCATATAATATAACTATTGTCTGGACTTTAAAAGAGACCATGATTCTCTGAGTTTGTTTCGACGTTTCTTCTCAGAGGTCGTCAGATAGGAAACGTCGACGCCATCTAGTTCAAAAAAATGTAAAAAAACGACTTGTAAAAGTGTCTTAAAACATCTATTTACAGAAATAAATATCATTTCATTTCATTTACACATCAAGCTATATAAATTTAAGTTTAGACTGACCTCGCATTGTTATTCTTTTCCGCACAATTCAAGGCCAACTTATACTGGTTTGGTAGCTTGATGTGTAGCCGTGCGTAGGTACTAGCAATGTGGATCGCACATTCGCAAAATGCTTGTGGTTTAGATACAATAAAAATAATACATTAATTGTTATATTTCTTACACACTAATAATTTTAGTAGTAGTAGTGAGAATGGGTCGACACGACCGGGGAAGTAATACCCTCCCACAGAATATCGACGTCAAGAAGCAGTATGCATACCGTTTTGTTTCGTACGGTGAGTATGGAGCGCTGTAGGTCTAATACCTCCCTCAGTCCCCTTCCTTCTCCTTTTCTCCTTACCCGCCCTTTTCCTTAAATAGGCTCGTCAACGTATCTACAACTCATTTGGTAGGTATTGCAGATGTCCATGGCGGCGATGACTAAGTACTTACCATCAGGTCACTCGCCAGCTTGTTTGCCTAGTTATACCATAAAAAAACACTAGCTGTTTTTCTGTCATCCCTATAACTACTTATTTTAGTGAAGGAAACATTCGAATGCGGGCAGAATTCGAACCTGCGTCTTCTGGTTCTCTACACCAAACGCTATGACAAACTAAGCCACCGCGAGTGCCTCCCGCCAGGTCGAGCAAAGTGTTACAATCGTGGGCCACAGTTCCCCGATATGTTTAGGAGCTGCTACTGGGTACTGCAAATTCCATAGAAAAACCCAATAACACTTTGCTCGACCCGGGGAATCTAGGACCTCTAGCGTAGCAGTATCACTTGGAACCAATACATTAATAAGGCAGTCTATTGCTTATATTATATAGTAATCATGAATAATTTTTGCGCTCGTGTAACTAAGAGAATATTTACATAAAATCACTGTTATGCACGCCTACAGTTGATAGCACTAAGGTTCCCAAGAGTGTAACGCCTTTTTTAATTTGCACGTTTTCAAGAGGCTAAATTTTGAGAGAGAGATAGCACTATAAGGTCTGTAGAGCGGCATCCCTCTCTAACAACAAAAAGTAATCTCGTTTAAAAATTAAGATTTTGTGGTATGGCCTGTCCTGACTGTTTTTCGGGGCTGATCAAGCTCTGATTCAGGGATAATGAATAACCTGTAATTTAAAGTACATAGAAGCGGCGGTAGCCTCATGGCTAGGGCGTCGGACTTGCGATCATGTGGTTGCCGGTTCGAAACTCACCCATTTCACTACCGAAGTGAACCCACTCCTAGCACAAACATTTAGCTTAGCACAAGGGGTTAACAAGAATACTAGTAATGTGCGACCCACATTGCTAGTAAGGTTTTTTTTTGAGTAATCATAGATACAGATAACGGTCGAAACGTGGGTTGCCTAAGGCACTTTGGGAGGGTGTTGGACCGTTAAAATCCCTGAGTCGAGAGATCAAACAGAAGGCAGTGAATAGATCTCAGTGACAATTGCTCCACAAACAAGGACTACTTACGCTCTTAAATAGGAGAACTTATAAAAAAAACTTATAAAGAGCTTCGCATAATCGGCCCGCGGGCCCAGTGCGGGTTGGTAGCAATATCACACTTCGAATTTTTGGTTCTAGGACATGCCGGTTTCCTCACGATGTTTTCCAACACCGTTTTTGGGAGCAGCGGTGATGAAATAATTTACACAAAAAAGCGCGTATCTTCGTAAGTCGCGGCCGATACTATTGGACATGACCGAAAAATTCAGGAAAGTGAAAAACTCATTTCCCACTTTTAGGATCATTCGATTGTAAGTACTTGTTAGCACAGGAGGTTGATGATTGTCAGTCCCTGATTCTGCTGTCTTTAGAAGGGGTGCTTGCAGTGTGTGACTGTGAGGCCTTTTAAGAGACCCGAGTTTGTGAAGGGGACGGTTTCCATGGTTGGACATTGGGTTTCCCGAACACTCAATGGAGGGGCCTTCGAGATTTTCAGAATAGAGACCATAGCATGTATTTTTTTAACTCTGGAAGACATTTTCTTTCAGTTTGTGCTCGTACCTATAATTTTTGGCTTTTGTACTGCGTGCGCTCAAAATTTAGACTTTATATAACATTATGTTCTTGCTACACGAAATGTTCCAAGTTTGCATGCAATATAACCTTTTTGAACTTACAATAACACGTAGTACGAGTATTACAGTGAGTGGTTACTTACTTTCCCTCAAGTGTATCAGGTTTCAGATTCAGTCACTGTGGCTACTCAGAATAACTGTGAACATGACGGTGACTAAGCGATGTCACAAAAACAAATGACAACAATATCAATTAATCTTTAGATGACAGAGTAATTTGATGTATTTACTATTTGTTAACGTCATCAGCGAGTCATATTGTAAGATTGCGTCAGCTGATTTTGACTTGCAAGTCATTGCAGAGGTGTACTCCAAACCATATTCTGAGGGTATAAAACAAAGCAGCCAACAAAAAGGGTTCTGCACAAATCCCAGCTTCCAGTAAGTCGAAAATCATTCAACAGCCAAACTTGGTGAATGTGAGAGCGTGGTGGCGGGGGCGGCGTGGCGAGGCGCGGGGCGTCGCACCGCGTCGCGTCAGATTCGCGAGGAGGCTTCCGCGGGCGGGGTCAGCGACCTCGCCCCCCGCGCCGGCGCGCCCGCCAATGTCAGGGCCGGTGCAGCCGCGGTCAGCTGACGTCTGGGGACGCGCGGGGGACGCGGCGCCGGCCCCGAGCTGCAGTCGACTCCCGGCCGCCTACCGAGGCGCACGCTCTCCGCTTCACTCGCGCTATATATAGGAGCAGGCGACGGCAGCGCGCGCTACTCCGGCGCCGGGCTGTGCTCACGAGTCAGGTACCTGAAGTAGCGCGCGCCGCCGCCGCCGCCGCGCCCGCCAGCACCGCCAGCCCAGGAGCCCAGCCGCCGCACGCCCATTGTACTTCATCAGGTGCTCTGGTGATGAAGGTTCCAGGCGCTTGTTGGAGTACACTTACCGTGTCGGCGGTAGTCATCGGGCACATCGGTTGTGTCGACACGTGGTGCGCAGCACGTGGCTGGGCGAGGAGGTGAGTAGCCGTGCCGTGAGGAGACAAAGGCTGCGGTGAGTCACGCGTTAATCACGGCGCCGGTTGTCGACCGCTGCAGGCTGCACTCCCCGCCGCACCCTCGCCTCGCCCCTCCCTCGCACCACCCTCGCACCTAAAATCGCACGTACATTTGCATTGGTCATCGAACTCCCCACCGAAAGATATATGAACAAAAGCAGCTCAAACTGGTTTTCGCATGTTTTTCGACAGCAGCCGCCAACCGGCGCCGCGCCGTTTTCCTGTAAGACTTTGATGGCCTGCCCGTGTTCGCTCTGTGTGTTATGACCAATTTTTCAGAGGAAGACGCAAAAAGTGTATTCAGGACTATAATGGGAAGATATGACATGAAAATTGTTTCTGAGTGCTACGCGAGGAGTCGCCGTTGCCGGCGTAGCTAGCAGATCCAAGCATCATAGGTGGTTGTCGGACGGAGTGCTTAATTGCTTCCAACCACACTTAATGTTCTCGTGACGTCAGACGAACGTGTATTATTTTCCACCGGCGTCGTCTTTACCAAAGTGATTTCGAAACCTTTATTGCTTTACTTTGGAGTACGAGGTGACTTCGCGGCGATAGATTCGCTAAAACCGTGGCGATGCAAAATTCGACTGTATATATCGTTCAGTTGAGATCCTATTGCGTGCAGTTTCACGTAAATATATGTTTGTCAAGATATAATAATGCAAACCGCCAATAAAAATACGAGTCTCGGGTGGATGACTCACCGGAATGCGTCTAATTGTTGAAGTGAACACAAAGAATTTATCGTGTTAGATTTCAAATTAAAGTGAAACGCAATCGAATTGCCTTGGTACTGTCACTCGTTAGCGTCTACTTATTAGATGGCCAACGCAATCCTCGCACGATACTTCTAGAAAGTTGCCAATTTATTGTTCTGAAAGTTAAGCTGACAGTTTATCGTCGCTCTTGAGAGTTTGTTTTTGCCAATAAGAATTGGACACTAATCGGAATTCATCAAACTTAAATTTGATGCACCAAAGTCTTCATTGCCCTTCATTATGTTTCACCTTCAAAAACCATCTCAAAGCGCCATGTTCTAGAAGCTTTTATAAATATCAAATCAGCAGTTATGTGGACATTTGACCCTCTCTCTGACTGAATAGCGTGTATTTATCAACGACGCAGACGAATTTTTGCGAGGCCCCCAACCTTGGCTATGTCGTCACAAGTCCAATAGGTATGTCTGTTTTGACTAGACATGTCTATGTGAGCGGAGGCTGGCGACAAAGCTAGCTAATGAGTCAGTACAATGATAACTCGTACGAACTAAACCTTGCTATGAGTCAATAGTTTTCGTGCTAATGTCTGTTTTTTAGTTCCATTATTATTGTCGGTTATGTTCATTCTGTTGCTATGACGACATCTTATTGTTTTTCGTTCTCGCATCATCTGGATTTCTTGTTAGGGTATGGTCTTAAGATTCAGGGACGAATGTAAACGTATGCTTTTGCCTATTGGGACATAGGTAAGAATCGAGTAATACTTATTCATAGGCTTCTTTGAATGCCGTTTATGTTGTTATCTTGTAATTACAGGTTTCTTTACGTGTTATCGACTTACTGTATTTATAATATCTGCCAATAACTCGAACAAAGCCTTACAGATTACTTTATTGCGGTCTCCTAAAAATTAATTTTCTTAAGTTATTTTAGTGAAGGAAAAATACGACCGCGGGCAGGGTTCGAACCTGCGTCTTCTGGTTAAGTACACCAGACGCTATGACCGCTAAGCCACCGCGACTCCCATCCGCCATGTCGAAATTTGCCTTCACATTTTTAATTTTCGTCTTTGAGGCGACGTCAGTGACATCTGTTGAAAATGTACTTCTCAACCGACATGACATGCTTTACAGCAAGTACGATGTCGTACGATGCCACCTTACCTTTTTTTAACTATCTTTTTGTATTTTTTAGTCTAAAAACTTAATAATCATTGCATGGAAAATGCCTAAAAAATACAAAAAGATAATTACTTTTCTTAGTTAAGCTTATGGTTATTAAGGCTATGTGTCAATATGAAAACGATATGTAAAATTTACTCCGAATTTTGACTTAAGCAAGTATAAGTTTAGGCTTAAATTCTTTGCTGTACCTTAGCCTTGATTCCAGCACTCTAAACTGGTGTTAAATCATCAGCAGCTGGACTATCTTTACTAGGATTCGCCGAGATGGCTGCTATTAGGAACATTGATGAAATATCATAGAATAAAGTCCTTGTTCTTGAAAAAGTTTGCCACTTACTTTAATATACTATATATGTTTGTTTGTCTTAGCTCTCCCTGTAAGTTTTTATTAATGTCATTGCAAATAAAAGTCAGTTAAAGTTTCTGTCAAGCTTTCAAACTAGGTTAGGAAAGGGTATCTTCTTAGGCACTTACATGTCTTCAGTATTATCAACGATCAATCTCCAGGATCTCATACCAATTACTTACCAAAAGCAAATGTTAGCAGCTAAGATATAAAATTGTTAGAAATCTTCTGATTTATAGAGAAAAACATTATTCTCCTTTTGGACTCCGTCGCAGTGGAGTAAAAAGGGAATCCTCGTGATTAAAAAGAGTTCGTGCACGGTTAATTAAAATTCCTTTTTTTCAAACTTTTGAAAACATTATTCTAATTGATTACGAACAAATAAAATATGTAATTCAATTGGTCCAGTAAGTATTCGGCTGCGCATACGACGTTAAATGAAGTCTCTTTGGTCCATTGCTATACACAGGACTTCCAACAGACTTCCATATGAATCGATGCATCGACTCCCAGCGACTATTGTCTGTCCATCTCAAATGATGTCATCCTACCCTGCGTTCTCAGGTGCAATATTGGAACACACTGGAAACCTTTTTGGAATCGGCAATGAATAATAACTGAATAAGTGTGTCAGATAAATTTCTCAAAACTACGAAATACTTATTTTTATGAAACTTACTAAACATACATTACCATCACACCTGTTTTCCCCGAAGGGTTAGGCAGAGGTGTACCTACTAATGTACACCCACACGTCGCCGGTATATTTAGGTCTCATGTAATAGGGGGCGAGCCTATTGCCATTAACTGGGCACAAATCCGGACTCTGAGTTGCTACTGAGAAATTTATAAAATAACTCATGAACACTGCTCAACCTGGGAATCGAACCCAGGACCTTGCTTAGCCGTCGCGTTTAGGACTACTAAACTAATGAGGCAGTTCAAAACTAATAAATGTTTTATTTAACTTGTCTAAAAATATAACATGGAAAAGGACTTACAACGCTATTTTTGATATAACAAGCAGGCGAAACGACGTCGGAAGCTCGTTAGTAGATATAAGAATTATAATTAATGAGACAATTTAAATAAATACCGTATTTATGTCCATATGTATTTATATTAACGCTTTTGACAAATGACAGAGTCATTTAAGTAAGTAGTTGTGGAACTTTGATTGAACGGAAATAACTTAAGTGCCTAGTTAAATTAAACTTAGAATATATAATTATGTACAAAAGCCATTTTTTTTTATAGATACACATTATAATAATGCTCAAAGTGCTTTGATACAGATTGAATTGTCGTTTTTTTTTTAAATCTTTAAAATAATCGTATTGTGTTATTGTTTTTTTTTTTACGATTTTAAGGGCTCTATTCTGGACTGACAAGAAAAACGAATGGGAAAAAGAACTAAAATGAAAATGCAAAAAAAAACATTAGAGACTATGTTTTTTTTGCATTTTCATTCATAATACTAGCCTCTACATACCTACCGACAATTAAGTAATTACGTTAAAAAATATGAAGACCTCTGCACACACTTAAACTCTATGATGCTTTTTCAACTGTCATTTTCAATTTGCCTATGAAATTGTGTTCCTAAATTGAACTGTGCGCAAAAAACGAACACGAATTCTTTTGTTATTTTTTTATCGTCTGCTCAATGTTGTGAAATATTTATATAGTTATACCTCCTTTATAAAGTATAGATATATCTATCATTATAAACATTTTAGACATAATGTGTTTGCCTATTTTTTTCTAAGAACCACTTAAGTATTTTTTTTGCTTAATGGTGATAAAATGATAAGAAAAAAACATCTTCTGGTCTTGGCTAATTATATAGGCTGTAATATGTACAAGTTTTAATAATTTAATATGATAGAGCTTTTAATGTATAAACAATAAATATCAAAAGTTTATTATTAAGCACTTAAACGGCAAAGGGGAACATTGTGAGGAAACCCGCATGCCTAAGAGATTTTCTCGATGTGTTAAGTCTGCCAACCCCAATTACGTCAAGCAGCGTGTTGGGCTAATGTCGAATCATTCTCAGAATAAACCCGTGCCCAGCAGTGGGACGATAAAATGGGTTGATGATGATAAGACGTCTAGATAGGCTCAGTGGTCA
Source organism: Subacronicta megacephala (assembly GCA_958496365.1). Lineage (NCBI taxonomy): Eukaryota > Metazoa > Arthropoda > Insecta > Lepidoptera > Noctuidae > Subacronicta > Subacronicta megacephala. The sequence goes on along the minus strand of OY292520.1, from coordinate 13,426,797 downwards.
AGTAACCCACTGCTAAGCTACGGGTCGTGAGTCGCGGGTTCGATGCCCGATACAGATATTATGTGAAACACTGTTTTATCTCGTACAAATACTAAATGATAGTTAAAAAAGAAACAAAACTTTTTTTTTATCGTTTTACCACAATATAAAATAACATCATCTATCATATTCATTATTAACAAGTTTTTTAAGATTTAAATTAATTAAAAACCAAATTAATTAAAAACCTTCTTGAATAAGAAAAAAATACTTATAACCTGTACCTACTAAACGTGTTAGGTAACTTACCAGCATCCCTGTTAGCCAACTTTTTAATTAACTATTACTAATTAGTGCTACTTCCACGCCACGATAGGAATTCCTACAAGTAACCAATTCACGCTCCAATACCAACAAAACTTGGTATACACTGAGCGACAAAAAGTTGCATACATGTTGCCAGACAACTAAACCAGCAACTAATTTCTAAAACTCACGTAAGTACGCACGGCTACACATGAAGCTATAGAAATCCAGTATCGACTGAACTCGCATTGTAAACGCTTTCGGCACAATGCGAGGCCAGCCTATACTGGATTAGTATAGCTTGTTGTGTAGCCGTGCGTACTTACGTGAGTTTTAGAAATTAGTTGCTGGTTTAGTTGCTTACATTACACACATAATATAGAGATTTGCTTGTGGTACTTTTCTACAAAAAGTTATGATGGAATTTTATATCTTAAGTTAACTATTACAATTTTCTAATAGTGACAATTTATTTGTTGTGTTTATTATACAATAAATTGTATTATCTTAACAAAAATCATTAAATTATCACTCAAAAAATGTAAGATATCGAAGCTTACAGTCTAACGACGAACCACCTACGAATACGACGACCTATGAATTATTCAGTCGCATTAACGGCTTCAAATATTATGAAATGTCAATGTAGATGAACATTGACTAGTAGAATAACAAAACAAGCCCGTTATCCAATTATGCGAGGAGACATCTTTTTAAAAAGCATGAAATGGGTTTCAGATCAATAATCTATAGTCATGTTGGCTTGTTTTATAGCCAAAACTAAACATATCATTGTTTAACAGTTTTATATGTTACTACGCTTGCAAATACTAAATTAATCTTAAAATTGTCGAATAAATCGACCAAAACTTATAATTTGATGTTTAGGGCGATCTTTACCGGCAACTTTTAGTCAACTAGTGTGCACAAGCGCCTAAGCCTGATGAAAGCCAATTAATGTTATTTCTTATTGGCACAATTGCTTTCAAATTATGTTCTTTAGGTAAATACTAGGTTTTTCTATTTCCAATTCGATTTTTCTCTGAGTACTGGGTCCTTCGAAATAGAGTACGTTAAAAACTCAATCATAGTACAAGATGGGGATTCGTTGCTCAATAAAGGGCAGAGCTAATATGATAATGATTTTTTCTTCTTATACGAGATTCACAGAGCCACGTACACATAATTTTCTAAGCGATTTTATTCGACTCCAGCAGTACTTACTACTTGAAAGTAAGATTATGATTTTCATAATTATGCCCTTCTAGCATAGCTAGCCTTTTCCCTATATTGTGGTTAGTTACCAATCTTAGCAAATTCAGATGGATTTCTGCTATTTTTCATTCAGCGAATCGATTGCTATCAGACCTCCGCAAAATAATTCTTACCAAATCTATGGTATTTGTTTGTGTCAAATCTTTCCATTTTTTTGACACATCGCTCAAAATATTATCAATCAACAAGTTGGTTCTTTATTGCATAAAATTAAGTATGTAATCGAGAATCTGAAAATGCAAATATTTTAACATGTTCAACTATTGATTTCAACCAACGAATTGTGGTTTTGTTAAGAACCCTGCGAGATATTATTATATTTTTCAGGACTAATAAAATCTAGCTCAGATTGTTATAAAACTAAATTATCTAGAATCCAACTTTTACTAGAAATAGGGCAGGTAACATTAATATTATTTTAAGCTAGATACACGCTTGTGGGGCTAATTTATTCGTCTAGGCAATTTCAAAGAAAAAACTCCTAAGTTTGTTAAGCCAACAAAATCAATGTACTTATGTAGGTTACTTGCTTAGTTTAAAATTATTCTGTCTACATAACATAGACCTAAGTACTTTAAGTTATTCATGAATTTAGATTATTTGAAAGGTCACTGTCGTAAAGGGACTAAACATGCCTTAATTTTTTTTTTCAATTTAAGATTTCATAATTATGTTATTATTTGAATTCCTTTGCTCTATATTTTTGTAGTTTTTAAGCATTTCCATGCAAAGATTATAAAGTTATTTTTGTGAAGTAAAAATACGACTGCGGGCAGGATTCAAACCTGCGTCTTCCCTGACGTCACCTCAAAGACGTAAATTACAAAATTGTGAAGGCAAATTTAGAATCCTGCCCGCAGTCGTAATTTTCCTTCAGTAAAATAACTTCCTTTGCTCTGTCAGACATTTTTAATGTACACAGCGTTTACTGTATATAAAAAAAGGTAACCGCATCAATAATAACTTCTTACCAAGTATACGATTTCGCCATCATTATGCAGATGACCAATGACTCATGACATGACAGCACATTATGCGCAAGAGTTTGAGTTTGTTTTTAGTCAAGAGTAGAGCTGACAGCACAACGCCATCTGGTGACGTAGTTGCACCACAACACTAAAAAGTATCCTTATCATTTTATTATTACAAATGTTTACCCTAGATATAAATTCGCAGATAATATGCGGATATGTCGCGACGACAGGCTTTTTTCTTGGGTTGGTCTGTTTATAATGTGACGTTATTACATAGTTGATAAGTCAATTTCCGGTAGGATTTGAAGAACCGACTACCGAAGCTTGAGGTTATTTTCTTACAAAAAAATTTTTTTAACCTCCTACGCAAAAACGACGAGGTGTTATAGGTTTGACGTCTCTGTGTGTTTGTGTGTGTGTGTCTGTGGCATCGTAGCGAACCGATTTTGATTTAGTTTTTTTTGTTTGAAAGGTGCATTAGTCGGGGGTGTTCCTAGCTATGTTTGATGAAAATCGGACAAGATATAATGCAATTGTCGGGGGTTTTTTAAATTTAAAATTTATTCCAGTAAGTACTATTAGTATTTAGCCGCGATTTTACTACTATATCAAAAGACTTTTTTGAGACAAAAGCTTTTTTGGGAAGAACCGAAAAGCCTTGGTTTTTGTCGTTCTCAACTATTATCGAAATCTCTTCAGCGGTTCAGGTGTGAAAACGTTCGTAGGTAGGACAAACACACATACAAAATAAGTTAGGTTTCGCATACATATAAAGTAGTAAGTACTTACCTACCTATGAGAAAAACCCATAATAATATACTCGTACCTATATTTTTTATGATACAGAATTAGGTTGGTCCTGTTGTACAATTAATATATAATATACTATTCACGTCACTATTGAAATAGTACAAAAATATATTACAAAACATACTACATAATAATCATTAATAGTAACTAAAAAAAAAGAAAAACGATTTAATGCAGTTTGGGAATATCTTCGTATTACCGATTCCATTGATGTACAAAAACCATCGACAAAACATTTACTATAATCATTTCTTATAAACTGTGTGATAAGCAGTAATACCTAGACTTTATCCGTTTATCTGTCATTCTCCACCCGACACGAATGACGTCATCATGTTCTAGATTTTTTTCCTTATTTATCATTAACATCCGCTATGGCTTAATCTATACTAAAATTGTAAAGAGGCCTCAGATCAAATAAAAAGTTAAGATGGAACTTTGCGAACAAAGAAGTGAGGCCGTGAACAAAGAAACTACACCTAACCGTGTACAACACACAATTACACGCACACATGTATTAGTTAACTACGCCTTATCTTGTCAGTCGAGCTTTCGATAGCTCGATAGTTCGACTGACCAGATAAGACGTAGTTACGGTATACGTGTGTGCGTGTAATTGTGTGTTGTACACGGTTAGGTGTAGTTTTAGCCGGCCTCACTTCTTTGTTCGCAAAGATCTATTTTAACTTTTTATTTGATCTGAGAAAGAGATTAAGTTTGTGAGGTTGTAGGGGGTAATCTCTGGATCTACTGAACCGATATTGAAAATTATTTCACCAATAGAAAGCTACATTATTCCTGAATGTCATAGGCTATAAAATAACCCGTAAAATGAAAAGAAACATACAGTCCACGCGGTAGTAATTAATAATATTAGTGGCAAAAGACTTGACAGTTGTGCGTTACAAGCTTATATCTATATAACAAAGTACTTAATTATAAGGAAACTTGCCAGCGTTAGCCGTTTGGGTTGAACGTTTGTCAGTCATTTTTCTTTTATGAAAATCAAACTTTATTTTATAAAATAACAGAAATCCTATTTTTTGTTCATTGAAGAATAAAGAATATGCTATAAGATATTATAGACATTATTGAAATCGGTTTAGTCGTTTTAACATCAATCAACAAAAATCTAAAAATTTACTTCGATCCCTCGCTGTCTCATTGAAGCAGTACATTTATTTGGCTTACAAGTATTATATATATACAAAAATTATAACAAATTACTTAAAAAATAAGTATGCCTTCAAAAATAATAAAATAATTTTATGTCTAAAATAGTTTCGGAAGTCGGTGGCGAAAACAAAAGAACCAAATCAAATTGAAGTCACCGACTTCCGACACTGTTTTAGACATAAAATTATTACTTTTTGTTTAATCAGGAAGATAGTGTGTATCACATTTAATTGTGGGTACTCCTGCTTTTTATCCCGAAATAAAATAAAATAAAATTCCTTCTGTTTGTCTAAGCCGCGGCCAGTACTCGTATCTACTGTGTATAAAATTGAGTTATCTATCCAGCACATACAAAATAGAGATACATATAGAGATGATACAAAAGACAGACAGAGACAGGGAGAGAGACATTGAGGTATTATTATTATTTGGGAAAAATAGTTTGTTTTGCCGACAGATATTAAGATATTAATTATTTTATATAGATAAAACTAATTAAAAAAATTAAGTAAGTTGAATCTTGAAAAAATTGTGACCTTGAATCCACCAAAAGGTATACCTACATAAATATAATGAACGGTGATTAACTCCGCATAATAGTCCCATTTCAACACAAAAGCTTGGTTAATTAATTAGGTTGACTTCAAAACATTTTTCTTTCGTACAAAATTCTGAGTTTTATCCCATCTATTTTGTGGTTTTATTCTGTATGTAAGTACCTCTCTTAAAGATGCTTCTTGTTATATTTTAATATGTATGTGCCTATACAAATATAGTCTTACATTATACAATCTAGTTCAGTCAAAATCACTATGTGTCTAAAGGTATCCTTTGTAAACGACGTAAATTATTATTGATACCAATGTTTTTGGGCAAAAATATCGAAAGTAACCATAACTATAATCACAAATGCGAAACATTTAAAATAACCCCAATTGTCTTAACATCGAGTTTTTATACATGTAATTATTTGGCAATAAAAATATCTAAAATTTTTTTAGGTTACATTTTAACGAAAGAAAATGTCTTTATTTTTATATTAAAGCATTAATGAATGTTAACTACCTATATATAAAGATATAAATATTCTACTGAAAGAGAAATACGATCTCAGGCTTGATTCGAACCTGCGTTCCTGCACCATTGCGTACATAACCGTGTTAAGTACGCCGAAAGAAACTCTTTCTATGTCTTATTACGTTTTTCATTTTGCGCACTGTATAACGAAAGATAAATAAAGGGGGCGTACCGCGTATATATAAAAAGGACAGGTGATATATTGTGTCATTAAAAATAATTAATTTATCAATAGATAGTAATTATAGTCATACATAGCTCATATAAAAGATAATACAAGAATATGGTCATTATATATTTAATCTGCCTCATTACTCTAGTGGTCCTAAATGCGACTCTTACGCTACAGGTCCTGGGTTCGATTTCTTATGAAATTCTCAGTAACAGTTCGGAGTTTAGATTTGTGCCCCGTTAACACGTTTCACTTTTTTCAGTCAGTTATTTTTTTTTTATACAGACCATAGTGCTCATCGGTATTCGAATCAGAGGCATGCATCTCTGACAACTTTTTGTAATAGTAAATATTATAGTTACGACATTTAATAAAAGTATAGCAAACACCTCCATAAATTGAAACATCATATTATCTTACTTATTGGGCATTAATGAATGCTAAATATCTCTAAAGATATAAGTTTTAAATATAATATATGTTATTTAATTTTTGCGAAAGAAAATTCGCCCTCAGACAAGCTTCGAATCCGTGTCGCTCCGTTTAAGCAAACTGGATGCTTTTGCCCACTACAGATACCACTGTCTGTAATGTTGAATTTCTCTTCGAATTATATTATCTGGTTAAAATGTACTTAAAAGATTTATTTATAGAGATAAATATCAATTTTATTGTATACCGTGAAACTAATAGTCTTATGTGTAATTTATAACATGTGTTGATATTCAAATATATAATAATTTATTTTTGATTTGAACATAGTCACAATTGCACTCCATAAATAATAAATCCTAAAATGTTAAGCCTAACTGAGGGCACCCAAAGGCATCAACACCATGACGTCACTCCTTGTCAGAATCTCGAAGGAAACATGATCGTTTGTCTTTATGATTCACACACTTTAAAACGCTGGACTATATCGAATTGAACGGAAACGCAACGTACTCTGAAATAAATCGTGTAGTTATAGAATTTAATTGTCTTGTTGATCTGGTATCATCGTGCGAAGGGTCGTGAAGCTTCCTGTATTATAGTTGAGCTACACGATGACCGTTAGTTTGGACAGGTCAACCCAAAGCTGCTCTTTCTTCAAAAGGCCTGTTCAGACATTTTCCTACATTATAAAACACGCGAATCTTCTCAGAGGTCGTCAGATACGAAATGACGACGCTTTCTAGTTAAAAAAATGTAATACATCGACTTCTAAACGTGTTTTAAAAGGTCTATTATGGAAATAAATATAATTTAACATAAAAACAGTTTAAAACACTTTTTAATGTAAAGATAAAAAATAATGGCCTAAATGAGTTAGTAATAAACCTATCCAAATAACAAAATCAATAAAGACGTTGCTTAGAGAACGTGTAGACACCGCGTAGCAACAGCATATATGTCGTGTAGGCACGACGTAGGCACGGCGCCATACCTACGCCATAGTGTAATGAAATCTAATAGTGGGCGCACTCCTTTGTCTGGGTCGAAATGCCGACAATCGTCTAGACATTGAAAATAGCTTAGGGTTGGCACAAAAATATTTTTTTAAATTTTTTTTAGGACTTACTTTTACTTTTTATCCTCCGACGCAAAATGGACGGGGTGATATAAGTTTGTGTGTGTATGTGTCTGTCTGTGCCATCGTAGCTCCCGAACGGATGAACCGATTTTGATTTAGATTTTTTGTTTGTTTGAAAGGTGATAATGATTGTAAGTCCAAATTAATCTATGTGTTAGGTAGTTATGATTTCTAGCAAGATATTACCTTCACGATTTATTGTTTATTCTTCGCGACAGGCCCAACTGATTAAATAAAACGGGGGTTAAAATCTCCAGTTTATTTATCTCTTTAGAGATGTTGAACTCACAAATATTTGCGACATTTATTTTGTTTGATGATTTTAATTTTCGGTTGTTAAATTTCACAATATAATTGATTCTCATCCTCACATACAAACGAATTAAAAAATGCAATGGGAAGCAACGGTGGCGGAAATGACTCGTTAAGACTATTTTAATTCCCATTCATTTTCTAAACACCTTCGGAAATAATGCATTATTTTGGAAAAAAATCGATTACCATAAAAGGGTTATTATTAAGTCAACCTTAAAAGATAGACCTATGCTGTCGCGGACTTTTTTCAGAACTTTTAAAGCGAACATTTCCGTCATACAATATTTTTGCATAACTTTAACCGTTTACGCAGCGCACGCAACGGAAGCGCTCAAAAGGAATCATTTTTTCCCGTTTTTGCAACATTTTTCACATAAGCTTTACTTATATTGGTCATAGCGTGATGTTATATAGCCTAAAGCCTTCCCCGATAAATGGACAACACAAAAATAAAATCAATTCCAACCAGTACTTTAGTGCGATCAAACAAACAAACAAAATCTTCAGCCTTATAATATTATTATAAAAAATAGGTAACTAATAATAAATAATTTTATCCTAATATGTTCGTTTTGATATATATTATAGATAATAAAATAAGTTTAGATTCGCCAAATCTTACTCAGGTAGGTACTTATTTATTATCCTGTAAACATATCAATATTAAGAGCCCAGTTTTAATACTGTGTAAGCACCTATATAATTAGAGATCCTCTAATAAATGGTAGTTAAAACCGTATCAAAATCCATTGGAACGTTAAAATAATTTAGAAGTACACGCACAGCGTCGCGGATAGCGACTTTGTTTACTAAGTAGAGATAATATTTGTTTAGGTATAATAGGTTAGTAGGCACTTACCGATTCTCATCCTTTGGAAATCGATGAAATCTCAAGTTTTCATTATTACTTCTGTACGATGCCGACAAACAACCATAAACTGCACATGTAGAACGCATTTTAAAATAAATTATAATTAAGCGCTAGCGCGTGCCACAATTGCAGCGCAGTACCGACGCGCAGTACATGTCGGGCGGACGGGACGCCTGCGACTAAGGGTCGGGGGGACGCCGCTCTGCCCCGCAACCCACCTCATCGTTGACCTGTCTAGACGGCGAGTTGCCCCACTATTAGATTTCATTACACTATGCCTACGCCATGCCTACATGGCGTAGGCCCGAGGCGACGAAGGCATGGCGTAGGCTCGGCGTAGCCATGGCGTAGGCACGGCATAGGCATGGCGTCGAACCGACGCGACGAAGGCATGGCGTACGCTCGGCGTAGGTACGGCGTAGCAATTGCGTAGGCACGGCGTAGCTACCGCGTAGGCGGCGTCGTAGCCACAATCGCAATTGACGCAACGCAAATGCCACGACTACGCATATACGCTCTGTTAGCATCTCGCAGATGACGCACGCTCGCCTACGTTGAGCCAAGGCCCCGGCGAAAGGCAACCAGAGGGTAAAGAGGATTATTTAATTTAAAATATGCGTTCGCAAGAAAGGGTCTTTATTAAAAACTCATTTTGGAACCCCTTTTGTCAACACACATTCATCGTTTAAGATCGAACCCTCATACCTTCAGATTAAGGGGAGAACTCCAGTAGTCTATATACTAGCTATAATATCTGTCTAGCCTTGTCTTAGAAACGTACGTATAGTACTTACTTTTTATGTTGATATATTTTACTTTAGGGGTCTTGCTGGGGCGCTTTGAAGGTGAGACGTATGACGTAGTTCCAATTCGTCCCACTGCTTATTCTTACAAACAAATGTACCACCACGTCTATATTCTTCGATAGGTTTGCAGAAGTGTCCTAATCTATACCAGCTATTTGCCGCTCTGTCTTCAGGTCCCATGTTACGGAAGGCTAGCATATTGCCATTAACGGGGCAGAAATTCGAACTCCAAGCTGAAAGTCCAATAACATTTTGCTTAACTTGGGAATCGAATCTAGGAATTACTCAGCTCAGCAGATCGAGTTTTTTGTAGATATTTTAGGTAGATATATAACTCATCAATGCAAATACCGGTATTCTTACGTCCCCATAATAGATTAAGTAGGGTGCTATTCAAGTGCGACCTTGGAAGGCAAACGGAACTCGATATACAGCTTAGCCGTTAGGCAATTCAACTTTTTTTGCGTTGAACTATTGCGTGTGTTTAATGTTTATCTATCCTGTCATTGTAAACCGACTTAAAACAAATTAATACCTTCTACACATTTTTTTAAAAGGCTAAGTAAAAATTGATATACTTGTGTCTTATTAAAATTTGCTCAAAAATATTAAGATTCAATATTGTATTTTTAGGTTTAAAATAAAGTAAGTACAGTTTGTTCGAAATAACTGTGCCAGTTTGAAATTGTCAGCGGTTTAGCAGTGGATAATTGTAAAAGAAAGAGTCGGTTTAAAAATAATTACGATCGAGTATGTTTCGCATTTGTGAATATTTTCTTTACTTATTTCGATTTCGATATATAAAAACACTTGATTAAGCAATTTTACCTATGCAGAGTATGCTAACTTCAGACATGTACAGTTATTTTGAACAAACTGTACCTTACTCGTATTAATTTTTCCGTCCAAAGAACGAACGCGCGTCCTAGGCCATCACTTTACGACTGCACACGCAACATACCAACCCGCAGTAGGCTAGCATGGTGGACTACAGCCTTATCCCTTTCATTCTGAGAGGAGACCCGTGCCCAGCAGTGGGACAATGTATTGGTTGCTGATGATGCAACATTTAGACAGACAGAAAAGATATGTGAAGATAATTGTTTTAGCTTCTATTTCTGTCATATAGACCCCAAATATTATTTTTTTCTTAAACATTTAGGTATATAAAAACCTCAGCCAGTTACAATTTTATTATATGTATTAGTATAATATAATATTAATATAGATTTACTGTTGATTTATTATTCATTACCAGCCCACGTAACAATAAGTAGTTGTTCCAGAACAATTATTATGACATAACATTTTAGTCTGGCTATTTATCAATATACCACGTACTGATCATTAATTAGCTCGTTTGTGGTGGAGACGACACTAAGATTAATAAAGGTGTTATGTGTTATTATTTCTTTCATAATTATTTTTGGATACATTTATTGTATGTAATAAAATAAATATTTGAAGTGGCGGTAGCCTAATGGCTAGGGCGTCGGACCTCTCTCGATTTCTAGTAATGTGCGACCCATATTGCTAGTAATCTTTTTCTTAAATAAAGTAAGAATATGTATGAACCCAAAATCTAATCTAAAATGGATATAAAATCAGAAAAATTTAATGTCAGTATGTAATAGTTATCTACGAATAGGTCCTGACCATTATCTTTGACATAATTAGTCAAATATTACTACAACCATTGCCTTAGTGTTACCTAACATATACTTTAGGTAAGGGTCGACAATATAATATCAAAGAAATCGCCAATATGACGTAATTTATAGTCTCCGCACATTAACCTAAAAAAGCTTTTTTGCCAAATCGGGTCAGGTTGGCCTAGCAACAAGAACAAAGAAATCTTGCGTTCTCATTTTAAAGTTAATCATTGTTATCATCCGTAATCCGTAATAAAAACAAATTGTTAACGGCAAAACTTTAAGGGGCGTGGCTTGAAAGGAAATTTAATTTTACATATCATTTGTACCGGCGAACTGTGGGTGTACATTAAGTTCACCCCTGCGTAACCCTTGGAATACAGGCGTTGTAATGGTATGCTAAATAGTCAAAAAATATTATTTTTTGTTGTTTACTGTTGTAAAAACAAGCTATCTCATACTACGAACTATTGATTTGTAGAGCATAGCTACAAATCAATATTCATTTTATTTACTTTTAAGCGTAATACTATGTGATTTATTTTAGCTGATGGCACGATCAGCTGAGAACTGCCAACTGAAAGCCACTATGGTTCAAAAGGCCATCTCAGACATTGCCTACATTGCAATACTCATATATTGCTACCTCGAGATTTGCTGAGATTATTCTTCAACTAAGTACCTAATTGATGCTGATATTGAGCCGCATCTTGGTAGTCTGAAAGTCGACCCCGGGAGACGCCTAGTTGGATGATGAGGATGAGAAAATTACACCTCTTTCTTGTTAGTGGATTGCTAAGTCGCGTTAACATTTCTGTACTACAGCCAATAAGAGCGTTAACCCAAAAACACTCGCTGCCAAGTCAGGTCACATAAGACATAGCAACAAGTTGTACAACAAACTAAAATAAAACAATTGCCTAAACGAGTACGAAGCTTCGACGCAAAACGCTTTCATTTGATTTAAAACCGTCTACTGAAGTTGCTTAAGGGCGTCTCGAGGTTAGAAATAATAGAAAAATCCCCTCCGGGCGTCTCCCTCCGGCGGAGACGGCGGAGGGGCGCCTACGACCTTCCCCAATATCGTAGTCTGGGTTAGGTCAATAACAGCCTCCCTGGAGATTAGAATTTATCTCGTTGTCGAACGGTTCAGAACAATTTAGATGTCATAACGTGATGTAGAGTCGTTGAAGGTTTAATTTTAATTATTATAATATCGTTACCAACAACTCGACATCAAGCTTTTTGTTTGTGATTTTGTCGTTGATATTTTAATGATTCGTTTTAAGTTGGCATTACCGAGCTGTATTGCAACGTTAAAATATTTCCAAATACATAATTGTATGCCATATTTTTTCATGTAGCTTGATATTCTGGATGTAGGTACAATAAAACTCATTACATATAGTTTTATTGTCATACTAAATATATGTATGTCAAGGTAAGTGTCTCCTTTGTTACATTATTTTATCCTCGTTGAATAAAAGTACACAATCATAATAGTTATGTTTTGAAGCATAATATGGATCTTTGGTTTTGTCTTTCTTAACAAAATTATACTGATATTGAATAACTTTTGGTTTAGCAGTTATCTACAAAATTCTTGGAAAAGGTGAAGATTATTGAGTATATTTAATCTAATTGGCTAGTTAATTATATTTTATTCGAATAAATTGAATAAAAAAATACATAAACACATAATAATAGGCAATAAACTATATCTACGTCGTCGTTTATGTTTTCAAAGATTTAATATGTTGGACTTATCAAATGTTATATTTTTTATAATATTAAATGGAATTATATTAGCAAGATAAACGTAAAATATTCAAATAATCTATTTACTAATCATAAACAATATTTTATGTCATGCCCAGGCATCGAAGTAATCTTCCAAATGGCTGTCATCTGGAAACGTGCCCAAAAGATTGGCTTGCATTGGCATTGTCACGTTGGATAGCAATACTGATAAACTCATAATTATTGTTTTTAAAGCTATTTCACAATGTTGACAACGTTGTTTTTTCTATTTAATGTAAGCATATTATTAGATATTAATAAATATACCTGTTTACATAAGTGTAAATTAAAAACTGGTTCGCTTTATAGTTGCATATTGAGCTAAGAAATAGAGCTATAAAAACTCCTATACTTAGTCTATTTTTAGCTCTTGAATACTAAATGTGAAGATTAACAATTCTTTATTGATGTTTATATTAGATCTAAGTAGTCTTTTAAATGAAACAAATTAATTACCTTTGTATTCGCACCAAAATAATTTTGGAAATGATCGATATAGTTTTTGTTGTGGCAAGAATATTGGTATTGAATTAATAATATTTAGTTGTGTAATCAAACTAAAGTAGGACTGATGCTGGGCACCATTTTTATTCTCACTTTCTGTACCTTGTAGCAATTCCAAAATTACGATAAATTTAACAACACCTCATTATGTAAAACCTCGTAAGCTATTTGTATTATCTGAGGGAAAAATATATATCGCTTCTTTGCTTTAATAACGTGATAAGTACGAATAGTTACTTTTTTATTTAATTATTATGAAAACTTTCTTAAAATTTCAGAAAGGTTCGTTATTTAACTATGTACCTAATCCTAAATTAAAGAAAAATAAATCAATTCGCTTCGTAAAATGGTTTTTTGAAATTAAATAATACCGATACCTACTTACTAGTAAAAATACTGTAAAATTTTGTTTTTCAAAATAATACATTGTAGAAGCAAAGCAACGATATTATATAAGTTATACAAACTTCGTATAAGGAAATGTATCATTCGTTAATGACAAATGTTATAAAAAATAACAGAATTTGTTTTAAACACAACCTTTCACCGTATGTTTTAGCCCCTAGGTCCCATCTAAGTATTTAAACACACCGAACCGATGAACTGAACACCTCTGCCTAACCCCTTGGATACAAGGTTGATAGTATGTTTTATACATACACAAATTATACGTGAATATTTTTTTCTATCATTTTGTGCAGTCATGACAAAACAAAACAATGTTCGTAATTATTGTTTTTATTAATTAGTCGTTATCAATTTGCCCATATATAATGTACGCACTTATAATGTACAACTTGGTAAGTTCTCAGTTGTTTGACATATAATATCAGGTTCATTGACACACAATTATTGAAACTAAACGCAACATTTAATTGCCTAGCAACAGAAGATCTGATGCTAGGTATACACAGCTACAGGTCAACCTATACAAGTCCAGTTTTAAGCTAATACAGGAGGCCAGTGTCAACTGGTTTTGTATAACTTGATGTGTAGTCGTGCGTACTTATTTATTTATGTTGATGCTCGGTCCAATCAATAAACATAGCAACTTTTTATAAGGCAAACCTTTTTAACCTATAGAAGCTCTTTGCCCAGGCAGTAGCAATCATTAAAAGCTCTGTCCAGTCATAGGATAGGATGGTGAGAGCATCATTATAAATATTTACCTAAGTACATAACTGTAGAGGATTTTTTTATTTTTTTTTATTAATTATAACTTATTATATTTTCAATCTTTATAAATATGTAAAAACTTTTTGGTATGCTAAAATGTGAGCAATACAATATAGCAGAGGGCAAGCTTATTGTCAGTAATTGGGCACAAATCCAAACTCCAAGTTTCAAAATTGCTCGAACTGGCAATCGATTCCAAGACGTCACGTTCAGAAGTAGAAAAACTAAAAATGTGTAACTGGTACCTCTACCTAACTCTCTTAGGAATATAGGCATGATGGTACAAAACTCAACCGATTACAAACTGACAAATCTCTGGTTACATCTAACAGTGTTTCAATTATTTTGCCAATGATTTTCCTGCCTATTTGCAAGGTTGATTAAAAAGCCGTAAAGTTGAAAATTAAGTATCAAAAGGCACGAGATTCCGGTGGGTTGAGTTAGCAACAGAATGTAGTCGAAGCTACCTGCGAGGCGTTGCCGTCGGTCGTCGGTCGCGCGTCGACCTTGCGTGTCCTGCGAACACAGATAACTTGGCTGTATGCCTTGATAAACGTAGTTGCCTTTGCCTTTAGTTATTATGTTTATAAACTTGTGTTGTTTGTCTTTGGAATTACTTTGTGCGTCGTTAATAGGTCATGTATTTTATAAATCGAAGCAAAAGTTGCTTTAAATTTAGATTATATTTGACCAGACTTATTAGTAATTAACTAGGTATTTAAATATAGAATTTAAACTTCTCTTGAGCGAGAAATAGAGTAAGTGTTCTAAAAAAATAATTGACTTGTAAAACTAATATTGTTATGGTTTTCTAAGACGATACCTTTTTTTTATTTGGGGAAAATCTTCGTGGTCTGTCGGCAGGTTATGTCGGATTCGTACCATGCCGTCCCATGCCGTATAGTTGGTGTCCAATAAAAATATCGGACCCCATCCAAGGGCGAGGCCTCTTCAAAGACGATAGGTACGAAAAACTAACAAAATCTTTAATAAAACTGTGTTCGAAATTTGTTCAGCAGTTTAGGTGTGAATACGTAACTGACAGACGCACAAAGAAACACTTTCGCCTTATAATATTTATATAGCGATATCGGATAAATGATATAAAGTGTAAATGGATCTAATAAAGACATTTTTTTTAACAAATGTCGATATTGGCTAGCTATTGAACTCAGAGAATCATGGGCTCTTATAGTCGAGGCATTAATAGTACCAATTATCGTTTACGTTTTAGTATAAATTATATGATCATTTCATTATTTATTACTATCGTATTATACTAAATAATGCATACGACCTTGCTTACTTCCAACTCTTTGGTACTCAAATTAAGAGACAAGTTGAATCCAGTTGCGAAACACTAGTAGTAGCAATAAACAACATAGCAGGTTTCATTTGTTATAGAATAATTAATTTAAATACCAATTGAATTGAGACATTAATTATTTTATTTTGTTACTAGTTCCAGCCGCGAGTGTATCCATGCTTTACCTGTATTTGTAGATAACCTGGCGTTCTGGTTCTAATTCTCTTTATTGGATAAAAAGCCACATAACAGCAGAGGTGTATTTAATGTATACCCATAGATCGCCGGTATGTAAAACCCGCAAAAAATATATGAATTTCAATATTTACCAAACTTTAAAACTTGTTTATTACAAAATTTATTACTATATATTACGAAAGAAAAAGACAGACATATCTCCCCGTAAGATTGACGATGTAAACTTGTTATTGAAGTGCAAAAACATTTGCTTATGACGTCAAAAAATATTGTCTTAGTCAACAAAACCAGTTGAAGTATAAAGAGCAGTTTACATATTTGTATACAAGTGTTCAGATTTTTTTGTTTGTATTGTATGTATTATAGTTTTATAATACATTAGAATGAGACATAAAAGACACTATTTTAAGCTAAATAATTAAGTGAGATGTTAAATTAAATGTTTTTTTGTACTATAAATCCGGGATGTGAACCACATTTGTATTGATGATGTTTTAAAGCCCTCTTTAGGAAAATACACTTTTATAAGTAAATTACCTTTCCGCCCGCGGCTTCGCCCGCGTGGGATTAAAGTTTCTTTTCATTTTACGGAATAATATGCCTTATATATAGCCTATGTTAAACAAGAATGAAGTAGCTTGCTATTGATGAAAAAAAATTCAAAATCGGTTCTGCAAATCCAGAGATTACCCCCTACAAACTGATAAACTAACACTTTATAATATTACTAGCTTATGCCCGCGACTTCGTCCGCGTGGAATAGTTTTTCCCCTATCCCGTGAGAATTTCCCAAAATATCGTTTTAATTTAAAGCCTATATGTTATTCTGATGTATAAACAATAATACTGTAAAGTTTCATCAAAATCCGTTCAGTAGTTTTTGCGTGAAAGAGTAACAAACATCCATCCATCCATCCTCACAAACTTTCACATTTATAATATTAGTAGGAAGGATAGGATTAGTATAGACTAGCTATGCCCCGGATTCACCCGTTTTGCCCCGCTCCTAAGGATCGTAGCGTGATGCTAAAGAAAAAACAAACTCTTCAGCTTCAGTATTAACTTAGTAGCTATAGATGTTTACTATTCTAGACAGCGTCACGCGCCATCACATCATCCCAGGCAATCTACCAACGCGAAGAAACGCTGAATCAAACCCGGAGAATCATAGTACCTTTTAATTATACATACATACATACATACATATTGTCACGCCTGTCTCCCATGGGGGTAGGCAGAGACTATAGATTTCCACTTGCTACGATCCTGGCACACTACTTTCGCTTCATCTACATTCATTAATCTCTTCATGCATGACCGTCGGTTTAGGGTGCTCGGAATCTGGCCTTTTTTAAGAACATCCGCAATTTGGTTGCGGTATCTTTTAATTATAGATATGTGAATGTCACAATGCAGAGCAATGTCTGAAATGACCTTTTCAAGAAGTCACATGACTTTATTCAATAATAACCTTGTACTGTATTTTTTCAGCTGTTACTAAATTAACTGTATGTTTACAGTTTTTCACAGTGACTGTGTATTTGATATTATGTTGATGTTTGACTTTCTACAACCATAAATTTATTTCGGACTGGCACGAAAGTCGTCTTTATAACAATAACGACAATAGGTGCCCTTTTAAGCTTTTTAGCCTTTTTATCTACAGGTTAAAAAAAAGTTCTGCATTGTTTCTTATTTATCAGAAAACTCAGCTCCCGTACAAATATCTAGACAAACCCTCCGTTTCAGGGTACTTTATGAAACACTACTCAAAACAATTATGCATGTGTTTTCAAATATTTGTCTCGGGTGGGAATCAGAAGCACGATGACACTCGAATCGGCGCAACATTAAAGGCGAGGTGACGACGCCTATATACTATTTCAGTATTTTTTTGTACCACATACATAATTATTATTATGATTCCATTTAATATTAAATACATTACATATATGTTTTTAATACATAATAACTGGGACCAAGGTTGCCTGGAAGAAATCGCAGTCTGCGATAAGGCCGCCAATTGTATGTTTTTATGAACAATGGTGTCCTGTTTATTCGTGTTTTTATTGGTGTACAATAAAGTTTATATAAAAAATAGATTACAATCGTTTCAGACAATTACATTAATTATAAATGGGATATTTCGGTTTTCAAAGAAAAATTAAATATGGCCCATGATCGGTTAATAAGGCCCGAAAACTCAGTGCAATCCTTATTTTGTTCTTTGCCGCAGAGATAAACCAGCTGGTTTAGTTTATAGTGTCGGGCACTCACTCCTTGACCGACTTAACACTCACATTAACCAGATTATTCACCATGCCCTTAAAAATCTATGTCATCAGAATTTTTTTGCAATTTAATGACGTGTAAGCTTCCAATATGGCCGCCAATTCGCGAGCGTTGCGAAAATGATTACGTAACATTGACCTCGCCAAAACACCATTGTCTGACCGCTTTAAATCATTTGTCAGAATATAGTAGGTGCATAATGTGGTACTCAATTTAAATATTATCGTCAGCAGCGAGTGTTGTCTGATAGGACACTCTTTTGAGCAGGTAATTGAAATCAATTTAAAAAGGAAAGGGCCCACAGTTCCCTGCGGTATGCAGAGTTTACAGCATTTTTGTTTTTCAATAAATTTAGTAAAACATAGTTCATTCCAATAAATATAGTAGGTATTCTTAGTAATTGTGAGGGCCATTTCTTTGTTATTGCCATTAGTTTAAGTAGCATATAAATCGAAATGTCGCGTACTTAATAACTACATATTTCTTTACAAGTAAGTATAATTTTCAACCGACTTCAAAAAGGAGGAGGTTCTCAATTCGTCTGTATGTTTTTTTTTTTTTTTTTTTTTTGTATGTTTGTTACGCGATTTCTCCGCCAGTTGTGGACCGATTTTAATGATTGTTTTTTTGTTTGGTAGTTCATACTTCAGAGGTGGTCCCGTTCAAATTTAATCGAAATCGGTTAAGCAGTTTTGAAAATATCAACAAAAATCTAAAATTTGTTTACATCGATGATATTATCGTTTACTCCGAAACATCGCTGTCTTATTGGAGCAGTGCGTTTAGTTGGCTAACAAGTACTTCTAAACAAACTTTCCGCTAAAAATTACAAAATAAAATTACTTTTAACAAAAATTACTTTTAACAAAAAAGTTAAACCGCCTTCAAAAAATAATAAAATAATTTTGTCTAAAACAGTTTGGGAAGTCGGTGACTTCTATTTGAGTGGGTCTTTTATTTTCGCCACCGACTTCCCAAACTGTTTTAGACAAAATTATTTTATTATTTTTTGAAGGCGGTTTAACTTTTTTGTTAAAAGTAATTTTATTTTGTAATTTTTAGTGGAAAGTTTTGTTTAGAAGTACTTGTTAGCCAACTAAACGCACTGCTCCAATAAGACAGCGATGTTTCAGAGTAAACGATAATATCATCGATGTAAACAATTTTTAGATTTTTGTTGATATTTTCAAAACTGCTCAACCGATTTCGATAAAATTTAAACGGGACCACCTCTGAAGTATGACCTACCAAACAAAAAAACAATCATTAAAATCGGTCCACAACTGGCGGAGATATCGCGTAACAAACATACAAAAAAAAAAAAAAAAAAACATACAGACGAATTGAGAACCTCCTCCTTTTTGAAGTCGGTTGAAAAAGTTAAACCGCCTTCAAAAAATAATAAAATAATTTTGTCTAAAACAGTTTGGGAAGTCGGTGGCGAAAATAAAAGACCCACTCAAATAGAAGTCACCGACTTCCCAAACTGTTTTAGACAAAATTATTTTATTATTTTTTGAAGGCGGTTTAACTTTTTTGTTAAAAGTAATTTTATTTTTTAACATTACTTATTAAAAAAACTTGATGAATCATAATATGATTCACACAAGAAATTTGTCAAGGAGCTGCTATTGTGGGTTTCAAATATGAATTGATTCCAGAGGAATCATACTCATACTTAATGTTGCTTTTTTAATGTGGCCAAGTCTTCGCCGTGTAGTTGGAATTACATTTGCCAACTTCATCACATTGGCTTGCTGCGGGTTCGTATACTTCACAAAGCATAGAGATAATCTAAGCATGCAGGTTTCTTCACTGCATCCTTCAGTGTCTATGCTCGGAACAACCACATAATTTTGAATAGTAAACATGCCTTCGAAATCAAGACCTATAATTAATGATATGATATGTTTGACTGCTAGCACTAAAGACTAATTACTCTGATTTCCACACAACTTACGCAAGAATAAAGTTTCATTACTGTACAATTAATAAGATTATAAAATCTTTTTTTTTTCTCAATGTGTATAATATACTGTTGTGTGTGTTAATAGTCTTTTTCACAGGTTTCCAAAGTCCTTGGCCGTAATGTGCCGGGCAAGTCATCAGGGTTGCCCGGCAACGGGAATACTGTTCCCGGAATATTGGTTTCCAAAGTCCTTGGACGTGTCACTTCATTTAAGAGATGCAAGGACGCAACAGGATCAAGACAACTGGACATCAACCTTGTCATTCGCACGGTAATAATACTGTCGATAATCGACGTGGATATTTTAAAACAATTTTTTGATAAGACAAGACAAAATGGCACCTTATATTGTGAGAGTTTCAGAATATTTTTAGACGGCCCATGCACCGTAAAAAGCATAAAATGATCAATAGCAGCTGTATGCATCTTTGTAGTTCAAAGTTATTTGAAAGATTTTCAGAAAGAGGCATTAGAAAACTGCAGAATATGGCAACAGAATGACACCTCTACGGGTACCAGCTGGGACGACTTCTTGGACTAGGGATGGACGACCATGGTGCGTACGTGAAGATAGGATGATGATGAGACACGGCTCAAAATGGAGGAGGTCCAGATCATCGAGTCCATAACCCATATATGCCAGGTCCGTAGTTTGCCAACATTTCATTAAAATAAAATAGCCTAGCGAATTCAATAGTACTATGAAATGATAATTATTATTAACTAGCTGATTGGACAGACGTTGTTCTGACTTAAATTACTTACCTTTTCTGTGCAATTTTCTTGCAAGACTTGCTAAATATACTAAGATTATAGAGACGAAATATTTACAAAGATATGAATTTTCTAATGAAAGAAAATTTCCTAGTGAAAGAAGTTATTTCTTTAGAAAAGTCATAATCTTTGTGAACATTTCGCATTATTTAATGCTAAAATATAATATAAAATAAGAGGAAATATTTGTTTGTTTGCAGAAGATTTGCAGTAAAGTGGCCAGTTTGTCCCATTACCATGAATTCTAAATATTATACTTAAATTAATTGTAGAGGAACAACTCATTTTGATATTTTCGCACCTTAGTTTATTAACTATTAGAAAGCCCGCTTTTAGTTGAACATAATGTTATTTACATTAAAAAGTTATTAAAGATCTGTGGCTCGGTGGATTCTTATTCTAAATATGAATTAACTGCAAATAATTTCTCAATATATGGGCTTTGTAGCCCATAGCTGGGTTAAAATTGACTGTGAATCAAAATAAAATTCACCATAGAAAATTAGGATGTGCTATAAATTTAAATTGATTCCAGAGGAATCGTGGCCTTTTTAGCCATGACAACAAGTAATTCAGATGTTAACAACTTTATGTGCGATTTTATTGTGTACGCTCCGGTTGTAGTAAAGTGGAGTGAGTTCAATTCTGGGTCAAATGTAAATCATTACTACGTTTACATTGTATTGCGGAGTTACTCAATGTTGCAACATGTTCGTAATATTGGCAAATGGTAGCATGGAATATATTTTTTGCTGAAAGGTAAACAGTTTTTAATATTGAAAGAATTATTATCCATGTAAGGTTGGTAGCGCTGTATTTTAGTTTCATATATACCTATATAGAAATCTATAGAAATATATAAAATTTAACTGCCTGTTTGTAATGTCAAAATTATGTTTGTAATGTTATTCTTTATAACTATAGTGTAGAAAGAATTTTAGATAATGAAATGATGAAATGAAATGATATTTATTTCTGTAAATAGATCTTTTAAGACACTTTTACAAGTCGTTTTTCTACATATTTTTTTTTAACTAGATGGCGTATATTGTTTTAATTCAATATACTTAAATTAAGAATAGGTGTTAGATTTAGCGTTTAGCTATTTAGGTAAATTCATTAAGAACAATTTGTCATAGCATGTAGGTAGGTATGAGGGATTTAGAAAATATTTCAAAATAATATTAAAATAGGACATTTAAATTATGGAGATAAAAGTTGGATGCGGATATTTTATCATTACACCTATTAGTGGCTACACAAAATCATTAGTTTTTATTTCGGGAGACAATTTTCGTCACTGTACACTTTCCAGAAACAGCATCTGTCGAGTCAGCTAGTCTTTATATCAACAAATAAAATGAACCCTATTACCTTTTTAAAAGAATAGCAATTCAAATATAAGTTAACCAACATCCAATAATTGACTGTTGGTTTAGGTTGCCTGTAGAATGAGGCCCGTCATTTCTGATGGCATTGAAACTAGATAGACTGTGATGTATCTATTGTGTTTGTATTTTTTCCCGTAACACAAAAGACTTAAAATAATGACTAGACGAGGCAGGCGTAACATGAAAACAGAGAGAGGCTATGTCAACTATTCAGTGGATATATTAAACATTTTATAAGGATAGAAAAAGATATTTTTGTTAAATTTTTCGTCGATATATCCCTAGTTTGCAGTGGTAAAGCGATGTGCTACAGTTGAGCAAATGGCCACATCCATATATCCGGTGCTCAACCATCGAGACATTGTTGTACGCACGGCTACACATCAAGCTATACAAAACCAGTTTGCGGTGGTCTCCTATTATGTGGGAAGCCAATACAAAGCGAGATCAGCGTATACTGGATATGTATAGGTTGAACTGTAGCCGTGTGTACATAATTATAATTCGACGGTTGAGCCTGATTTTTTGCCTTCGCACTAAACAAATATTTTTATAATTATAGGTCACATATCCACATATCTGTAGGCCACAGATATTATACAGTTATAAGTAGATACTAGTTTCACTAAATATGGGGTTTATCTTAATCTTAACATAGTATAAAACAAAGTCGCTTTCTCTGTCCCTATGTCCCTTTGTATGCTTAAATCTTTGAAACTACGCAACGGATTTTGATGCGGTTTTTTTAATAAAAGAGTGATTCAAGAGGAAGGTTTATATGTATAATACATACATAATTTAGTATAGAAAAGCCGAGAAACCACGCGGGCGAAGCCGAGGGCGGGAAGCTAGTTTATAATAAATTTTTGCTCTCTCACTGAGGACTAGCGCGGCCAGGCCTGATTGCTTGTATTTCTATGCAAGCATACCTAATTTCCTTTTGCGTACATAAATTACTTATTCTATTTCAAACGTTTAACCTACCTATGGCCTTTGAAATGACCATCATAGTATTATATTTTGTACCTAATTCTTAGCGTTATTGTGTTTTTGCCCTCCCTAGCAACAGCGGGCACGCGACAAGAAAGATGACCTATTTACCTTTTACAACGGACACGATGGTACGACATTATTATTTATTTACTGAGTATTCTGGTAATAAAGTAATTTATTATTTTATATCTGCCTGCGTGCCTAAAGAAACACTTTGTAGTCTTATTTGGTTCATAAATATTGTGTTAACTAATAAATGTTAACAATTGAAACTCTATTTAGGATCTACATAATAACTAGATTAAGTTTTGTTTTATAATAATTGAAACTAATGTTTATTAACCTTGTTCTTTTGCTACACCCTATCAGGGTCGTGTAGGTACTCATTAGTATAAATATTATTACTGTCTCTAGATTTACAATAAATAAATAAGAACGCTACATCGGATGGTAATAAAGCTAAAAAATAATATTATGATGTAAAAATCTATTTCAAATTTGGTTCTCGAAACAATTTTGTCGGTAGGAACAGAACTGAAATGTCATCGTTCCCAATCAAATCCCAACTATTTAAGACGAATCAAATGCTGGCACGGCCACACATATTAGGGCACATAAATGTTTATGTATCACATTTTTGCATGTCTGCGTGTATTTATAGCAGTGGGCGGCGCGGCGGACTGCTCGACCTTGCGCCCGAGACGAACCTAGCACTATAGCACCCGATTTCACCTCACTAGTAACCATTCAAACTACAAAAACCAACATTCATTGCTGTCTTTATTCAACAGTTGGAAAGTGTCGTCGGTGCGAGCCAGCGATGTATAGCGTGTGTCGCGCGAAGGTCGGCGGTGAGGGCGTTCGGTATCCGACGCGCGCCTCAAGTCTCGTTTGCCAATTTCGCGCACAAGTTCATCGACTTTTGACAAGGATGCATGAATCAAGTGTAATGATACGATACGGCATCGCTCTTTGTTCCGACCGGATGGTTGGCGCATTGTTTTAGGAACTTTGACCTGTATTAACATTGAACATCGTACATCCAGCTAAAGTAAATTTAAATTAATTGATTTTTTTTTGTGATAAAATATTGAAATGATACTGAATTTTTTCTAAGATTAAACGTCTACTCTCAATATAAAATGTGTTTTCCATCAATAAAATTGTTTAACTGTGATTCGGTGTTTTATTTATTTTGACTAGTTTTAATGACAGTATATAAATTTAAATATAGATCAAGTGAACGGATGCCAAGTCTACAAAAATGTGTACTGAGATATTTTTAATTACATACACATTCCTTCACAAAATGTAAGATGATATTAAATCAAGCAGAATATAAAAAGTGTCGGTAAAACAGGGTATGTCGAACAGTAAACAGGATATTTGAAGGAGATTTTTTTCTTTAGAAATTTGAAGAGCTTCTGTGTAACTATGAAATGTTTTAATAGAAATTTACTGTTCTAAATTCAAAGTGCAAGTACTAATTAGTGGTTTACTTCCGCCATAACTGGTCACCTTGAGGTACACAATCTGGAATTTGGGCCAAAGAAACATTAACCTATATTGACAAATTTTGCTATTGACACGCTAACAAAAAAAGTGGTTAGTAGGGTTAAGAGATTTTTTAAACGTTAAGTAATTTTGTAACGTAACGAAATCTCATAACCTACGTACCATGTTATAACACATTGCTCGACCAACCGAACCCAGAACGTCAAGGTTGTGTGTAGTCTAGTGTACTAGTAGACTAATGAGGAACTTACTTACATAACGAAATAATACTAAAATACACTACTCAACAATGTCTAGGGGAACAAGTATTATAGTTTTATTTTAATCCGTCAAGCGCCATATTGTAGACACAATGCAAAATCTATTGTTTTGTCCTCATGGGGCAACTACATGCATCAGTGAATTAATAAGTTGAACTACTAAGTAATTGTTGAGTAGTGTACAGTTTGTTCGAAATAACTGAGCTTCTCTGAAGTTAGCCGTTCCAAACCGTCGCACAGGCTTAATTGCTTGAATAAGTTTTTTTTTTTCATAAACATATATCGAAATTAGTAAAGAAAATAATTACAAATAGAAACATATATGACCTCAAATTGTCTTTACACCGACTTTTTCTATTAAAAATTATCACTACTAAACCACTTACTGATACAAAGTGTATAAAACCGCATCCAAAAACTATAACATCAATTAATAAATTAGTAGCTCCCTGTAAGGAGTGTCACACCTACATACACAATCAATTGTGTCCACACACACATAGTTACAATGAATTCGTTCAACGCCCGACGACCGAACGGGTCACCATGGGCTTTAAAAAAAAAGAAGACAGTTCATAAAAGTCAAAAAGGACGACTTGTGCCGTTTTTGTACTGGAAACCGGGTTAGGTTTTTGATCTGGAACAAAAAGGTAAGATAAATAATAATTTAGGCCTCGACCGGCTGAAATTCTATCTCTCTTTTGAAGAATGTTAGAAGAATTAAATTATTCACGGCCGAAAGGTTGTTAACTGCCTCATAAGTTTATTGGTCTTAACCACGACTGCTACGCCGTCTTGGGTTCGATTCCCTAGATCTGGGAACAGTGTTATCGTGTTTTTCTACGATTTTGGTATGTGCCCGGCGAAAGGCTATAGGCTCGCCCCCCATTACACGGGACCTAAACACACGGCGAAGTGTAGGTGTACATTAAGTAGGTACACATCTGCGCTACCCTTCGGGATAT
This sequence comes from Subacronicta megacephala, assembly GCA_958496365.1. NCBI lineage: Eukaryota > Metazoa > Arthropoda > Insecta > Lepidoptera > Noctuidae > Subacronicta > Subacronicta megacephala. The sequence goes on along the minus strand of OY292520.1, from coordinate 13,400,668 downwards.
AAAGGCATATGTTTAAATCAGTATAAACGTCATCAAATCCAATTATACACCTATCCGACCTATCGACGTTGGAGCACGCTTGTCTAGAAGAAAACTATTGTCTCGTGATTTGGAGACTCCCAGATTGTACGCACAGCCACACATCAAGCTATACAAAACCAATGAGGTCAGTCTAAACTGGATTTGTATAGCTTGATGTGCAGCCGTATGTACAAGACTGGAAACAGCTTCAGGCAAAGAGATCCACTCTGCCTGTACGTATGAGAACGGAGGAAGCTATCGCATCATTATGTATTGGTGGAATCACTCTATATCGATACGAGAGTCGCCACATAGATCATAAGAATTTATCACCAAGAGTACTGGTATTGTTGATCTTTAAAACTTTTTTTTCTTCTTGACGCACGTAGTGGACATCATCCATAAAAAAATCAATCATCCAAACCGAGCTACTGAGAATATAATAGATAAACCCAATAGGTAACAATTTGCTTGACCTGGCATTTGAAACCAGGACCTCTAGCGTAGCAGTCGCGATTGGGACCACTAGACTAATGAGTAGTAGAGGAAATTTAGAGCTTATATCCATTCTTACACGACTGAAATAATTTACAAAGTCATTGCCATCTCAAGCAATTTACCCCTTCAAGTCCTGTATTATAGACACAATACTTCCAAAATATATTGTTCCGGTCCCCGGTTACCGGTATGGGCAATTAGGCATAGCTGATCTAGAGCATAGATTTGACAATTCTAAGATCTACAATATTTAAACTTACCAAGAAATTATAATTTATCAATGTGTACAAAACTATAGTTATCTATAAGCTGAAATCTCGGCGACACCAACAGGTACAGCTTTCGATGTCTTGTGCTATAAATACATATATAATTTATTGCAATGAGTAGTGTCTCTAGCTTAGCCATATTCCATAGGTATGTATGTATTTTTTTATGATAGATAATTTATGATAGATATGTATTATAGTATTTTTTATGATAGATTTTTATGATAGATATGATAATGACTGCCTCATTAGTCTAGTGGTCCTAAGCGCGACTACTACGCTAGAGGTCTTGGGTTCGATCCCCAGGTCGAGCAAAGTGTTATTGGGTTTTCTATGAAATTCTCAGTAGCAGCTCGGAGTCTGGATTTGTGCCCGGTGCATGGCAATAGGCTCGCCCCCTATTACATGGGACCTAAACATACCGGCGAACTGTGGGTGTACATTAAGTACACCTCTGCCTAACCTTCGGGGAATACAGGCGTGATGGTATGTTATGTTATTGTAATTATTTATTGTTTTTTATTGTAACTACAGCAATTTCTAAAGCTTATAGGTAATCTTAATCGGACATATTAGAAATATAAAACCTCTATACACAATAATCTATTGTGTATTTAAACGATCTATTTACAGATAGTTTATTCGCCTTAAAAACTTTTATCTTTACTGAAAAATGACCCCCACGGTAATTTAGAAAATTAGTACTAGTACTAGTGCAATACAATTACAATTTCCTCAACGTTAAAACATTCCCTGCACTTCCACAAATATTTCAAAACCAAAATAAGCCAAATCTGTTTAGCTCTTCTAGAGCTTTAGCGATACTAACGAACGGCAATCCATTTTTATAAAAAAAAATGTTACATAATGTATTTCGACAATAGCCGATATTGCCACTTGAGGCTATCTGAATTGGTGACCCAATTACATCAATTGGTGGCCATCATTTACATGCGCGAATCACAATGCCAGCTGCTAAGAGGTAGATTGAGATATTCGGGGTCATCAACCTGTATTATTCTGCCTGTCACAACTCTAAATCAAAACTCAGATTACGGGAGACGAACAACTTCTTCTCTACATCTTCTCTTCTCCTACACCTATCTTCCCCAGCAGTTTAGGAAGAGGTGTGATAATAAATATCCGACAGCCTGATCAAACTCCGAGCTGCTACTGAGAATTTAATAGAAAAACTTAATACCTACTCGACTTGAGAATGGAACCCGATACCTGAAACTCAGCAACAGCGCTTGCGACTATCATTAAAATGTGGTGGAATTAAGCAGCTTTATTTCTCATTACAAATTTAGCAGCCTGGAGTGAGTTGAGTTGAGTCTCATCCCTAATAAAAAGTTTGAATAAAATCCAAATTGTCTCCATTCTACTAGGCAACCTGACAAAATAGCGCGATAACTTACAAAATCAAAGTTGGACTTTTTTCAGCAATTCTAAGTACGACTCGATCAACACTGGACGCCTGTTTTTGCGAGAGCATGACTCGAACTATCGCGAGATTAAAATCTAGAGAGACGTCGAAAAAATGATTGATCTCACTATTTTAGTTACGTCGGTTATAAGGTACGCTAATGCGATGGGTTGCCATGTAATTTTGTTCGTGAAGCTCCGAAAAAATGGGCCACTTAAGCTCAATTTAGTTTGACAAACCGTCAATATTAGATGTTCTTTATTGTAAATTATACTGTGACATCTCGTGAATTAAGTGAAGATGGAATCCAGTCAATTGTAGTGAAAGGTCACACTAATATAATTTAGTTTCCGATACTCTGAAAATATGGGCCACTCAAGTATACTCAATTTGGTTTGAGCAAACGTTAAAATTAGACACTGCATACGGATAGCGCTAAACTCTATGACACATCTTAAAAGTCTTTGGTGAAGACTTTCAGGCAAATCTAGTATTCCTACCAGATGCTGCCTACTGCCCACTGCCGGCCCACTGCCGACACAATTTATCATGTGGTAACGAAGAAGGCGGTGCAGAAGGCGAATAGCAGCAACTGTAAAGAGTTTAGGATCCGTGGATTAGAATTAGATTAGAAGAGGCCAATGTCTAGCAGTTGAGGAATATAGGTTGATGGTGATGAGGTCCTGGAGAATGTTCACAAAATAAGGTTCTTTTCGTCGGTAAGAGTAAGATATCATCGTTAAAAAATCTTCGTGTGACTATTCAATGAGCCCCAATATCATAATTGAGCTACAGAATGGCTGAAAATGCCGTGTGCGTTCGCGCAGCGGAATGTTGTTGAATTTAAAGATTTTAATTATGCAGATATTTAGTGTATGACGTCGTATAATTGTGTATGGTAAAAAAAAATTTGTGCACGCAGCCATTGTGGAGAAATTCATCAAAAACTGATTCCGCTGGGCGAACGTTGTCCTGGCGGAACTTTTTTTAATCCATAAACTTTAGAAGAAAAAAGATGTGTCCAATAATTAGTGTGTATTTGTGTGTAATTGTGCATGTATGAATAACATTAGTGCATGCATAAACTTCGGAGAAATTCAAGTTTCCGCTACGCGAACGTTTGGCCATTAGCTAGTTTTCATATAAAGCGCTTACATAGAGAGCTGTAGAATTTTACATACATTGTTTTGAATTTGTTTATATTTGTTTAAAAAACAGATTTAGAAAAAAACGTAGCGCTTAAAAGATAAAAATATAAACGTAAAATACGCTTATTAGGTCTTAGTTCTTAAAGTATGCACTTTGGGGTCTAGATTTTCACGTTTATACAAACCTTGTAAGTGTCTGCAACATGTTGCCAAGTATCAATGATGTTCCGTTAGTAATTAAAGAGTTATAGGACAATTTACCATGAATAGATCACTGTTTACAAAGCAGTCAAATATCACGACGTTCTAAAGGCATTGCATGGTAAAATGTATGCCAATAATTAGTGTATTCATTCAACTATTCACATGCAAAATTTAATGTCATTAAATTCAGTAATTAAAGAAAAACAATTATAATACTGACGAAGCATCGAAAACCTACATAACCCGACCAAGTTCGGATAGCTACAAAAAAGCGACCGTGCAATATATTTAGGTAACATCCCAAAATTTACAGTATAATACCGGTATTGAATTGGTATAGGTGATAACACAATTGTTGTTTCGATATAATTTATAGGTCATTTATTATTGTACACCTACTTTTTTAAATGTATTTGACTATGACAGAAAGTAGGTACTATTTACGTAGGTACTTTATTTAAGTATGCGCTTGAGACTTGAGATATAATCTAGATATATTATAAGACAAATAAAATTCATACAGCTAATTTCTATTGAAGATTTCACGGATCAGGATTCTAACTATAGACCCCTTAGGGAAATTAAATAATTACCACATGTAAGTACCTACTACTGTTTAGGTAAATATTTATCATATTGTATTTTGTTCGAAGCGGTACGCTTAAGGCTAGTCCTTTGGTTAAATAGTCTAAGTACCTATTGTAGTTATGAATTGATCAAAAATATTCTAGTGTGAAAAAATAGACAACGCGCTGCGCGCAACGAGCGATAGGCGGCTTCTCGCTTGAAACTCGCTTTTTTTTTTATTAATAAAAAAAAATCGGTACTTCCATCCTTGAAGAAAAGAGAGGGCAATATGTTTTCATTAGCCGCGGCCCGCAACGCTTGTGTACGCAACTGTACCGTATTAATAAATACTATATTGGAAGGTTAAGAACGTTTCTTAGATATATGGCACGGCCGCTTTTTTGTAGCCATCTGAACTTGGTCGGGTTATGTAGGTTTTCGATGCTTCGTCAGTATTATAATTGTTTTTCTTTAATTACTGAATTTAATGACATGAAATTTTGCATGTGAATAGTTGAATGAATACACTAATTATTGGCATACATTTTACCATGCAATTCCTTTAGAACGTCGTGATATTTGACTGTTTTGTAAACAGTGATCTATTCATGGTAAATTGTCCTATAACTCTTTAATTACTAACGGAACATCATTGATACTTGGCAACATGTTGCAGACACCTACAAGGTTTGTATAAACGTGAAAATCTAGACCCCAAAGTGCATACTTTAAGAACTAAGACCTAATAAGCGTATTTTACGTTTATATTTTTATCTTTTAAGCCCTACGTTTTTTTCTAAATCTGTTTTTTAAACAAATATAAACAAATTCAAAACAATGTATGTAAAATTCTACAGCTCTCTATGTAAGCGCTTTATATGAAAACTAGCTAATGGCCAAACGTTCGCGTAGCGGAAACTTGAATTTCTCCGAAGTTTATGCATGCACTAATGTTATTCATACATACACAATTACACACAAATACACACTAATTATTGGACACATCTTTTTTCTTCTAAAGTTTATGGATTAAAAAAAGTTCCGCCAGGACAACGTTCGCCCAGCGGAATCAGTTTTTGATGAATTTCTCCACAATGGCTGCGTGCACAAATTTTTTTTTACCATACACAATTATACGACGTCATACACTAAATATCTGCATACTTAAAATCTTTAAATTCAACAACATTCCGCTGCGCGAACGCACACGAAAATGCCGCCTCCATGTAAAAGTAAATATTGATTGATATACTTTCATAAGCCTTTTTTTATGCCACTTTATACTTTTGGTAAGCTTTACCATAGCCTATAGACGCTTGCAACACCAGGGGTATCGCTCGCATGTTGCTGAATCTGTACAGGAAAAGGGAGGGGAAATAGAAAAGGAGAAGGAAGGGGACTGACAGAGGAATTGAGCCTCCGGCGCTCTCTTTACCTCTTAAGAAACATCTTTAGTCATATGTTTCGTGTGGAGATCGAACCTGCGATTTATAGCACGACAGACCATTGCTCGAATCGAGACTTGAAATGGTTAGGAAAGTAATATTAATTAAAGTTAGATAACTTAATTATTAAGTTATAATTAAGTCTTCAATCTGACACGAACGGAAAGAGGGTAAAAGGACACATTCCTGGTTAACACAGAGATACGATTGAGGCCTATTGATCTAAAATTAAACGCAGTGCAATTATAGCTTATGGACAGAGCTATGCACGAGTAATATAAGGAAAATGCCTACAGTCGGCGGCGGTTCGACGACCCACACACGCTGGGCACAAATACTAAGAAACTGAATGACTAACCTCTTGTGAGATGCGGCCTAACATATGTACTTATGTTGTACAGTCAGCATCGAATAAATATCTATGCATACAAACTACTCAAAATGATCGGAGCAACTAAGGAAGTTTAAGATTATCTCAACGACACAAACGATATTTTGGAATAAACAACAGCTGTCATTCGGACATGTATTTTATCCCATTAAGATAATGTTTAAAATTACTTAAATTTAATTAGATGCTCATAATGTGTTAGTTATTTTGTTCGTTCCGATATATTTGATGCTGACTGTACTAAATGATGCCAGCGGTTAGAATCGCATCCCAAAAGGATTCCCTTCTTATCACTTTCTAGGCGGCATATCAAGATCAAACATGCACCAGATTTTAAATTAAATCTTCAGCAATACAATTGTGAAAACCGCATCCAATCAAAGGACACTGTGCTAGTTTTTATGAAATACTTTTAATAATAGAAAATTATGTCTCTTTTGCTTTTATAGAACCTTCATAAATTATTCTTTTACAGGCGATAGCCAGTTACAATTTTATTATATTAGTAACTATATCTGGATAAATAATAATGAAGGATGGGTAACCAAAGAAACAGCTCTTCACATTGGAAAGCGTAATAATTGATAAGCCGTTGGTAATGAGTATGGTTAACTTGTTAAAAAGCAGTGATAGTCTAGTGATAGACCACTGGACTGAAAACTCATAGGTCTCTAGTTCGAATCCAAGGCACGCCCCACTGACTTTTCGCAATCATGTGTACCTACTGTATTTTTTATAACTCGCTTGATACAGTGAAGGAAAACATGAGATATGATGTTATGAGAGAAAATATTATTTAAAATAAAACTACTTTTTTACGGATTCGATCGTGTTATATTCATATTATTTAATTCCCGATTAAATCTGCTTGGAACCCTATCATAGATTAAATTGCATAGATTAGAAATCCAACCACAATACTGCGAGACCGAAGGTATATTTATACTGTGCCGAAGGTACGGTGGGCTCGTTCTGCGTGACCGGATCGAATAATAATTTACAAAAATGTAGGGTAGCTGTTATTAATTTTGACATTAGGACGACCACACCTTAGTCCACCCGTGTCCATGGATGCTGTAAAAGATCCGAAACGTCGGGAATTAAATAATTTCAATATGACGCAATACCTATAACCTGTAAAAAGTAGTCATATTTCAATGTCTAATATTCGCGTAAGTGTCGGAAACCAGTATATCAATTATAATCAAGTGTCATCCAAGTGACAAAGGAAAGATTGAATTCTTTTTTGTAACAACCTTTTTTGTGGCTTGTTGTGATCTGACTATACCAACCATGGACTAAAATAAGCCTACTATCGAAGAGGCGCACAGGCATACGTTTTTACGCAAATGCATACAAAAAAAGTTAAAATCCGCGATAGGAGCGGCCGGTTCGCGGTGCTCACCACTTGACTTCTATATTTAGAGACCAGTCTATACGTACGCAATGTACAGGTCAAACGATGCTCCTGGCATCAAGGGTATGGACAGAAGGACCAGTATGATTTCAGGTAAATACTATCAATATACATAATGTTAATTAAATTAAAGAAGATAAAGGAATGAGTACAGTTTCAGTGAAGCAATATAAAAAAAAGAATGATAAGAAATTTAAGAATACCTAATTAATGAGTTTAGATACTGAACATCATTTTTGCTAGTTAAATTTACATACAATCACATCTAAATTGCCCGAAAGGTAAGGCAGAGGTTTATTACGAGGATTAATGTACACCCATATTTCACGTTTGTTCATGTCCCACGTAATAGGGGCGAGCCTATTGATAAATTTAAAAAAGTGTAATAATTTTTAAAATTATGTTTTGTCTTTTAATTAGAAGTATTATTGTGATTTCTTGCATTGATTAGAACCCGCTCATAAGCTTAAGCAAACAAAGTACTCGTAAATAGCATTCCGAATAAAGAATAGATTTGCATTTCATTGCTATACCTAATATGCATCAAAATAGATTGATATATTATAAGAAATGGATAGAAACGAAAAACATTATTTTATTTTCTTGTCGATCTCTTTGAAAAGAGACATATATCCATTGACGCTTCTTAAAATTTTTTTTTCTATTGGGCACCAAAAACCTTATATGTACACCCGAAAGGACTGTAGGTAAGCCATAAAAATTTGGTCTGACCTGAATAATAGCACCTACAGTTTGTTCGAAATAACTGCAGCAGTAGTAATTTTTTTATTGGAAGAGTCGGTGTAAAGACAATTGGGATAGTATCATCTCCCTGACCTATTCCCAATTTATTTGGGATCGGTGCAGCTTGTCCTTTTCTTCCATTCATTCTTTCATTGTGTCGCATATGTTTCGCATTTGTAATTATTTTCTGGTTTCGATTTTTATGTATCATCATCATCATCAGCCCATACTCGTCCACCGCTGGACATAGCCTCTCCTCTCCACGCCACAGAGCCCGATCTTCGGCTTTCCTCATCCAGATTTTTATGTATAAGAACACTTAATTAAGCTATTTTACCTGTGCGTTAGTTCGGAACGGCTTACTTCAAATGCGATATTATAACGAACAGGCTGTAAAAGCAAGCCCTGAACTCAAAAATCTAGTAATTAAGTAGTGTTTTACCCTCTGAAATCTGTCTGTGCATTGTCTGTTACCATCGAACTCGTATGCTTGCACAAAGGGTAGACATTTATTTCTGTATCTAAATGTCAACCAGACTGTTGACACTACCAACACTCGATATTTGGCGAGCATTTTGATAAAAACTTACAAATGATATCTATGTACATAAAAACTGAATTGATGTGTTTGTATGGTCGCTATGGACTTCAAAACTGTTCAAATTAGTCTATCTAGTGATCCTGTAGAGTTTTGTAGTGACAGGATAAAAAAATAGGAACTACGAGTGAAACCGCGGGGCGGATCTAGTATAATAATAGATTAAACAGTTTGTTAGATTTTTTTGATTGGAGATATTAAATGGAAATGACACAGGACTTCCCGTAACAGAAAGTTTTAATGTAGACTTACATATTATAATTATTACCTAACTCGGAACTCAATATTAAGTTTAAGGTAAAATATTATATAGGTTTATAGAATTATCCAAAAAAGTCTGGTCAACCGAACTTAGGACCCTTCCGTGTTAGGACCTCTAAGTGTACCTAACAGTCGAGTCAGCCTTAATAGGTGAGTTCAGTTTTTTTTTAATCTTAAAAAGATAAACCATAAATAGAGCCTAACAAAAAGTCAAAATTAAAATTGATGGCAAAATAAGGAAGTTATACCTACGTATTTTAATTTCATGCTGGACAGAGAGGACACTACAGCAAGTTTTGATGTCAAGCCATGCGTGCGCCATATAAATTCTATACTGATGTCGTTTTGAGGGAAAGGGATAAAGATCCACTCTCTTTTCCCACCAAAAATTTTAAAAGCTATCTTAGAACTTCATAAGTCGATTCCAATATTTTTTTCAGTATTCGTAACACCATCACGCCTCCTTTAGGCGTGATGGTATGTAAGGCAGATGTGTACTTTACATCCACATTTCGCCGGTATGTTTAGGTCCCATGTAATAGGGACGAGCAAATTGCCATTAACCGGGCACAAATCCAGACTCCGAGCTGCTATTAAGAATTTCATAGACAAACCCAATTACACTTTGCTCGACCTGGGAATCGAACCCAGAACCTCAAGCGTAGCAGTCGCGGTTAAGACCACTAGACCATTGAGGCATTCTTTTTTTTCTTTTTTTTTTAAATTTTCAATGATTATTACTACCTTATTATAGTAATACATTCCCAGTAAGATAGCTCACGACTAAACGATTTCCCTCAATTCCAATGTGGCCGTCAAATACGGACCTATAAAATTCAATGTATTTATTCCTACATCAAAGTACAAAATTGCCAATTTGTACTACGTATACTTACATACTACGTCGTATGATGTGGGAGGACTACTTCATTCCAAGAGGATTTGTAGTTAGATCAGGAATACTGACATATGATAGGTACCACTGGAAACAGATGGATGGAAAAAAAAGTAATCATACCGACTTACTTTTTTTTTCCAAAGCTTACTAACGACGTGGTTCGCATATTACTAGTATTCTTGTTAACCGTACTAAGCTAATGCTTGTATAGCGAGTGGGTTCACGTTAGTACTGCAATGGGTAGGTTTCGAACCGGCAACCACAATATCGCAAGTCCGTCGTCCTAGCCACCTTAAGCTACCGACGCTTTTAAAATTTATATTTCGTCATCAACCCATTACATTGTCCCACTGCTGGGCACAGGTCTCCTCTCAGTACGAGAGGGATTAGGCTATAGTCCGCCACGCTAGCCTACTGCGAGTTGGCAGACTTCACATGCGGTCAAGAAAGTCTCTCAGGCATGCAGGTTTCCTCACGATGTTTTCCTTCACCGTTTAAGCGTGTGATAATTAATTATTAATACGCACTTACTTCGAAAAGTCAGAGGTGCGTGCCTTGGATTCGAACTCGAGACCTTTGACTTGGCAGTCAAATGGTCGTATCACTAGGCTATCACTGCACTTATATTTCTGTAATAACAATCAATGTTTTACATTTTTCAAACTAGTTACTTTACGTTTAGAATCTTACCATCAAACTTCTTCCTTCTATGCAAAACTTCGTCCGCAAAACTGGTCATCATTGGTCCAACATTCAAGATCAGATCAGGATGAATGATGTCTAGAAAAGTGTATGTAAAATGCTAACCAAAGTTCAACGGCCCAAATGGCTAAATATAAAGGCAAACGCCGCGTCACCGGCCGTCCCGTTCGTTCTCGTACAAAAAATTGCGCGTTCGCAGCGTCGACGCGGATCCGTTGATGGTTCATGTAAACATTACGAATTAGTCAACCGATGATCTAGTTCGTTTTATAACATACCATCACGCCTGTAAATCCCCGAAGGGTTTGACAGAGGTGTCCTGAATGTCCACCCACAGTTCGCCGGTATGTTTAGGTACCATGTAATAGGAAAACCTATTGCCATTAATCCAGCACAAATCCAATTAGTCTAGTGGTCCCACGCATGACTTCTACGATAGAGGTCTCGGGTTCGATACCCGGGACGAGCTAAGTGCTGTTAGGTTTTCTATGAAATTCTGAGTAGCAGCTCAGAGTTTGGATTTGTACTTGGTTAATGGCAATAGGCTCGCCAGTAACAGGAGACCTAAACATACCGTTGCATTGTGGTACAATAATTAGCACAATAATATGATTACACCTCTGCCTAACCCTTCGGGGAATATGCGTGTTGGTATGGTGGTAATATTGATAGGTTTTATCTGCTGTTTCCTTTACAAAAGACCTTTATTTTTTCGCGGTTTACCTATGATCTAAATAATAAGTATCGACATACATTGTGCCCTAACCTAGCACCGTTATTCGGTATCGGTATCGTCTCAACTTAATTGATTACAACGATATTACAGCCACGTTAGCACTTCAGGAAATTACGGCATTGAGTATGATGTGCATCATTTTTGGCCGAAAAATTAGACTTTTTGGTGGAAATATAAATAATACCTCCTTGATAGAAATGAGTGATACAGTCGTATTCATCACTTATTCAAGGGTTTATATATTTTAGGTTTGATTTTCACCCAATTTTTAATTTATTTTAACGTAGATGTAATATTTTAGCTTCTGTTGCTACTAAAGTATAGATTTTTTTACTTAAATATCTCGTAACTATATAGTTTATATTAGGATGATTATTAGTAAAGTAGACCAAAAAGGTCAGGTGCACAGTACCTATTAGTAACCGACGCGTGTGTATAAAAAAAAGATATATGAATGTGGAAGACGCGAAAAAGGTATGCAAGAGTAGTAGCAAGTGGCGGTCTATAGTTTCTCCTAATCTTCTGTGGGAAAAAGTCGTCAGTTTAATGTATGTATGTATGCCTGTGTAAAGTCGTAAATTTCATTATGAATACCAAATAACTTATAGATCTACTACAAGTGTAAGTTGCTGTCAAAGTGACCAGTGGTGTTAGTAAGTTGTTGTCTTAACATCACGTTTGCGCATAGTCGTGACAATTTAGCGATTTCCTTAATTGCCTGTTACTGCTTGTACATTTTAATGCGTGTGATATTCCGTATCAATTTCAAGTGACAGGCAATTTAAATTGAGAACGTAGACACGTAGAGGATTAACACTTAACTTAACCTTTTTTGTTGGTTATGTTCGCTTATTACTACGTATTTACTATAAAACAAAGACCCCTGCCGCGTCCGTTTGTGTTCGCGATAAACTCAAAAACTACTGAACGGATTTTCATGCGGTTTTCACCAATAGACGGAGTGGTCTATGATGAAGGTTACAGTGTATAATTTAATGAAATGATATGTGAATTTGTTTAAACATGGTCGGTCGCTAGTTACGTTGTATTTGTTATGTTGATTTATCATATAGTTTATGAATATTTTGATTGATATGTAATAATACTATCCGCAACGTCAATCCAAAAATATATGGTCACTCTATCTAGTTTGCACAGTAGCGTGACGTCACAGTTGCGCGTGTAACCTAGATTCAGGCCACAGATCTATGATGATTAGAAATTTAGAATAGGACATCAAATAATCGTGTAAGATATTTAACAAGTACCTACATTAACTCTACTTAGTTAAAAAATTAAAACTTTTACTTGTAAAAGTCTCTTAAAAGATATACATATTTACAAAAATAAATATAATTTATCAAGTGTTGTATAAAAAACCTTGTGTGATATCTATCTAGAAACCTTTGACGCTTTGACCTGGTAAATATAAGAAATAATTACGATTCAATTAATCGTAATTATTTCGTAATTACCTACCTAAAACATCGTGGCGGAATCTGCATGCCTGAGGGATTTTCTCGAAGGCGTGTGAAGTCTGTAAATCTGCATAAGGTCAGCGTGGCGGACTAAAGCCAACGCTCTCTCATTCCAAGAGGACACCCGAAATATGTATGTAATATTGTTAATAGGTAGATATTGTACACACGACGGTCAACCTACTCAACTCCAGTTTAAACTGATCTCGCATTGTATAGGGTTCCATACAATAAGAGGCCAGGTATAGCCTGAAGTGTAGCCGCGGATACATTCGTGTACTTTAGTTTATATGAGCTTCTAAAAGGCTGCGGCCAATTTCATAAATGTATGCATGAATGTTCGTATATACTTCCTAAACTGAAGTGGGTACCTTCAATCCTTACTTTGATTTTTTTTAAGTCTTGATAGTTTATATTTCAGTCTATTAATATTCATGTTTTATTGAACATACAGTTTTAAATATTTACACAACTAATAATATCTTAAGTGTGTTTGTCTATATGTTTGTAAATCTGTTACTCGTTTATGATTAAACTTTTTAGCCAATTTCGATTCGCTTTAAAGCTAAAGAATATATTTAACAAGCCGTTCTCGAGGGTTTTTATGGATTTGTCACTTTTTAAAGTATTTCTTTGACGTAAGACTGGCAGGCACCGAGCTAATCCAGAAATTACTATCCGTAAAAGCTAGAGTCCGCTTGAATACGTTTTCATTCAAATAATTAAACTTTTAACATACCATCACGCCTGTAGACCCTGAAGGGTTAGGCAGAGGTGTATTAATGTACACCCAAATTAAGTCTGATGGAATACAATGAACGAAAACTAAAGTCACTCACTCAGTTTCTGTGTCATCTCTATCTTGTTCCACTGTCTACTTGCTTGTTTTAAGCCATATATTGATTTGTTCAATTTACATACCTTCTCTCCTTTTACATAATGAGGTGGCTGTGACATGTAGATTTCTTTATCAAGGTCTCCTTGTAAAAAGGCTGTTACTGCATCCATTTGTTTAATGTTAAGCTTGTATTTTGCTGCTAGGCCAATTAAATATCTTATTGATGAATAGCGGACAACTGGAGCATATATTTCATTATAATCTATACCTTTTGTTTGCTTGAAACCCTTTATAACCAGCCTGGCTTTGAAACGTGTTGCATTGCCATATTCATCTGTTTTTGTCTTATATACCCATTTAAAAGGTATGACTTTCTTATTTTTAGGTAAATCAACAAGTGTCCATGTGTTATTTTTTAGTAATGATTGGTATTCTTCATTCATTGCTATTAACCATTTATCTGCCTTGTCGCTTTCGAGAGCTTCATTAAGGCATTGTGGATCACTGTCTAATATACTCATGGTCAACTCACCATTCATGCAGATAAATGTAGAAGGATTATGGTCATAAAACTCCTCTCGTTGCCGTGGCCTTAAACACATTTGGTTAGGAGGAAGACTATCAAAGCTTTCATCAGGTATGTATGTTTCATCCAACACATCTTCATAATCTGCATCTGAATCTTGATTAGAATTTAAATCGGGGACTGTAACAATCGGAGAACTAGCACTATCGGATTGCTCGTCAGGTTCATCATTGTCACATGTATTCTGGAATTCAAGTGGAACCTTAAGTAATGGTAAGTAATGTCACAGCCACCTCATTATGTAAAAGGAGAGAAGGTATGTAAATTGAACAAATCAATATATGGCTTAAAACAAGCAAGTAGACAGTGGAACAAGAAATTAAATGCTGTTCTTCTTGAAATTGGCATGAAAAGGTCTAAATTAGATCCCTGCATATACTTTAAAATTTCCGACACAAAAGATATATTATTTGTTGCTGTGTATGTCGACGACTTACTTTTTTATTATAACAATGAAGAAACAGTACTGGCAATACAGAACAAGCTGAAAGAAAATTTTTCGATGAAAGATCTGGGTGCGGCTAAACAATGTGTAGGTTTTAGAATTACCCAAGAAAATAATGGTGATATATCCCTTGATCAATCTGTTTATATTGAAAAAATACTGCATCGCTTTGGGATGAGTGAAGCTAAGCCTGTATCTACACCATGTGATGCAAATGTACAATTATTAAAAGCCAAAAATGAAACAGAAGTTTTAAGAGATATACCATACCAAGAAGTTGTGGGGTGTCTATTATATTTATCTCAGGGTACCCGACCTGACATAGCATATACGGTAAACATGCTTAGTCGGTTCAACAACCAGCCCACTGCTCAGCAATGGATAGCAGTAAAGAGAGTGCTGAGATATCTTAAAGGCACAATACATACCAAACTGACATACAAAAGTAACCACAACAGTGACATTGTTGGTTATTGTGATGCCGACTGGGCAAGCAACAATGATGATAGAAGATCCTGCACAGGATATATATTTCTTTTTCAGGGCGCAGCTATAAGCTGGAACTCTAGAAAACAAAATACCATAGCGTTATCCAGCACAGAGGCTGAATACATGGCTTTGGCCTCTGCCGTACAAGAAGCTATTTGGCTAAGACAATTACAAGGAGACATTTGGCCAAATATCTTAAATACACCAACTATTTTATACTGTGATAACCAAAGTTCCATTAGTCTTGCAGGTAATGACATGTATCATCCAAGAAGTAAGCACATTGATGTTCGCTATCATTTCCTGAGAGAGCGGATATCCACTGGTCAAATATCTGTGCAATATAAATCAACACAAGAGATGACTGCTGATGCATTGACGAAGGGACTGCATCGACCGAAACATGAAGTCTTTAGCAAGTCCATGGGTTTGCGTTCAGGAGAGCGTGATGGAATACAATGAACGAAAACTAAAGTCACTCACTCAGTTTCTGTGTCATCTCTATCTTTTTCCGCTTCCGGCTTCCGACTAGTTACTTGCATAAAATATATTGTTAAACTTTAATCTAATAAATGTGTAACTATAAATGCCCGAGTATATTTATTACAACAAAGTCGATAGGTATGTTTCGGTCTAATGTAATAGAGGGCGAGTTTATTGCCAGTAGCCGGGCACAAATCCCAATTTCGAGCTGCTTCTGATAATTTCATAAAAAAATACCAAATAACACTTTGCACGTACTTAGCCGTCGCACTCAGAATCACGAAAGGAAAGAGGCAGTTAATAAAAATTATGATAAGTCAAAAACAGTTACGGAAGATAGTGCTTTTGATTAGTTTGGATCTTTTTAATTTTGAGAAATCTCGAATATCAAAACTTGAGTATAAAGCCCAAGTGACGAGCGAAAGCTTGTTATAAAATTGGTTACTACGGTAAAAATCTTAGAAATATTTATTGTAAAGTGTTAACAAGAAAATTAGTGATGCACCACGAAGCAACGCCGCGTCGGTTTTCTTGAAAAAATATAGAGTTGGCCCATTTGCACGATCTGCACTAGGTTAGTACCGTACGATTCTAAGTATCTCTGGTAATTAATAAGAAAAACAGTGGCAGTACAATAATGTGAATTCTTTTTTTTAAATCAAGAATCTAAAGTTTTTGTAAGTACGAGTATCTCCTTTTGAAAAAAGAACTAGTAACTAGAAGTGGTTTATAACTTTCCAGATACCAACCACCTATGTAGCTACTTACTTTTTTTTTAATGAAAGAATAATAATTTTAGCGAAAATTCTTAAAATACTACATTTGTCAGCGGCTTTCCCCGGATAGAATCCCTGTTATCCCGAGGGATGCTTAAAGCCTATGTTAATCGGGAATAATGTTGCTTTCTGATGGTGAAAAAATATTAAAATCGGTTCAATAGTTACATAGGTTATCCATAACAAACAAAAAAATCTCTCCCCTTATAGTATAAGTAAAGAAAAAAAACGGTTGACATAGAAAAAAAAACATATACTTAGCAAGCAAACCCGTGCAAATTGCGTTGTATAAAACAATCATATTGTTTTCTACCGTATAATGGTCGCTCGCCTCATTGGCTAGAGTCGTTGATCTTTGCAAACAATCATAATAATGTACTAGATAGTACGTAGGTATACTTTGTTTATTCAAATTGTACATACATGTATTGGTTATGTAAATGTATGTAAGTAGTGTTTCAATGTAAGTATCGATCATTTTATTGGTCAGTAATAATCAGCTATGATTTACGCTTTTGCAAACGTCAAATGAAAGTTGACAGATTATGTTAAGAGGATCCGTTGAAACGTTACAAACAGGAAAGTGTTCTCAAATTGATTCGAAACTTATTTTTTTCGTATTCGTCAGAATGGCTTGGCAATTTTATATATTTTTTATATATTCATATTTATACTTGACTGAATTAGAAATAGAAAATAGAAAAACAATAGAAAAAAAAACAACATTTATTTATACAACAAATAATAGAAACTCTTAATTTTCATTCATCCCTTCACAGAATCTCAAACAATCTTGATGCAAACGGATCTAATAATTATATTTCTGACTCTACATAGCTACATAGTTAAAAAGATAGACGAAATAATCTGCATGTTAATTGCAATGAATTAAAGCGTTAAGTTTCGCTTCCAATTGAAAGCAATATGTACGCTTAGATTAGACACTAAAAACTAGATGTACTATTTTATAAAGAAAACAGCAGTAGATAAAACCTCAATAATACCACAAAATAAAATTTTATTTTGTGGTATTACCACCATGCCATAGCGTTTGTATTTCTCGAAGAGTTAGGCAGAGGTGTACTAATGTAATAGGAGGTGAGCTTATTGCCTAATAATTAAAATTATACAATAAAACAAAATAATATCAATAAAAATCTGAAGCGTGATTTTTCCCGAGCTGAAAAAAACTGCCAAAATATATATTTTTTGAAACTATTACAAAAAACATGTTATAAAAAAGGCAAGAAAACTACGTAAGTACCTGCTTATTAGCTCGGAGTTTAGTGACCTGTTAATGGCAATAGGTGTACGCCTCGTACTTCATGGGACCCCAAATATACCAGGAACATTGTGCATTAGTACATCCTACTCTTCGGTAAATATAGGCGTGATTGTGCGGTACACTGTTAGTTACAGGAAAATAAATCTTTTTCCCAACTGTAACCTTCCAGGGTTACAATTAAGCATGAGCAAAGTTCGAGCCAAATCAAAAAGTACCCATTATTTTAAATAACACCGTTAAAATCCAGGCTGATATTAATTTTGATTTAAGATCTTGTACAATGACTGGTGTATTGTAAACCCATCGAAAACAGCATAAACGTGCTGGTAGACTTTGTCCATTGTCCTGCAATACCATCCAGTTATGGTTGAACTACCATCGTGGTATATTTTCTTAGTACACAGTTGGAAAAGGGGCTCATCTTATAATGGTGAGTTAAGTTGCGAGGATCTTTATATTGCAAGACATTTTTAATCGATGTTGAATTCTTATTTTAAAATAAATCGATTCTTTATAGTTAATGCACATTTTGGGGACATCGTTTTATTATAAAAGGAATTATATTAACCAGCATTACATAGTCCGCATAAGATATTCAGAGCTTTCCCTGTCGACAAAATGGTCGTTGAATTTGCACGTGTGTTGCTGCCTCGTTTTCGCATTGTTACCTTATCTATGCTTTTAAAATTTTGTAAAAAAAAACCTGTTTCAAACCTGTTTCTATACCTACATTGAAGATAATTAAAAAACTAGTTGGTTAGAATATAGAAACGGCTTAAAACCCAAAAAGAGATTTTTGGAATTTCTGTCCGTTTGTATATTGTTGGGGTTGGCGGAAAAACGACTGAAAAGATTTTCATTTTGTTTTCACCGTTAAAAAGCATAATTATGCTCCAATTTAAAAACTGCGGTATATATTGTATTAGTTTAACAGATCTGAGATATAGCTTGACCTCTTTTGGTATTAGGATCCATAACAAGAAGAGATTACTTATTACTTACTGTGTTTTTTTTTCTATTTGTCCACGGTAGCGAAGCCTCTGGCAAAAAATGGTTGTTTAAACAATCCCTAGGTCTTAGACACAATATGATCATCAGGGAAAATGGCTATTAATACGTTAGGCAAGCTTTTTCAATCTCTTTGTGATCATGCAGGTACTTACCCTCAGGTTACATTCTCACCCTTCTTCCGAACAGACATGAATACTAATATCAAAGCTGTTTTAAACGGTATGTTTAAAACGGCTACTATTACATAGCTACTATCTTATGGGCGATTTAGTAGTCACCAGCGCTTATATGGTGATCTCTTTTGTGAACCATATTTTATTGAATAAGATGGCACACTCAAACTTGCCGTATACGGTACCGATCGCAGCTGGAATCTTTCTAGAATTTTCGAATTAGACAAACAAAAAAACAGCTTGAAACTAACAAACCGCGACGTATAAAAGCACCAAAGTCTTGGACCGCATTCCCTATGACTCAAACAAACTCAGGCGACTCGTCTGTGACTCATTTCCGAGTTGAATTCCTGCTGACGTCACGGGGTGCGCTTGCGCCGACACATCGCTATTTTAAACTACATTCCTTGCGAAAAAGGACATGAACTTATAAAAGGAGGTTTAATGTTCTCTGTGTATTCATATTTTGTGATGATTCATAATATTTGTGGTTTCAATTGAGTCAGATTTAGAATGAATACGACAGAAATAGAATATGTAGTTAATTGGAAATATGTGTCTGTTTTTATTTTTATTGTGATCGTGTTTTGTTAATCTCTGTTGTTCAAAAATTTGGTAGCGCAAGATGGCGGGCTGCATGAAATATTACTACTTAATCTCTATATGTGTTTACTCTGGAACATCTTGTAAAATTCTTTATAGTTAATTTTTTTTTAATTTATTTAATCTTGTAAAATTCCAACAAATAAAGTTTAGAAATGGTAAATCAAGTGTTCGGATTCTTATCGCATAATAAATTCTTCGTTACTCCTTAATAAATCTGCAAATATTGTTTTGGGGGGAGGTATCACCGTCACTGGCCATCAAACAGATTTGCATAGGTATATACTTGTATTTTGTAGTAGTAGTGCCTGCTGGCATGTCCACATGCCAGCATGAATGGGTCCGCACGACCGGGGAAGTACTACCCTCCCACAGACTATCGACATCAAATAATATAAAATAATACGTCAGCGGTGTCCCCCGGGTCTTCTCCCAGAATTAAAAGTGTTAGGTTAGCCATAGTGTTGCTGATAGACTTCGCATACTGTCGTAAAAACAGAGGCATCTAGGTTGCCTCAAAATGTTTTCCTTCAAAATAATTTTACCATGGTTTGATAATTCAAATTAAAATAGTAGACACTACTTATAAATGACAGTATTCGGAAAGTTGGCAGGAATGGAGTTGAATGAAGCCATTGCAAATGAAGAAAATACTTTAATCCACAAGTCAGTATTCATAAACACTCATATTAAGCTTCCTAGTGTGTCAAATCAGGTGATGACTTAGACAAAGGAAATCCAGTAGTTAGTTCAGGAGACAGTTACTACAACTTACAATACCAGAAGCATATCAATAACACGAATCGAGGAAGTGCTTTTGCGTTTACTAACACACGACCATATCCGAACGCACGACCTAGTTTGAGCAAAGAGTTCTAACTCTACATGACTAATTAGTACTTATAGTAAAATATGGGCAACAATAAAGGAGACAGTACAGACAGGAGATGTTCTGGTAAAATCAAGAACCCATGTTTATATAGAACTACTCCAAATAGTCGGACTACTCCAAACATGATTCTCGAAGCATTTTTTGGAAAAGCACCCTATTTCTGGTCAACTTTAAAGGAGCTATATACTTCATGCACGTTTTACACCATAAAAGACTATTGGATTGGCCAGTTTTCAAGAAGCAGCGTTCTCTCTCTTTGTTTATTTTTTATTTAAAAAATACTTTACAATACGAATACACCAATATGTTTATAAACCACATAAATAAATAATAATTTATATCGGCACCATAAAGGTATTCCAACTTAACACCTGACAGGAATCTATTTATACCCTTCAAATTAGCTCTTTCAAGATAGATCATTTTACAAACCGGCCATTGCTCTCGATCGCATTAAAAATTAATGCAGTACCGCAAAAAAAGGCGATCGCGCGTGCATTTCCGGGCGAGTATGCGGTTGCAAAAACTGCGCGCGCGCCGCTTGCAGTGCCGTGACGCGTTTTTCTTATTAATTAATGCTGCAAAGTGCGATGGGCACGCAAACGTCTTTGCTTTATAGCCAATTTACACTTGGCGTGGCCTGTTCTAGGCGCCCGCGCCGATGGGCTCCGGGTATGGGATTAATTGTTGTCCGGTTGAATGTATCCTACGTCTTATAATTATGATTTTTGACATGTTGAAGTAACAATTTTATTACAGCAAGATTCATAGGTATAGAAAACCACTTACCCAATTATTCATAGTTATAGTAAGTTAAGTTTAGCTTAACTGCGATTGGTTTGAGGTTGTTTTGATGTTTTGAGCGAGAGCGTAGCCGAATTCTATAAGATTTTTTGTCCCAAAAACCAGATAGGGAAAGTTATTACTTAGTATAATAAAAATAAATTTAAATTATGCATTAATGTTACCTAAACGAGTTCTGATTCGAAAATATTACATTGCCATTGCTGGCGCCAAACGGCGCCATTCCACATCGAATGAATTAGTCGCCTAGAAGCCGTTTGTAAATCGAATTCTCCAATAAATTATTCGATTTCCGCAATTCGTATAGTGTGAACGCTATTTAAGAATGGCAAATAGTACGCATCACTCAGACAAAAGAAAGCTATAGTTTACCGCGTTATTTATGATCTATTTATTATTATTATTATGAAAAAATAAAAAGCATTCAGCAAATAGGTATAATCGTGAAACATAATTAGTTTGTGTAGGTCGGTTTCTATTTATTTTTTTAATACCTGGAGCGTGTTGGCGGATTGAATGATGTGTTGGTGTTTATCCGTAGGTTTAAACAAGCTCATCTAGGAATTTATTATAAAAATAGACTATCCTGTCTCCCTCCGTAGGTGCCCTTAGTGTTAGCGGCAATGGACTGCTGTATCCTATTTACCGTACCTACTATTACAATAAAACTATATATGTACTGTATTGGTCTTAAGGGCGACTGCTACACTAGAGGTGAGTTTCATGCCCAGCAGCAAAGTGATATTGGGGTCTTCTATGAAATTCTCGGTAGCAGATCGGAGTTTGGATTCGGTTAGGCTCGCCCCTACAACTAACTCCCTCATATACTCGTAAGTACTTTTTTATGAGATAACTCGGCAAACGAGCAGGCGAGCTGCCCAATGGTAAGTAGTCATCGCCGCCCATGGACAAGTATCTGCAAACCCAAAGGAGTTGCAGATGCGTTGTCGAACCTATTTAAGAAAGAAGGGAGAAAAGGAGACTAAGGGAGAAATTACACAGTATGCGAAGTCTATCAGCAACACTATGGCTAACCTAACATTTTTAATTCTGGGAGAAGACCCGGGGGCAACGCTGACGTATTATTTTATATTATACGATATTTTGTTAAACTGTGATACAAACATTGCTTTTTTATTGGTATGAAAACCTCATTTGAAGGTGGTTGTACAGGTATACAAAGGGTGGTTGGGTCCGTCTCTGTCTGCGAGCAAGTTATGCGTGCGAAAGTAGCGGACCAGGGTTGAGATGAATATGTTGTAGTAATATGCAAGTGTGGGTTTTATTCGGTATCAGTCCGAGTCACCCTGTACTTTAGCCACCGGACCATCCATTACAATTTTCTTTAGGTATTAAAAAAAAGGTGTTCCTAATTCTTTACAAGTTTAAGACGCTTCTACTGTTTGGTAAATACTGCGCATTTCAGATTGATAAACAGATTGATTTTAGATTTTTATGTGATTATAACTATCCTAAGATCCTAAGTCTTTAAAATAGTTGACATAAATTAGTACTTCCTCTCTCCTATATTGCTGTGCCCGACAGGGTCCACAATGTACTTATATTAATAATGTATACTTACCATCCAAAAAAACTTTGTGGAACGCAATTAAAAATATAAGTAATATAATATAATATAAGTCAAAATTTACATGTCAAAGTCAACAAGAAGTGTCTATTGGTTACTTTTTTACAGTAAAAAACGTTTGCATGATTTTAAATAAGTTGACCTTATGAAAAAGATATGATTTTAAATTTCATACATAGGGACATATCATCGCGCCTGTATTCCCCGAAGGCTTAGGCAAAGGCGTACGCGTACGTAAATGTACGCTCATACTTTGCCGGTATGATTTTCGAATTTCATAGAACAACCAAAAACACTTTGCTCGACCTAGGGATCGAACCCAGGACCACTAGCGTAGCAGTTGCATTAGAACCACGAGACTAATGAGGCAGTATAAATGGAATCGGAATTTAAATTGCAGCTAAATGGAAAAATAATTAAATTTATTTTATATTCATAAGCAGATAGTTCTGCATAAAATCAGTGCAGATAATTGAAATGCAAAAGCAACACCACATATTTTTATTTTATTACATATAATTATGCTTTAACGTTGAGGTGTAATGTGCTTTCGTACTACAGCCGCAGCATAGCCTAGCATTTACGAAAACAACATGACATCTGTGTCTGCTAAAACATACCTACCCAAAACATCTGCGAAATAATGGAAATATTTATGTTTTTGTTTACTTTTCTAACGTTAATTTGATTTTCTTTTTCATGTTTATTTAAATAGGATGAATGAGTTGTGTCGTCGTTAGCCGGCTATTGCGTCTCATGTTTGCGATATAAGGAACTGTGACGTTTACTCTGCGTGGAATCACAATTCCAACCCTGCCTCTATTGAAGGCTCAAACGATAGATTCGTTTGAGCCTTCAATACTGTAATAGCTCAATGTTATTATAATTTATCTGCGATTAGAGAAAAGTCGTACAGCCGTGCTCTGATGGCGTGAAACATATATGTAATAGATAATATTATTTTCTAATTTCTTTACTTGCCGATGTTCACTATAAGTACAAGCATGGTGTGATAAAAATTATTATGGAGTAGATACCGTTCGCCTGGTAATAGAGCTATTTAATTGATAATAGAGATAATTTTGACACGCTCTTATTTAGGGAAAATCTGAATTTGTTTTTGTACAAAACTTAAATAGGAGTTGTTGTGTTATTAGTACCTAAGTAGTTTTCATTGAAGCGTTATGCTATTCTTAACTACTACATAACTTAACTGAAACCCCCTCCAGTTTAGTTGTAAGTACTTATGAAAAGTGGCTAAGAAATGTCGTAATGAGACTCCCTCGTTAGTCTAGTGGTCCCAATCGCGACTGCTACGCTAGAGGTCTTGGGTTCGATCCCCAGGTCGAGCAAAGTGTTATTGGGTTTTTCTATGAAATTCTCAGTAGCAGCTCGGTGTCTGGATTTGTGCCCGGTGAATGGCAATAGGCTCGCCCCCTATTACATGGGACCTAAGCATACCGGCGAACTGTGGGTGTACATTAAGTACACCTCTGCCGAACCCTTCGGGGAATACAGGTGTGATGGTATGTTATGTATGTTATGTTATGTTAAGTCGTAATGTCTAAGAAAAGTCTAACTCATATTTGGAGCTCGCAACAGATTCTACGCAAATCCTTAACTTAACAATCGATAGGATTAAAAAAAGTCTACCCGTCCGTTTGGGACTATAATCCTGTCCCCGACTTTGTATTCTGCATACATTTACATTTAAATACCTTCAAGTTCATAAGTATTAGTGGCCCCGGCGCAGCCCTGCAGTCCTTTCACTTAATATTTGACCCCATAGGTGACAGGGTCGTCGCTCCGCCTCACACACACATTCCTTCTACGATTAAACTTGAAATCATTGGATTGAATTAATTAAAACAGACGCGAAGGAATTTTATTTATTTCTGAAATAAACAATATTCTGAATTCCAAAATTTATCATGCTGCATTACTAATAGTCACTTATTTATAACATATCATACCATCACGCCTGTATTCCCCGAAAGGTTAGGCAGAGGTAATGTACACCTACAGTTTGCCGGTATGTATTAGGTCCTATGTAATAGGGGCGAGCCTATTGCCATTATCCAGGCACAAATCCAGACTTCAAGCTGCTACTGAGAATTTCATAGAAAAACTCAATAACACTTTGCTCGACCTGGGGATCGAACCCAAGACCTACTAGCGTAGCAGTCGCGCTTGGGACCACTAGACTATTTTGGCAGTCACTTAATTCTATATCAAATTACTTGTGCTCATATTAAACACATTACTATCTGAAATAAATTCAAGTCTCATCTATAGTGAACTTGAGTTTCCTTGGAAACTATGGCGACCGAACCAAAGAGGGTCCTTATAACATCCAGGACGCTTGGACTTATTACTTGACTTACATCTTAGCATGGCATTTTATTCTGGAACATGAGACTACTTCTCTCTTTTCTTTTGTCTTCTCTGGATACTTAGATAATAAATACCCATGAGCTGTAAAGAGACGTTTGCACGTAGCTGTTGGTTGAAAAGAAAAAAGGTCTAGTATTATTTTGTTTTGTCATCCATAGGTACAGTTTCTAAAAGAAGTACTATCCATAATATATTACGTTTAAATGAAGTATCAATATAAAATATTTCAAACTGTCTTGTATTATCACAGAATTCTAGCAAAGCATAGTAACTATTACTACGTACCTAGTTGTAGTATTATCGTTACATTGTCACTCTTATGCTAAAATGAAACTGGATTATTTTAATTTAGAAACAATTGCGGAACATTTAGCAAACAATCAACAATAGAGGTGTAATTGGTACAAACAATAATCGATTTAAACTACACAGAAACAGGGTTTTATTGAAAAATTGTCGTTTGAATCGGATCAGTAATGCGTAGGTGCATCAGTACTGTAGGTAGGCATTTATCTTTTAAGGGTCACGGGCACAGAGTCGTCGAACCGGTGACATTGAGACGACAAGGTGCCCTAAACGTTAATTTATCTCGGCTCGCATTAACTCGCGAACCAATCGAGACAATTCTCTTTTTAGAAACTCTTGTAATCGATTGCTTGTAACGATAGTATGAGACTCTTAAATGAGTATAATAAGTGTAGTATAACTACCTAATGTATTAAACATTGAGAGGTGAGGTGAGGCTGAGGTGTACTAATGTACACCCACATTTCGCCGACATGTTTTGGTCCAATGTAATAGAGGGCGAGCCTATTGCCATTAACCGGGCACAAATCCAGACTCCGAGCTGGGAATTTAGAGCATCGAAAAACTCAATAACACTGTTCGACCTGGGGATCGAAGTATCGAACCCTCTAGCGTAGCAGTCGCGCTTAGGACCACTAGAGAGGCAGTCAGTGAGCAGTAAAAATATTTTATAATAGCAATATTACAACGTTAAAAATAAAAATCTCGGTCGATAAAGTAAAACGTTTAATTAAATGAAAAAAAATAACAAGCCACCTAGTTCGTGTTTATTTGCTACTGTAGTGTGCTACAAATGAAAATAATTGTGTACGTGAAAGCAATTGTTACGTTTTTTAAACCATTTCGTCTAGGATACCTGAGTTGTTGCCAGTTTAGAAAATTCACCACAAAGGTGGGAAATATTGACAACTGCCTGTTTAGTCTAGTGGTCTCAAGCGACTGCTGCGCTAGAGGTCTTGGTTTTGATTCCCGAGTCGAGCAGTGTTAATGGATTTTTCGTGTGCAATTGTCAGTAGCAGCTCGGAGTTTGGATTTGTTCCGTTTAATGGCCATAGCATAATACACCTCTGCCGAACCCCTCGGGGATTAGGCGTGGAGGTATGATATGGGTTTTAAACAACCTAAAGTTTTAAATTATCATAAAAAAGGAGCCATTGTAATCATAGTCGTTATTATGAACATCTTTTACTTTTGGACAAGCCCTGGCATCGTGAAAAATAATCAGCTGTTCCTTACTGTCGAGTTAAAAGTATGGTAGATACAGTTGCATTTGTGCCCGGTTAAATGGCGATAGGTTCGGCCCCTATTACATGGGACCTCGATCCCCACAGTACCTACTCAGATTTTCTATAACTTAAAAAACTATGAAAGTGAATTAGTTCATATTTCTTGTCTTCATACATATACTTAAGTATGTATGATTAACAATCAGGTGTGGAATGCCTTAGGCAAAAGCTAGTTATGGTTTAAAATCAGTGACTGGTTTCCTATAAATTTTGCACCTGGCAACTCTGGATAGTTAGTACTGGCCGTCGGATGGCGCGCGCCGCTAATTGCGATCATACCGAGCTCCATAATGCATCTGTGGTAATGCGGCGATACTCACCTACCGTATCGTAAAACACGCGATCACCTTTTTTCATTGGTGCATCGGAGCGAGTGACGGGTGGAGAAAAACGCGAAATGAGGTTAACTAAGAACGGTATCGAAAAAAAAACTCTTAGGTCACCGTCCGCGCCGCTGAGGGGCGCGTACGCTACCAACGAGGAAGATGCTGGCTAAAATGGCTAGATTTTGTAGAAATTCTATTAGGACTAATTAATGGAAGCTCTTACACGTTAGTCTTAACTCTTCGTACATTAGTTTATTTTATTTTATCATATTTATTTATATTTTCTGTGTCCGTGTGTCACTGCTAGGGTGCCCACTGAAAACCAGCGCTGGGTATTAAACATGCCCAGCAAAATGCCGAATCGGCAACCCATTTGGACAAACATGCCGACATCACTTATTGGTGTTTTTTTTTTCTTTATATTAATTTATGTTATCTGTGTGATGTAAGGATCTTGTCCAAATAAATGTGTTTTTCTTTCTTTCTTTCTCTTCTGCGTATTGAGGCTGCAATATCCACACCTTGTTTATAACACAAAGGTGGCAAATAGCATACGGCTCGCCTGATTGTAAACAGTTACCATAGACTATAGACGCTGGCAACACCAGAGGTATCACTCACGCGTTGCTGACCCAAAAAAGAAGGACAAGGAGAAGGAAGGGGACTGAGGGAGGAATTGGGCCTCCTGCGCTCCACACTAACCGTAAGAACCGCGACTGTATGCATATTGCTACTTGACGTCGATATTCTGTGGGAGGATAGTACTGCCCCGGTTGTGCCGACCCAGTCATGCTGGCGCGTAGACCCAGTCATGCTGGCGTTGTCGTTGAGTGTGGAGCGCCGGAGGCCCAATTCCTTCCTCAATCCCCTTCCTTCTCCTTTCCCTTAAATAGACTCGGCAATCTGAAATACCTTTGGTATTGCAGATGTCCATGGGCGGCGACGACTCCTTACCATCAGGTAGCTAGCTTGCTCGTTTTCCGATTTATCACATAAAAATCAAAATATCTTTGTCTTCTTGTCCACTTACCTAGCTTGTAAGGGCTTGATACAGAGGGCATTGCGTAAGCAGCTCTGAACACTAGCTCTGCCCACATCAGTCAGTCTACATATTGCTGTAACTGTACCTGCTCACTACTTAGCACCAAGCGTCAGTGTATATTTTATATAAGATAGGTATAAGAGAAGCTGCCCGTGGCTTCTCCCGCGTGGACTTAACGTTTCTTTTCATTTTACGCGATAATATATGTATAGCCTATGTCATTCAGAAATAATGTAGCTTTCTATTGGTGAAAGAATTTTCAAAATCGGTTCAGTTAATCCAGAGATTACCCCCTACACCCTCAAACTTTACCTCTGTATAATATTAGTAGGTAGGTACTTATAGATTTTATTAATATTATCTGCTTATAATAAAAAATCACTAAGTGGGTACGTAAGTATATGGTGCTAATAAAATGTATTATTAGAAAAATTTCATCACACATTAGGTGTAGTGCTCTTTGTGTTGCTGTTAGGGTTGCTCATGTTATCCTATTTCATTTATGAAGGGTAGAGCATCAACCGTCGGTGGATTCCGTAGGCCTCAGTTGAGCACTCATTTTAATTACCTATTTACTTTTTGACATAATATTTACATACAAGTAGAGTCTAATTTAATTAAAGCGATAATAAGTTTTGTTTTATTGTGGTTTAAAGGATAATGTTCGTACAGTAGAATAACCGGGCAAAGGTCTTAAGATGACCACGCCCTAATAACGAAACTGGAAATCTACAAATAATTTTAGTAATTGACTGGAGATGTTGCTGGTTTCTACAGGCTTGGGAAACATATGCTTAATCTCGTGACTAAATAACAAAAAAGATTCACATTATTAATATATCATTTATTTTGGCCCGCCAATAACCAGCTGTTCGCGATAAAATAATGTAATCATTATTTTTCTTCGCCAGCGCCATCTATCGCAACGAAGCGGAAGTAAAAAATATTTTCAAAATATTTTATATTTCTGCTTTTAATGTAATTATAATCTTTATCACAAATATTTAAAATAAAATTATGTAAAATAAAAGCATGTAAAAATGTAGACTCTTTAAACGGATCCACAGACTGTGTTTATAACTACGCATTACTGAACGTGCATCAAAGCGTCAATTTTGACTTTATATTGACAGTGTCAGGTCCAAAACTGACAATAGAAGTCAGAAGTCATCAAAAAAGTAAAAACTGTGTTGACTTGTCTTGTCCAACATTTTAAAGATTTGACGTACGCATTCAAAGAAATTGTGTGAATGATGGTGTGAATATATTGGATTTATTTACGTATTTTCTTAGTCACTAACACGTCTTACAGAAATATTGCATTGATAATTATAAACAATAAAAAATATTTTAATAATTCATAATGGCAAGTAGAAGCTTAATTTGTGCAATAATACTTTATTTGTGGTAAGTATATTATCTTTGATTATATTGTCCTAGAAAAATAAGATACGTATTTTATATGGTATCTATAAATAATAAAGATGATATCCTTGGTTTTTTTAGTTTTGACAATGCACATCAACATAGATTTCATATGCTTGATGGATTATCGGTCCCAAGTGAAAAGGACTGGGATTTTCTAATTTTTACTCAGCAATGGCCGACTTCTAGCTGTAAAGTTTGGACACATAATAAGCCCCATCACCACTGCGTGTTTCCTAACAAGACAAACACATGGACTGTCCATGGTATCTGGCCAACAAAAGGGGGGACCAAAGGACCATTTAATTGCAACACCACCTGGCTTTTTGATCCAGAAAAGATTAAACCTATTGAAAGTGAATTAGAACAGGCTTGGACTAATATTGAAAAAGGTAATAAATATATATATTTAATTATTCATGTGTGTTATATAGACTGCCTCATTAGTGTAGTGGTCCTATGCGCAACTGCTACACTAGAAGTCCTGTTCGATCCCCAGGTTGAGCAGGGTTATTGGGTTGTTCTATGAAATTCTCAGTAGCAGCTTGAAGTCTGGATTTGTGCCGGGTTAATGGCAATAGGCTTGCCCCCAATTACATGGCACCTAAACATACTGGCAAAATGTGGGTGTTCATTAGTACACCTCCGCCTTACCCTTTGGAAAATACAGGCGTGATGTGATAAAAATGATTTCTTATCAAGATTTTTATAACAAGTTCAATAAGAGAGATTAAATAATGCTTACACCCCTTCAAGTATATTAGACACTATGCAAAATTGATGGATCTTGTCATTGCGGGTTAGTATGGGCATCAAGTCAAACCTTTGCAACCCAATATCTTATTAAAATCTATTTTTGACTTCTACCACTAACATTATGGTCATAGGTTTTGGTATCTAATGCATAGAGGGGTTTATATGTTATCCGGTATTTTTAGGTCTTGTGTAATAGAGCAAGCCTATTGCGATTAACGTTGATAATTTAATGGTATATAATGTTACATGTTTTATTTTAAAAGAGTGTCAATGGAGTTTCTTGCCAGATTCTTCTCCATAGGATTAACTTTTTGTAACCGTGCAACTAGAGTCATAACGTTTTATAAATTCTTGTAAACACTTATTTGAAATAAAAACATTTGAACATTGAACCAGACACATATATATACTCCAGGCTGCTTCTGCGACAATCATAATCAGGTCCTCTAACATTTTTTTAAAATAATTTCCATGGCTATGCTGATATAATATATTATATGCTGTGTTAAGCCATTTTATTAAACACCTAATCACACATAATATGAGCACAACTAATCTTAGGTCAGCCATAAATAAGTTCAAGGTTCAAATAAGATATTGACATAATAACAGTAATATCTATCAACAGGAAAATATGAGGCAATAATACCATTAAAAACATATTTCAAATCCAATAATACATTGGTTGGTTCATGAATCCATGTTACAGTTCCTTCAGACTTTTTAAATGGGGGCAAAAAATTGCCAATTTTGGTGAATTACAACACGATTGACAAACAAAGGGGAACACTTACTATACTAAGATTAGAGTGAACTGAAACAATATATTTTGTCATAGTGTCTGTAATGGTTTACGGCTAATCATTCAGCCTTGGACTCCAAATTCAATAGTTTTTTGGTTTATCGCAAATTGTTTGTTT
Source organism: Subacronicta megacephala (assembly GCA_958496365.1). Taxonomy (NCBI): domain Eukaryota; kingdom Metazoa; phylum Arthropoda; class Insecta; order Lepidoptera; family Noctuidae; genus Subacronicta; species Subacronicta megacephala. The sequence goes on along the minus strand of OY292520.1, from coordinate 13,369,437 downwards.
ATAACACATTCTAGATTAAGGTTATTGTTAATGTCGCAATTTCTACTACTGTGTACCTAGAAATTGTTCTTCTTCTTCTTCGAGTGCCTCTCCATTACTGGCTTAAATAGAAATTGTTATAGACGAACAATTTGCGAAAAACAAATGAAAATTTGAATTTGGCACCCAATACTGAAAAGTACAAAAAGCCAATATAATGTTCCAGCTTATACTAGAAACCTACCAACCAATGTTACACAAGGTAACACAACAGGGTAACGCCTCGTGCTAAGCTAAATGCTTGTATGGATGTCCATTTAGCTTGTTATGTTTTCCCATAAACAATACGAGCATATTTAAATTCATCATCATCAGCCAGTCCACTGCTGTCAGGATATGTCATATGTCAGGATTTTATAGCCTGGGCTTCTTACCACAATAATTGTAAAAAGCGATCGATTTCCTTTCGCCATCTTATGTACAGTCACCATCAAATATATCGGAGCAAACAGACTGTTCATATTTATCTGAGCAACTAGAGAAATTAAACCATATCTCAGCGACACAAAGTATGTTTTAGAATGAACACTACATTCGGCAGCTGTCATTCTGACATGTATTTTATCCCATTGAGATAATGTTTAATTTCCCTTGTTGCTCAGATGATTATGAACAGTCTGTTCGCTCCAATATATATAATGGTGACTGTACATTTAAGAATAGAATAATGAAAACTTATTGCATCATTTCAATTCCAGAATCTCAGCTTTATGATTTCTGGGCTCATGAATGGAACAAACATGGGACCTGTGCAGCCATGATAGAGTCACTCAACAGTGAGCTAAAATACTTCAGCAAAGGCATCGAATTCCTCTACAAGTATCATATGACTGACATCCTCAACTCTGCCAACATCCTTCCATCAGACACTAATGAATTAAAAGCCCAAGATATAAGTCAAGCTGTGGTGTCCAAACTTGGTAAGCGCCCATTTATGGCATGTGAGTTCGAAGATGGAATACAATACTTGATGGAACTCCGCATATGCTTCGATAAGCAACTGAATCTAATCGAATGTCGTGGGGAAGAAGTGGATAATTTACTGACAAATTGTAATATTAATAGGGGCATAATTTATCCACCGCAGATTACAGGACCTAAGCGGCAATTGGTACAACTTTATAAGTTTGTAAACTGGATACAATGGTTTACATTGTAAAAGTTCTAAGAGCATTTTTGTATGACAAGCAATGTTAGATATACCTTACCCAAACAACTTGTTTTGGCCCGTTCAATTTAGTTTAAAGTTATCATAAATTTTGTATTTTCAAACAAATTTTACAAAAATAAATTTTCATACTTCCTAGTTACTGAAAAAAAAATTTTTAAGTCCCACAGTTGTACTTTAGTACCAGTTACGAACAAAGATATGTTATGACGGAAGGTAGAAAAAAAAACGTTAATAAACCTTAATTTAGATTTACACTGAGAATGGCCGGTAGCGACGCGGCAAGTACTTTCAAGGTTAAAATTGCCACCGCATTTTAAACATTATCGTCATAACTAAAATACATAGAATCGTTTGATGGAGATTGGGATGATGACTTGCCTTGATTTGACTTTGTAATGTCTTTCGATTTCACCTCAGAATCATTTTACCTAGGTGAAATACGAGTAGCGACTAATGATGGGTTGATTCGAAAAACGCCGTCGCCTTGTGATTTGAGTTGCTTTTCTTATAATTCGAATTGATTCGAAAGGCCAAATGTACCTACCGTCGAGCCAACGCATGCTCAACGCACGAGCCAACGACTCGTAGGGCTTGGCTCGCCTCGGTTCGTCACTGAACGTCACTCAACCCAAAAAAATGTGATTATGGAATTATGGAATATTGTATGTTTTTCTGTTCTTTGAGGGGCCAACTTTCTTCATCTTATCTCATATCATAGAAAGAATAGATCATCACTATTGGTTTTTGGTTAAAGTCTTTCTATTCGTCCAAGGAAGCGAAGCAGCGGGAAAAAGCTAGTCTTTTATAAAACATTTGTACCTGTACAAAATTCAAAGGGTTGTAGTTGACAATTGTTTTTTTTTTATAGAATAGAAGCTTGAGGTGTGTTTTTTATGTTTAATGTACTTAATAATGTGCAATAAGATTATTTTCATTCATACAATTTCAGTTAATATTAGTTTTTAATGTACTTAAAAGGTTCCATTGATTCATCCAACACTTCAGTCTACCCAAGACCATGACCATAACGCTATAAAATTCGTAAATAGTATTTTTATTTCAAAGTGGATTTCTTTGTAATGGCAATAAGCTTATCCTCTATTACATGGGACCTTAACAAGTCCACGAACTGTGGGTAATGTGGGTATAAGCACTCCTCTACCTTCACCCTTCGGGGAATGGAGGTGTCATCACCAACATCAACATCATCATCATCTTCCTGTACTTTTCCCAATTTATTCGGGGTCGTCGCAGCCTATTCTTTTCTTCCATTCATCCCTGTGAGTCGTCATCTCATCATTCAATCACTTTTCCATCATATCTGAGTTTTCAAAATCCATCCATCCTTTCTTTTGTCTCCCTCTACCCCTCCATCCTTCCGCATTCATACCAACCGTTATCACCAACATCATATCTAGCAAAAGAAGTTCACTGCTGAAGAAAAGCTTCTCGTTAGAGGGCGTCCTACGCTGCGTTTTTCTTCACTTGGGAACCTTTGTCCCAGCGGCCATAATTTCTACAAGTTAGTTGCCGCGCCCACTGCCACTTAAGCTTGCTTATCCTTTTATGCTATGTCAACTTTAGTTCTACGGATCTTCTCATTATTAATAGGCTTGCATAGCTCTCTCCATAGCTTGCTGAGCGATTTTGAACTTTATAAAGAGACCCAGAGCGACCTTGTCTCTGTCGCATGTCATACAGGCTTGTCTTTAGTCAGTAATGCATTCTACCGTCCATATTATTGTATCTAATGTGTATCTATCTTCTTTTACACACGGCCTGCCTCTTCAGTGCCTTATATATCTCGTGCCAGTCATTGCAAGTCATTTTTACATAATATTATAATAATTCTTTATTAATTTATTAGCAACTTAAGCCAGATGTACTTATTCAAGACGAATGCCTTCTTTATATAAATGCGATTTACAAAAATATGTGTATATAAGGTGTTTATACTAAACTCTATACCTAGCTAAATATACGAAATGTGTTTTTATAAGATTTTGAAAATTAAATTAAATAAGTCACTGATTACTTATGTATTTTTGTTGTTTCGGTTGTTGTAACATTGCATCGTTTTGTGTTGTGTTGGCATACCTACATAATTATACCTACGATGTGTTTATATAAGATTTTGAAAATTAAATTAAATAAGTCGCTCATTATTGATGTACATATTTTTGGTTTTTGTAACATTGCAACCGTAATCGTTTCGTGTTGTGTTGTCATCTTCACCACAATAGATATAAAAGTATGTTATTTTAAACATACAGAATCTTTTTTTGTAGTGCGGATAAACTCGAAAATGTAATCTAACAAAATATATATTTATATTTTTGTGTTTATTTAAGTAATCAAGCCACTCTATAGTTTGCTTTCTATATTATTGTTATGTATACAGGCGCATAACTATGTTGTTTGTATGTAATAATTTTTTTGGTTAATATATCAATCGAGCAGAATTGAGTCTTTCCAATATAAATTCGGATCTGATGATCAACCAGAGATCATCCAAAAAAAAGGATTATTATTTCAAACAGATAAAATGTAAAAAAAATAAACTTACTTTTAGTTTATATATTTTTATATTTCTCACTAACACCTAGCTAGAGCTAAACTTTAAGCTGATGGATTTTTTTCTCCTTGTTATGCCTTTTTACAGACTAACAGACATTATTAACATATAGGTTCTTATAAGTCGACGTCCTTACGACCTAAATACAGTTAGTAGGCTTAAAATATAATTATATAGGTACCTATCTAGTTTCTAAACAGCTAGCAGACAGTACAAAATAAAAATGTTTATTGTAAAAATATTCAGCATTAACCACTAATTTTAATTTCCATTCACTTTTTTTTTTATTTCGTTAGTTATACTAGATTTACACGACTTTAAAATTATACCTGCGTGTCTGAGTTACCCGTTTCGATCCGCCTTGCAATCACTTGTTTAAAAAGTTTTTATAAGTACATAAATATTGAGATTAATAAGGAAAATAATTACGAATTCAAATAATTTAAATCTTTACATCATTTACAGACTATTTATATTAAAATGAACACTGCAAAACCAATTGCGGATAATTTCAGACGTGCATAGTTATTTATTTTTTGACCACAACATTAGTTTTACACAAAAAGATAATAATAATTTAACAAAAGTCCGGCGCCAGCCAGGGTTATCTATAAGAACTAATACTTTTTTGTATTTTTATCAGCCTCCTTGCTAAATCATCGTAGAACAAAATTTCCTTAACAATAGATTATGTGTAGGTACCTAAGCGTGTCTTGGAACTTGTAAATACTTATGTTTTTCTTTTGAAACAAATTTAAATTTTGTGTGTAATTTTTGTACTTTATTACATAAATTAAAAGTCCTTACGACGTATTAATTCTTTATCATTTCTAAGATTTTCCCACAAACTCATATAATGAGACGAGCATGACTTTAATAGTATGAGAGGTATTGTTCTCAGCTACATTGTTGTATGTTGTTGTTGTTGTTGTTGTCGGTATGTAAGTGTAACGTCGCGTTACCACTGACGACAAAACATGTTGTAAACATCTATCTGACTCTATCTAACTCTCAAAGAGTGAGTAGGATATGCAGCTGCTTGCAACATGTTTTGTTGTCAGTGGAAACGCAGGGCAATGTACCTGTACGAGTTTCACGTTTCCTAGCAATTACCTAAAAGAAGTCTGAAGTATAAATCTTTTAATCTCTGCAAGGAGTATCCATATCTACAATAACTAAGCTACAATTCAATAAAATTTATTGTACATTTGTAATGTCAAAATAAAAGCTTTTAGTAAATGGTTATGAAAGTATATAATAAAGTCTTTCCGTCGTTCCCGACTATTTTCCGAAATGGCTGGACCGATTCTGACGGGACTTTCACTGGCAGATAGTTAATGATGTAAGGAGTAACCTATCGTTCCATCCTACCTGATTGGCGGAGTTCCACCGATCCAATAATGATTTAACAGCAATGTTATGTAGCTGTTACATAACATTGCTGTTAAATGATTATTGGATCGGTGGAACTCCGCCAATCATCGCCTCTCTATACAGTCAGCCTCAAATATATCTGCAAACAAACAATAGGTACCTATCTACCTATAGGTACCTATATCATAAAAACAATGAAAATATTAGATGTTTTTTCTTTTGTCTAGAACCACTGATTTATATTGTATTCATAGCGACAGTGTTATCAGTTAAAAATGTAGGTTTAATATTTTCTATTATCAATTTTAACGATAGGTTTTACATACCCAACTAAATTCTATACGCAGATGCATTTAAAAAAAATCTAGGTACATAGTTCGAATATCTTATTAACTAATAAAATTCGAAGACTGCGAAGGCTTTTAGTTTCGAGTAGGATAAATGATGCCTTTAGACACGTCACAAGTGTGGAATATGAGTGGATCACAATCAATGAGACTCAGTGTCTTGTCAAAACAAATACGCAGCTCGTCCAAATATTGCACGTCATCGATTGTAGAACATACGATCATTGGCCATTTATTAGTCTTACTCCTCATGGCTTTCCCCAATTCTTCAGGTGTGAATTCTCTTGTATCAGAGGGAAATAGTCCAGCAGCACTTAGGATATCCGCCACTGAGTATTCCAGGTTCCATTCGATACCTTTGCTGAAGTATTTCAACTGTGTGTTGAAAGGTTCCAGATCTGTAATACAGGTTCCATGTTTGTCCCATTCATGATGCCATAAGTTGTCAGGTTCTGATCCTAAAAGAGTTGTGCACGTTACAAAAAGTTCGCCGGTATGTTAAGAGGCTCATGTTATAGGGCGAGCCTATTGCCAAGCCAAACTCCAGGCTGCTACTGAGAATTTCTTATATAAACTCAATTACACTGCTCGATCTTGAACTCGGACCCAGGACCTCTAGCATATAGCGGTCGCACTTACGACCACTAAACTAATGCAGCAGTTACCATAAAGATTTGACCAGAGTTCGGTATATAAATAAACATACTTATAATTTCTTCATTAATTAAAAAAAAATCTTTCCATAGACTGCCTCATTAGTCTAGTGCTCTTAAGAGCGACTAAACCACTAGAAGTTCGGGTCCGATTCCCAGGTCGAGCAAATAGTTATTGGGATTTTCTATAAAATTCTCAGTAGCAGCTCGGATTCTGGATTTGTGCTCGATTAATGGCAATAGGCTCTCCCCCTGTTACAAAGGACCTAAACATACATGAGTACACCTTTGCCTAGCCCTTCGGGAGTACTGGAGTGATACCACAGAGTAAAGTCCTTTACTCTGTGGTGATATTACGTATGTCTTTTCATAAGAAAGAACTAGAAGAATGAGAGCAACTTATAATTCTGCCGGAGACGTCTACGTAGAAAGTATTCTTTGTTAATTTGATTCTTTATTCTCGCTCTGCTAATATACCATCACGCCTGTTTCCCCGAAGGATAGGCAGAGGTATAGCTACTTAATATACACCCACAGTTCGCCGGTATGTTTAGTTACCATCATTGGTTAGGGCGAGCCTATTTTGGCTCGGTTTTTTTTATTGTAATATTATTATTTAATCAATTTTATTTATTTATCGGAGGAGGGAGCGGTGATGGCCCAATGGTAACGGCCGCGACTTACGAATGGAAGTTAATGGGTTCGAACTAGGGCAGGCATATATCATTACCACTGCTCCCAAAAAAATAAAATATTGATTACCTTTGTAAATATTAGTCCAGGCTTGTTCTAGGTCACTTCTAATAGATTCAATCTCTTTTATATCAAAAGGCCATGAATCGTTGCAAAAACTGGGACCAGATTCGTCGTCTTTCAGTGGCCAAATACCATGCAAAGTCCACCGATCCTTTCTAGTAGGAAAAGCACAGCCTTTTTCAGGATTATTGTGCTTCCAATACTTGCAAAGTGTGACTGGCCAATGTTGGGTAAACATGATAAGATCGTAATCATTATCTGTGCCACTTAAATCTGCTTGGTGCTGTTGAGCATTACCAAAGCTGAAAATATGACATTACCCCGCGTTTCTACTGATGACAAAACATGTTGCAAACATCTCTGAAACTCTATCTAACTAGGTATCAAAGTGTGAGTGGGATAGGTAGCTGTATACAATATGTTTTGTCGTCAGTTGAAACGCTGTGTAACGCACACGTTTGTACAGTATCGACTGTAAACGTGTTCCGCACAATGCAAGGCCAGCATTGACTGGATTTGTATAGCTGGATGTATAGCCCTGTGTACATATTGTAGATATAGATTTTCCGTGTAATGTGGTCGGCTTATATTGCAAACTAGCTTTGCGCCCACGGCTTCGCCCGCGTGGTTTCTCGGCTTTTTTGCATTTAATTTTTTCCCGTTTTTGCAACATTTTTCATTTATGCTCCGCTCCTATTGGTCTTAGCGTGATGATGTATAGCCTATAGCCTTCCTACTTAAATGGGCTATCTAACACTCAAATAATTTTTCATATCAGTCCCGTAGTTCCAGAGATTAGCGCGTTCAAGCAAACAAACAAACAAACTCTTCAGCTTTGTAATATTAGTACTTATAGATGAAAATAGCTTGATGAGTAGATTATCCTTTCTTTTTTTTAACAGTAGATGCGGAAAATCCTTAAGAATCTACCACGTGGGGACGGGGCAGGAGGATTATCCTTCAGCATTCACACTTTGTATTTACTGCGATATTTATTAAAAAACTGTCACGACCGTATTCCCCGAAGGGTTAGGCACAAATGCACTAATGTACCTACACCCACACTTGTCTTCTCCGTTATGTTTAGGTCCCATCTAATAGGGGGCGAGCCTATTGCCATTAACCGGGCACAAATCCAGACTCCAAGCTGCTACAGAGAATTTTATAGAAAAACTCAATAACACTTTGCTCGACCTGGGAATCGAACCCAGGACCTCTAGTGTAACAGGCACGATTGAGACTAGTCAAAAACTGAGTTAAGATTTTGTTTTTGCAACTCACCTGTGGTATAGTATAACAATTAATAAAAACTGTTTTATGCACATATTTTAATATTGTTATGTCCGTCGTCTTCTTGTACTTAGTTAAGTAAACTAAAATGTGCTTATACACATTCAATTTTATATACCTTACCATCTATATTTATTACGTATACCTACTAACTAATAAAGTAAAATAAATAACCGGCGTAACAAACATTATTGACATTGAAATGTACGAAGTGCCACATAAACAATATATCTAATGTGTGGTAGTGAAACAATTAGGTATATTCAGTCGCTATTTAATTTCTGTTGTGATACTGAGTTTCTAACATTTCATCGGTTCAAATATATTATGATATTTGATTGTGTCACAAATGGTACTATGTACCTACACCTGAACTGAACCTGTCGGGAAATACAGGCGTGATAATATGTATGTTATATTATTTAATTTGTAAGTAAAAAATAAGGGTTCCTGGGTTCCATCCCCAGGTCGAGCAGTGTTATTGGGTTTTTTTTCGTTGAGGTTCTCAGTATTAGCAGCAATGAGTCTGAATTCGTGCCTATGGCAATAGGCTCGCCCCCTATTACATGGGACCTAAACATACCGGCGTAGTGTGGGGGTAATTAGTACACCTGCACTTAACCTGTCGGGAAATACAGGCGTGATCATATGTATGTTATAATACTTTATTTGTAAGTAATAAGTTAGGTACCATTTGACTTCCAAATGTTGTTACTCCTAGTTCCAAGGACGTGACCTTTGACTTCGAAGTTGATCACCATACATACATACATATTGTCACGCCTGTCTCCCATGGGGGTAGGCAGAGACTATAGATTTCCACTTGCTACGATCCTGGCACACTACTTTCGCTTCATCTACATTCATTAATCTCTTCATGCATGACCGTCGGTTTAGGGTGCTCGGAACCTGGCCTTTTTGAAGAACATCCGTAATTTGGTTGCGGTACGTTCTCCGAGGTCTTCCCCTTCCACCATTGATGAGTGATATCTATTTTGAGTTATTGAATAATTTATTTTGGTGATGTTTTATTTCGAAATGAAAAATGACCCTATAAAAGAACCTTTTTTATGATTTGTTTACCTTTAGTTAAGTACCTAACCAAATGGAGTATAAAATACATCCACAGTTGCAGGTATGTATTTTTATATTTTAATTATATTAAATTTTATAATTCTATTTCTAATAATAAGTTAATTTTGTATAAATTTAAATTATTATTTTGTTTTGATTATTGTCTGTAAGTAAGTAGTTATTGTTTGAAAATTATAAACTGTTTTTTGTGACAACATTATCACATTGGGTGAAAACGATATTGAAATAAAAAATAAATGTTTAGGTTCCATGTAATAGGGAGCGAGCCTATCGCTATTCACCGGGCACATATCCAAACTCCGAGCCACTACTGAGAATTTCATAGAAAAACACAATAACACCGCTCGACCTGGGAATCGAACCCAAGACCAATAACGCGACCGCGTAGCAGTAGCGCTTAGGACCACTAGACTAATGGGGCAGTTTTAGTTAAATTTATACAATCTTTTTCTTTATTTTTTACCCTAATTGCACATCAATTATATTTTTTGCTTGCTAGATACCTAATTACCTAGTACATAATTGTAATTATTCAACATTATACTTATACGTCCTCATGATATTATGAATTTTTGTTGATTTGTTTTCGTAACCATTTTACTCTACTAACCTACATAGAACATAAATGGGTATAAATAAAATGCAATGTTAGACTTATAATGATCAAGAACTTTATTAAGGCACACTAAATAACTAATGAACATTCTGAACAATGGAATAGATCCGGGATGGACCAAAGGAATTATAAACTAAAAAACTCGACATAGCTTTAATTTTAAGACATCGAAAGGAAAAAGTTACATATTATTCTTCTTTTATGAGGTCATACTCAACATTGGGCTCGTCAATAAAATACCAAGTCATTTGCCCCATGTTCAAAACCATGCCAGCATCTTGAATGAAACCCACTCCAAGCAACGTTTTGGTTTCCCGAGCTTCAGGCAGTACTACAAACGAGGTCAGAATGCAACGATCTTGCATTTTCACTGGGACGCGACCGGTTAAAATATCCCGAGTTTTTGGAATCCCATCAGCCAAGGTGATAGTGGTATTTTCCTCTTGGAAATGAAACCCTATATTCTTCAAGTAGCTGTATAAGTTGAAAGACGCCATACTAGACGTGGCACCGGAATCTATGTATGCTAATTCTTTTGCCGTGCCGATACTGATTTCAACCCTCGGCTTGTGCCCTTGGAAGATCAAGTTTACATTTCCTGCTTCTTGGAGAGCTGAGGACGTTGATGACGGAATTGGCAGGGCAGCCCCCATAGTCGACTCCTCCATCGGTGTTTCTGAATTTTCCGCTTTTTCTAGGAGCATTTTTTGCTTTTTCCTGCACTCTGCTACCATATGGCCAGACATCCTACAGAAACTACAGCGTATCTTTTTTTTTCGACTTTTTTGTTCTTGTCCAGGTGGCTTTGGTTGGGGTTCAACATTCAACTGCTCCCCGTCTATACATCTAGCGGCCTCCAGCAAGCCTTCGATCGATCTTATAGACTCTCTGGGAATCTTTTCCTGGATTTTAGGGTGCAGAAAAGCATACATCATATCTAATTGTACTTCTTCAGAAAGGCCCGGGTCCAACTGGTCAAAAAGGACCCTCTGTTTGGCTATAAATCTTTCTGTTAGTTCACCTGGGCCCTGTCTAAGTTCACCTATCTCTGTATATACGACATAGGCAGGCTTTTTTGGTGCAAATTTTTTCCTCAATTGAAACTCGAACTCTTTCCAAGTAGAAATCTTATACTTTATTTCATTCCACCAGATGGCAGCATTACCTTTAAGGACGAAATGCAAACTACGTATAGCGTTAGCATCTGCTATGTTCTTCATGCATTTGTACTTCCTAGCAGTGGTCAAGAAGGTTTCCACAGTTTCATAGTCTGGTTTGCCATCATAGAAAAATGATGATTGCGCAAACGATCTAGAACGATTTTGAAAACCAGTCACATCTTTGCCGGTAGCCATCGTTTGTTTGTTGCGCTATAATATTATCGGAAATAGGGTTCAGCCAGCACACCGGTCAATGTGCGATACAGAAATTAATAATATGTTTGTTAAAACAAAAATACGCGTCGAGTCGATATACTTGTGTGATACTCGCGCGCAGCTACGAACTCAAAACACAACACGAACTTCACTCTCACTGACTCAGCTCTAAAACTTTCTTTTGATTAAGCACTACACTTCACACATTAGGAGGTTGGACAGAGAAACTTAAGAAATCTTACTACTTTACTCTGCACTTCACAACTGTAAATATTGTTATCTTTATCTCAAGAATATTCACTGATCAACAGAGTTTCAACCGCGGGATGTCATTATTTGTAGGAAAATCTTAACACCGCCATTCAGCGGACCTGCACAACGCCATCTAGAGAGCACGATGTAAAACTTTAAAAGTAAGCAGTTTATAAAGGATTTTATTTGTTTTAATTTTTGGGACATTTTATAGACCGTTTCGTTATATAAAAAAAATCTAGAATGCTCTAGGAGGAGGGTTGTTTTATAGATCTTGATATCTATACGAAATTTCGTAAGATTCGCCGATATTAGGTACCATTAGAAGAAAGAAAGAAGAAAGATAAAATAAACCACACAAATAAATAAATACCTAGGAAGCTAATATGAAATTAAATTAATTAATGGTGCACTGAGGGCCTATATGTGCACAACCATTAGGTTTTGGATAAATCAGAAACCAAAAATTTTTAAAACCTATGTTGTGTCGACTGTCATTACAAGGTATAACCTCAACGACTACTCTGGCATAATCTATATAACTATAACTACATAGTATAAAACAAAGTCGCCCCGCTGTCTGTCTGTCCCTATGTATGCTTAGATCTTTAAAACTACGCAACGGATTTTGCGGTTTTAAAATAGACGAGTGATTCAAGAGGAAGGTTTATATGTATAATATATAAATATTATATTCCAGAAAAGCCGAGAAACCACGCGGGCGAAAAGCTAGTTTCTTATAACCCGCGTTATGCCAATAGCTTTTTAACAACATAGAATATCTCATGCGTTCATTTTAATATCGACTCCAGATTTACTGTTCTGTATTATTTCTATAACGGATCTGAACGAAATTTGACACACAGTTTTTTTTTTAATTTAGGGCAGTTTATTTCTAATCCATCCTTTTTTCTTCTATAAATAATTATTTATATACTAGCTATCTACCTAGCTATATAGGTTGTTTATTAAGTTGGACCCTACGAATAAATAGACTTATTATTTATTCGTAGTTGGACCCAATTTCATTTAGCATAGCACGAGGGATTAACAAGAATACTAGTAATGTGTGAGCAACATTGCTAGTAAGGAATTTTATTAAAAAAAAAAATGAAAAATTCCGAATTCGCGCGTAGAAGCTAGTGACAAAATAAAACAATACAATATACAACACAGACTTTATTGCCACCAAAGTCTTCTCCAAATTAATATAGTTGAACTTTTGTGCCTTTCCCATCCCATTCAATATAGATTATAGATATCAGTAACATCGGCTGTCAGTTTTATAATTATAAATTATTATTACTTGGCTGCTTATTGCCCCCGCGACACAATGATCACTGCTGATGGAACCAAACCTGAAATTAAAGAAAAATACAGAATAAATAAATGATTATATTGTATTGCTTCATTAGTCTTTCAGTATCGGGATCCCGGGTTCATTTCCTATACTCCATTTGGTTAGGTACTTAACTAAAGGTAAACAAATCATAAAAAAGGTTCTTTTATAGGGTCATTTTTCATCTTGAAACAAAACGTAACCAAAATAAATTATTTAATCATTCAAAATAATTTTCCTTTACTATACTAGCATATTTTACTACTTTGTTTAATATTAAATGGTAATTATAAATTCTTAAGCTTGCGACCAATAAATAAATCAAATCTGATAATTATGTCATAAAGTATTGCAATGTGCCTACTAGAAAGAATCTAAAAAGACAGGAAATCAAAACCTTTTTCTACATAATAGACTTTTGATAACTCGAAAAAATTAAGAAGTAGTAGCGCGAGGAAGCGCGGCAAAATAATTAACCGATATTATACTTAGTCGGGTAACCAGACGCCATTCGTAACAGTTTGTACTTTCGTTCGTTTTTGTGTTTCTTTTGCCGTAAATTGTATTATTTAGTTATAGTTTTGTTTGTTCGTTGTTTTTATTGATTGTTAGATGTGTTGTTATTAATTTCACTCCCAATTCATAAGATATCATTGTAATAAAGGTTGAAGAGCCCTGAACGCCGCCATTTTTATTGTTTACCTTTAGTTAAGTACCTAACCAAATGGAGTATAGGTCTAACAGTGTTATTAGGTATTTCTATAAATTGTCAATGGCAGCTCGGAGTCTGGATTGGTGCCCGGTTAATGGTAATAGGCCCGCTACCTACATGGATTGGACCTTAACATACCGGCAAATTGTGAGTTAACACACGGCTACAGATCAACCAGATTAAGTTAAATTCCAGTTTAAGCTGATCTCGCATTGTATAGGCTTTCCAAACAATAAGAGGCCAGTGTAAACTGGATTGTATAACTTGACGTGTAGCTTACATTTTACTTCTACTTATTAGTACACCTCAGTTTAACCCTTTTCAGGGTACAGGGTATTTGATACACGTATTAAAGTAACTATAGGTAGACTAGGGATAACAATATAACAGGCGAAGACATATATATATAACAGGCGTTGTATAGGGTATGTTCTGGGATGGTCTATTACGAGAACACAGTGCCCCCTACATGTGCTAATGGTGGCAGGGGGTGGTTTTAGTGGGTCAGAATCCCACACTGTCCGGTCTTATCCCCAAAGACCAATCACCATTCGAGAGATTTCCCCTGTAAACAAAAAAAGGTAGACTAATGACATATAAAGTAGCAAATAACACACCTAATAAATCCAAAGGTTTGTCGTAATCTTCTGTTGTGAATATTTTCTTGGGGAATGTGGTCATCATCTTGAAGTTGTCCTGCTGGGCATACTCAGTAGTGTTCATTTGCAGGTACAGCCTGAAATAATACCTGTGATATACTCTTCAGGGAACACAAATGTGACGGTATGTTATGGATGTAAAAAAATGACATGTTTATTCATCTTACACATTAAAACGGGACTAGCAGAGACAAGCTGTGATTTTATCATTTAAATTTTTCTCCCTAACTTTTTATATATTAATAAATATACACTTGCTATATTCAATGGTCTAAGTTTTAATCTTGTAACAGCCCTGGGGGTCTAGACAATGTCACAGCCTCCTTATCGATGACGACGTTCGAAAAATGTATGGATTTGACATAATTTCATCACATGACATATCGAAAGATTATGCCAATTCAATACATTTCAGATTAATCTAACTTCGTTTTCGATATGGAAATGTAACGTTGTCTAGGCCCCCTGGTACCCATAACACAAGATAAATCCTCTAACGGGTACCAGGAGTTCAACCATATTGGTGTCTAGTAGGTACTACTGTATATTATTGTAAACTGTTTCTGTTATTATACTATTATTGTTACACACTGTAAAAGAAAAAAACTTTTTTAATAGTCTCTTTTTGCGTTTTGTTTATAAACTGTATTTCAATTATTATTATAATCATAGCTTTCGAGTATAATCTCTATTATAAATACTTAATCAGGTGGATTGTAAAAGGAACAATTTGTCTTTATTATAACAACCTATTTTATGTACACACGGCTAGTAAATGCATTTTTTTTGCAAATTGTTCGTCTATAACATAGTCTGGGGTCATAGTATTAAGAATTTCGACATCAACTATAACTTATTCACAACCATGAATAAAACTTTTGCTTAAAAATCGTTATCCTAAGAGATTTAGGTCTCAAATAGAGGATTTTGCCAAAAAAGAAAATTTGCACCTCACTTACGATAACTATTTTTAAGCAGTTTTAACACTCAATCTCAAACCGCAATTTTGACTGCCATGTACCGAAGTGTTATAGCCGAAAAATATGCAAAAACCAAAAAAAAAAATGAATTTCGCGCCCAATTCTGACGCTTTAGCCTTAATATAATTATAAACACAGTAGACATACCTGACAGCAGCGAGTTGTTCCTTAGCCCCGAAGGTGTGCGCGAGCGCCTTGCCGTCGGGCAGCCGGATCTGGATGCGCGCCTGGTCGTACGTGACCTTGGGGGCGGTCACGGTCACGGGGGGCGCGGCCGGCGGCGCGGGCGCTGCGGCCGGCGGCGGAGCCCCAGATGCTGCAAGCCTGAAGATACGAGAAAACTATAAGCAATTGGAGCTTTAAAATATTAAACTTTATGCTATCACAGGTATTATAAGCTTTTGTTATCTATACTAATCTATACTTACTAATATAATATTATAAAGCTGAAGAGTTTGTTTGTTTGCTTGAACGTGCTAATCTCAGGAACTACTGGTCGGAGTTGAAAAATTCTTTCAGTGTTAGATAGCCCATTTATCGAGGAAGGCTATAGGCTAGATATCATCAAGCTAAGACCAATAGGAGCGGAGCATAAATGAAAAATGTTGCAAAAACGGGAAAATATATTCTTTTTGAATGCAGAATAGATGGGACCACGCGGGCGAAGCTGTGGGCGGAAAGCTAGTAATAAATATTTAGATATTTGGTCAAGTTCCTATATCGCCTCTTTACTGATTTGAATGACACTGACATAATATTATATAATTTATAAAATATATTCGTATGTCAAAAATAGTTAATATGTTAGCTCCATAACGCAATAATTACCAATAACAACGAATAATCTCGCCTTGAGCGCAAATATTTTGTTTTAGTTTTTAAAAGCGAAGTAAAACAGTAAAATGATACGGAAACAAAACCCTTAATAGAGATTTCTTATCTCTATTAAGGGTTTTTATAAGACCTACGGCCAGCTTGCATGATACATGCCTTTTTTAAGAATTTGGCTATAATATACAAGATTTTTTTTTCAAATCTTAGCTAATATACTAAAATCTTGTATTCTGGTATCTCCATCCATATTGTAAAAAGGCTGATGAAACGCCACTTCACCTTCTGGGAAATGTGTACATGTAACATACCTTAACCCCAGATAAAATAAAGGAGCTCACCCCTAAGGAAATCCTGTAGTTCGCCGCTAAACCCTGGCTGAACCTTGCAGTGAACTTTACATCAACAAGTGGCGATCACAATAGACCAACTGCATTCGCAGTGATACTATAGCCACAAACTAACAATAAAAAAATAATTTTTAAAAAATATTTTAAAAAATAGTCAGAACTCACTTCCGAGCCTGTTTATCAGCCTCAATCTGCGCGCGCACCCGATCCCGAGCCTTCTGATCCTCAATCTTCTCCCGTCGCCTCTGCTCGACCAACTTTTGCATTTCCTGCTCTTGCATCCGCAGGCGGGCATCTTGCATTTCCTTGCCGGACTTAATGCGGATACGCTCACGTTCTAACGCTTCAGCCTGGAAATTAAAGAAAAATTATTTTTATTTTTTAATGGTTCCAAACAAGGAGGTTCATGATTGCATGCTTGTTCAATGGGTAACTTTGTTGTGTATAAGTTAACTGGTTGTTGCCCACGTTTTCACTTGTATCCCAAAGGACTTCCACAAGACAATAAGCAACCTGTCCATCTCGCATAAATGGATCCGCTAATTATCAGTTAATGTTGAGTACCTACCTAGTACATTGAATACATATCGGGCTGAGTCCGACTAAGTCTAGGGCTGGTTGGCTCTATGGAAGGTTCACCTCTATCTTCTCCAAGGTCCAATCTAACTCAATACGAAAATACAGGCATGAAAACATTAAGTAGACGGACAGACAGAGTTGCTATTTAATAATAATGTTAGTTTGGAAGTTTGTATTATCTATTTTAGATGCATAACATTAGTTGACCCTGAACAATAATCATTATAAACACAATCACAACAACGTGCCGCGCATATAATTCACTGGGGATGGTATCTGCAACTCCACAATAAAATGTATATTTAAAAAATATTATTTAAGTGTGGGTGGAAATGATAGCTTATTACGATAAAGGAATGTTGTTTTAATATAGAAGTCATAAGGTCAAGCTTCAACAAGTGGTTGACATGTTTATAATTTTCACAAAAGTGTTTCTAAGCTGTTGGCTTGCTCACACTGTTGCACTCTGCCAGTAGCTCCCAACCTTTATTTGATCAAAGACCATTTGATTTTATTGTTGTTTGCAGGGAGTAAAAAAACTAAAAGCATAACACAAAATGCAAAGATAAAGCAGTGGATTTAGAATAAATTAAAAATTTAAAAACCTCCGACAATTGCATTATATCTCGTCCGATTTTCATCAAACATAGCTAAGAACACTCCCGACAAATGCACCTTTCAAACATAAAAAAACTAAATCAAGATCAGTTGATCCGTTCGGGAGCTACGATGCCACAGACAGATACACACACACACAGACAGACACACACACACACAGACACGTCAATCTTATAACTCCCTGTTGTTTTTGCGTCAGGGATTAAAAATAAACTGCATCAATCTATACTTCAATCAAACCATAAAAGGTTCAACTCTTTTCTCAAACTATTATTTTAGCTCTTGTGGACCACTGGTTAGGAACCTCTGCACTATACAGGTGGAAGGGACATTGACACAACAGCTTATTATGAATTCAGTACATGATTCTGGAGCCCCCTGCTTTAAAATATATGAACAAATCAGCTGTTCTTTTTGACCATATAGGTATTGTAGGAAAATCAGTTTTTTTTAAAGTAAATGGCAATAAACATCAATGCAATAGGGTCCAGAATCATGTAGTGAATTCATGGTAAGCGGTTGTGCGTCTAGCCAATCAGGTCAAGGCTTTTTTTTATTACTATAAGATGAAAAACAAGATTATCGGCCACCTGTTGGTCAAAGATCATACTAACACCAGTGGTATCACTTACTCATGTCTCATTTGTTCAGTTTCATTGACTATGTTACCCTTCCAACTTAAACTCAATGCATGAAGAGCCCATGCAGCAATAAATACATACCTTTTCTTTATCCTCCCTCTCTTTTCGCTTCTGTTTCATTCTCTCTTCAAGCAGCAGCAGTTGAGCTTTCTTTTCTTCCTCGCTCAACGGTTTTTTCTCTTCCGTGGACTCAGAAAAGCTGCTATGTTCAGTCTTTGCCGCATGGTACTCCATTTCGTCCTGATTTTTTAGCAATTTCCCACATTCATCGCATTTGAAAGATTTCACCTCAGCTTCAGGATCTGCAGGATCTTGCGACGAAGTAGAAGACTCAGGTAGCGGAGCCGGCGTTGTTTCAACGCTGGTGGATGACGCAATGGTCGTGGTCGTGTCCATCGCAGGGTCGTCAGCGTGGGCCAACAACCACTCCATAGCAGGCTCTACACCCTTATAATTCGTCACGGCCAAAGCTTTCTCTCTAAAACCCAAACATCATCGGACATTTTAGGTTACCGAATTTAGAGAATATTTTGTATTAAGTAAAACCATAATATATACTTACGCTCGTTCTTTGGAAAATCCCATTTCGATGAGTGTTTGTATTTCTGCCATTGTTAAGTTATTTAACACAATATTTCTAAAATAATTCACCATCAAAATATTCATTAACTCATCATCAGCTGTTTTTTTAAAATGGCGCAGATTATAAATGAAATAAATGGGTGCGTTTACATTTTCCATTGCACAGAAGATTTCAATTATCAGAATTCCTTTTTTTTCTATTTTATCATGTATTATTGTTTAAATTAATTGATCAAATAACATTTATTTTTACAGAAATAAAATGTCTTGATTTTTGCTTACTTTTTTCTGATCGTTTAGCATTGGGCGCCAAATTCAATTTTTCGCAAGCCTCATCAGCCTTTATTTAAAAAAAAATATGTAAATAGGTAAAAAAATAAATATATTTTTATCAACATTTACATAAATAATGATATAACTACTCTTTTTGTGACTTCTTCACTGCATATCGATGACCGCACTTCTGACAATTGCGACTGACAATCCATCCAAGTCCAAAACGAACCAAAACCCTTAAAACAAATTGATAGCGACGGTATTTGTGGCGTTAAATATTCTTTTAGCAGGATCAATAAAATAATATCCAATAATGCCGCATTCAATGTCACACGGTAAAAGTAGGAAAAAAGGAATCCAATATAGTGACCCAGGAAAGATTTTAGATTTGGTAATGAGTTTAACCGAAGAGACATGTGTTCAAATACAAACGAAAATAAATGCGTATGTACGTAGCTATAATTAACATACCATCACGCCTGTATTCCCAGAAGGGGAAGGTTTTGTATTAGGTACTTTGCTTAGAAGATCTCTGATTACGTTTTATGCTGAGTAGAAGCGTCGCAATACTATAATCGTCACATAATATAATTATTCTGACTGTTGACTGTATGATTTAACTTATTGCTTCACTTGCCTTTCTTGTCCTATCCTATTTTTTTAGAGGGTATCCTTCAAAACGCGACCAATCTTTAGGGATTAGACCAGACAGTTCAGGATTCTTACCAATTAAAACCAACCCGGTTGCCACTATCAGCACATGGAAGGGGGCACTGTGTGTGTGGGGGGGGGGGCAAAAGACAACTCCAGAACCCCCCTTGAGCCACATGAAGTGAGTGAGCTGAAGAATCGTACACAGTTTTATCGCTTTATTATCAATTCTACAGCTATGCGTAGAATGCGAAGCCATCTTGGTGTTTCAAGTGATCGTGACCAGCGATCGTATGGAAGCCTTTATCGAAGTCGTTGGCGACGCTAGTTTACCCCGGAAAATGAAAATAAATGTAAGTACCAATGTTAATTCCTTAACTATCATCCCATATATTTCTGTGCCCTATTCCACATTGTTCCCGTCTTTTCGCATCCAACTTCCGATAGCAACCTTTTACAAATTATCACTACGGCCTTCGTTCAGCAGTGGACTAGTATGAGCTAATATAATGAGGATAGGGATATAAGTATTGATATTTTTTCTCGAGATACAGACTCGCGTTTTGTTGTTCTCAAATGATCATTTCATGAAATATTTGTCTGGAAGCCTACTCAGATAGTCCCATCAAGAACGTATACATTTCCAGTATACGGCGACTCGTGATTCGTATGCTTTCCATGCCATCAGAGCTTGACGAGTAGCTGAGCCTACTTACGGTGATTTGCTTGTGACCAATGTTTTGATTCTAAATGATTGTATTATACTAGTTAAAAGTTAAGTTTTTTTCCCACAGTTGTCTCACAAACTTCAAGATACGCTCAAGTCTAGCGTGGAACAGTCGGACCTGTTGACCAACTTCGATCAAGATTTTCAAACCATCGTCACACCCGTAAGTTTTAGTCTAGGACGATTCACCTAACTAGGTTTGCTGAGGAGTGAAACCTTGTCCCGTAACGTAAGCCCAGCAGATCTACCGACTTAAGCCACACGTATGTTTTGCATCTCCACTATTAAGAAGCTAAACATAATCGTATCGTCGGTAGATCACTCACTATGGGTGCATTCTGACCGCTGCCCGGGGAAGGAAACGGAGCGTTCCGTTTCCTTCCCCGGGCAGCGGTAGTCCATGAGGATGTCCACATGCAATAAAAAAGGATGATTTACCTAACGGCAAGCAAAATGGGACTTATCAACCTTCTGACTGAACAGTCCTAACAATAGCACAAAAGAAGAAATCCTTTGCTTCACGAATAGGTATGATCCAGTATTTTTAAAATAGAAACTCGGATCAGCTCTGTTACTGAATATGGTTTTGGTAGTAAGGGGGGTATGTAATATTATAAATAATATTTTTTATTACCTTAGCAGTCTGCATGGTTATTCATACGTATGTGGTGGGCTCAGATACCTTTTTGTAATAATGTGCCATCTAAGTGTTCCAATTTAAAGAGGAGACAATAGTTAGCGAAGCCGCTATACTACAACTCGATTCTTAGCGGTTTCCCTTTTTGAATAGTCACGACTATTGTATTCTGTTGTCACATAGCAATAGCAATAGTGGTAAACATTATTGGCACCAGCTTGCCTTTTACCAAAGTTGACCCTTCACCTTTGGTAAGTATGGGCGACATTTCAATCTGAAAAAAAAAAAATCGTAAGCTTTTGCCTTCACGTATGGCTGATGCACTGATTGCAAAACACTCGCAAAAAGGCAAAAATCGTCTTACATAATATATGAATGGCGCCTTACATTGCAGCATGTGCCCAAAGACAACAAAAAGAAGCGTCTAGTGATGTTGTCGTTGGTTGACGCCCCATTCTCCGTCATCTTCTGCGTGGTGGCGCCGAAGTTACAGGAGGGACAAGTGGCTATTCTTATTCATGAATGCTCGTTGTACGTAACACACTCATACATAAAATTGTTGTAAAATAAACTAAGAAGCACATTTCGTACGCTTCAACGGCCAACGACCAGAACCCTTTGAATTTGTTTCTCTAGATTTTAAAAACTTAAAGATGCAGTCCGAAATGAAAAAGGCTGAAAAGGTATTGTTGTACCTCACCATCATAGACCATCTATATTCCTACTTGGTCACCTGGTTTTAAAATACTTTAGGGTGCTGAAAGATTTGAGTATTTTCGTGAGCGTTCGCTAAAATTTTCGACGAAATATGCATACCGATTGGTTCTTCAAATTGAATATCCAATCGGAATGTACATTTCGTCGATCATTCTAGCGAACGTTCGCGAAAATACTCAAGTATATCAGCACCGTTAGATATAAATCTTCAGACTCATACTAACTCATATTTGATCGTGATATCTGACATCTGTAGTAATTAAATGTACTTAATAACTTAAGTACAATATAGTACAGAAAAGTGTTATTATAGATTTGTCTGGCCGACATTGAAGAAGACGATCGCCCTCGAGTACGAGTGCACTTTGAAGCAAAAATGCCAGCAACTCTTGCGCGTTGCCCGAAGACTATTTACTCAAGTAAGCTAACTACGCAAGCACACATTTTGTGCTCAGCTGTCAGCTCTAACTTCTAACTGTTGAGTCCCTCGTCAGATGCCCTGTAGTTACCAGACTACTATAATAACTACTAGTAATACAGTTTCTAGACATTTTCTAAAACGTAACCCTACTGAGCGGTCGTGGCCCAGTTGTTACGGCCGCAACTTACGAATTGTAGGTCGAACCCATACAGACGCTTTGCTTTGTGTAAATTATTTCATTACCACTACTCCCAAAACGGGGAAGGAAAACATCGTGAGAAAACCTGCATGTCCTAGAACCATACATTCGAAGACATGTGACATCAACCTCGCTCTGGGCCTGAGTGGCGGATTACGGCTAACCCCCTCTCAATAAGAGGAGGCCTGTGTCCCAGCAGTGGGAACCAATTATAGGCAAATTATGAACCCTGTAGGGAATACACACCAGCACGATGGCACGACTATGTCAATATACTTATTATCACCTGAACGAGATGTAGGTACCCAAAAAATATAGGTTTTTCTAAATACAGGTCGCATCGTTAGATACCCTACTCCATATTGCGATGGAGCAAGCGAAGCAGCTGACGAAGGCTGAGCACTGCTCCGTGATGCTGGTGGACGTGGAAAAGATGGAACTGGTTGACACCTACGCAACTGCGATAGTAATAACACTGCTTGTTCATGATTCTCCTAGTTTTATCCCAAATTATGTTGGGGCCGACTTCCAGTATTTTACGCGAAGCATCTATCAGACCTTTGCAACACAATTTCTCGGGAACGCAGAGTGATAGATTAAGGATAGACTGGTTGTCAGGCTTTTTGGGCTTCTGACTACCAATAACGATTGTCATTGGTGTTCCTATGACAATTGGGACTGTCCGGGACTCTTAATAAACGCAGTTATAAAATAGCCACGAGCCCCTCAACCTACTTACCCAACTTTTTACCATTATTGTTAGGTGAACGATTTGGAAAACTGCTGCCTGGTTGAGTGCAAGCCGTATCCAATATATTATATACCTAAAGACTGTTGAATAAGCCTCCGATGCGTTTTTAGGATGGGGTCAAAAAGCGCCACTTCCCCATGAACATTGGTATACCAGGAGAGGTCATAAAAACAGGGACGCTGATCAACACCAGAACGCCGAAGACACACCCCGCGTTCAATGCCGACATCGACAGTTTGCCCAATGTCGATTGCAAGTAATATACTTATATATTATTTAATCATTTTGTTGTTTTGTGGCCTCTGTTATAGATAGTATGGTAAGGTAGGATAAGTGCGGTTTTTAGTTTGTATGAGTTCCTACATAACCCATCGCCTCTTCTAGTCGTCCGTCTAGTCTTTTGTGAATGCTATCAGCTAACGCAGTTGGTAAAGCGTTAGAATCAGGCTGAATTGTATTGTGCATTTTGAAGCTGATCCGCCTCGCGTACCTCTTACAACTCTTTGTTTTATCGTAAAATGTGTCTAAGAGTAAGTGCCCGCCTCATAAATCTAGCGGTCCATAGCGCGACTGCGACGCTAAAGGTCTCTCTCGGGCGAGACTAACAGGTCCAGCGCAGTGTGTTTCTGTGTAGTAAATTCTCAGTAGCAGTTCGGAGTCTGGATTTGTACCCGGCGTTAGCCGGGTACAAATCCAGACTCCGAAGGGGTGCGCCTAATACCATTAGGTATTAGGCGCACCCCCTTTTATATGGGTCACAACCCAGAAAACGGTGGGGGAATACATGCGTGATGGTATTTCATGATAATAAGATTGAATTCTTCCCTTTCTTCAATGGTTTCTTCGTATCATACATTCACGACTTCCTGTCCAGAAATCTGCTCTGCTTCCCAATAAGGGAGCAGTCTGGGATCATTGGAGTGGGTCGACTGATAAACAAGATGATAGATCCCTACTTCGATGGCATGGATGAAGAAATGGCCCTCGCCTTTAGCGTTTACTGTGGCGTTTGCATCATCCACTCAGTAGTGTACCAGAAGATTCAGGAGGCTCACATCAGGAGCGCGCTATCCAACGAGCTCGTTATGTATCATATGAAGGTTAGTACATACATAAAGCCACGCCTACTTCCTTTAGGGGTCAGGAATTGTGTAAGTTCTTTTGTTTATAGAGCTTTCGCCATAGCAGCTGGCGAGTGCCAGAACCGAAATGTAGGCACTGACATTGTACAACGAGAAATAAAAGATTTGTCCGACATCCTTTTATCTAGTGAAAGAGAAAAATACGAACTCAGGCAGGAGTTGAACCAGCAGCGTCCCTCTGTTCGTTCTCCGCAGGTTATTACTCCTGTTGAGATCGTAATTTTCTTTCACTAGAAAAAATCACATCTTTGTGGATATTTAGCATTATTTAATGTTTATTTTTAGATTTATTATGGCAATCCTTTTGTATTTTTTAGGCATTTTTCATGCAAAGATTATTAAGTTATTTTAGTGAACGACAGCGGGCAGAATTCGAACCTGCGTCTTCTGGTTAAGTACACCAGACGCTATGACCGCTAAGCCACCGCGAGTCCCACCCGCCTAGTCGAAATTTGCCTTCACATTTTTTATTTACGCCTTTGAGTCATTTTGGTAGTCAAAATTGCCAGAATAAAAAAAAAGGTTTTGTTTATTTATTGCACTGGTTTGCAACAGGTTAGTGACAACGAGGTGCATCGTATGCTGAACTGCACTGGTTTCCATAAACACCCTCACCTGGGCAGCTTGTACTTTAACCCGCGCGCGCTGCCGTTACGAGAGCTGCCGTGTTACGCCATGAAGATGTTTTCCGATCTTGGATATGATAAGCTGTACGTTAACATATAGTTAGATATACTCACAAGCAACGTGGCTATTATCTATTGGTAATTTTTTTTTTATCGGTACATTAGATCCAGAGATTGCCCCCTACAATCTCACAAATTTTGCCTCTTTATAATATTGGTATAGATTTTCTCATTATTTGAATCGATCGAAAGAAGTTTGCATTCAAGATTTTGAGTATTACTAAATAAGCCTAGAATTATTAATTCAATCAATCAATTGAACATGGGCGGAATATTTCCAAAAAATGGTTTTCATACTAGTTGTACCTACAACCTGTCACAGGGTGTCGTGGTAAATATATGGGGTAATATATTTATTTATTTATTTATTTATTTAAAAGACGTGCCAACGATAATTACACAATAATGATCAATAAGTATAAAATAATGAGGTCTTGGCCTGTGTGCATTACCTTTACAGACACATACAGCAATTGCTTAGGGCCTTAATTTAAAACTACAAAACACTAATCTTAAAATAAAAATCTAGGTAATCGAGAAATAAACAAAAAAAGGGGAACTGAAAATAAAATTAAATAATGATAGAATAATGAAATCATAACAATCAGGGTTGGTCGATAGAAATATCAGAGCAATGACTTACTAGCGATCTAAACTTATTCAAAGAATGTTGGAAGATGTCAATGTCTTTGGAAATGCTGTTATAAGTCCTTTTTAAGCGATTTAGTGGAGATACTAGCTTAGTCCTAAAGTAAGTCTCAGTAAAAGTCTTATTTAATTGATACCTAGGTACCTTCCTGGGAACGCAAAGATTTATTTCCCATAAAATATCCGGTGACAAAGCAGTTCCATGAATAAGTTTATATAAAAATGCCAAATCGTTTATTTTACGTCTATTTTCCAAGGTGTCCAATCGAAAATGTTGCAGGCGACTCATATAATCGGCACGAAATGGGCAGTGAGGGTCTTTGTAAGCTAGGAATTTAGTGAAGCTCCGTTGTAATCTTTCTATTCGAGCGATATGAACTTTATATTGTGGGTTCCATATTGATGATGCGTATTCAAGTATACTGCGAACCAATGCGTTATATAAACATAATATTGTTTTGATGTTTTTAAAGTCATGGCTAATACGCTTTAGAAACCCGAGCAATTACGAGCAATACATACGAGCAATATATTACAGTGTAATGTTATTGTAGTTCCAATTAAATAAGGTACAGTAGTTATACAATTACAGAAGTGTCACAAATTGTGAAAGTATCATTTGGCAAAAGCTGTAACTACAAAACCCTTGGTTCCAGGTACAATATAAAACCAAATAAGCTGGCACGGTTCATTCTGTACGTGAAGAAGGGATATCGCGACGTCCCCTACCACGGGTGGACGCATGGCTTCAACGTGGCGCAGTGGGCGTATGCCGTGCTGCAGAACTATAAGCTGGTCACACTAGGCTACTTCAAGTAAGTTCAGAGGCGGTATGCCTATATCGGCCCGCATCCGAAAGCAAGCCGTAGGCGGAAAGCTAGTCATATATAAAAATCTTGTGTCACAGTGTTTGTTATCGAACTCCTCCGAAACGGCTTGACCGATTTTTCTGATATTTCTTGTGTATATTTGGTACGTTTAAAAATAAGTCGCAGGCAATTTTTTACTGACCTACCCAGGACCTCCATTTTTTTATACCAAATTTAGTATGGCAGGACAACGTTTGCTCGATCAGCTAGTATAAAGATAATTGATATACTTAGTTGGACCAGTACCTATACTAATAAAAATACGACTCCCCGAGCAGATGATGACCTTTTTGCATGCGTTCTCTTCGCAGTGACTTGCAAGCCCTGATGTATGTCGTAGCGGGACTGCTGCACGACATCGACCATCGTGGCACTACCAACAGCTTCCATATGAATGGACGTGAGTTTATTACTGAATTCTTATTACCTACGAACTTCCAGAATAATGTAGGTAAATAAAATCTGGACAAGGTACTTATTTTTCCACATAGTATGCTTACCTATTAAGAATGTACGTATGTATGGATTTTGGGGCTGAGGTATACTTTGTACGCCCATATTTCGCCGGTACCTATGTTTAGGTCCCATGAAATAGGGGCGAGCCTATTGCGGCCAGCCATTAACCGGGTACAATTCAAAACTCCGAGCTGCTACTGAGAATTTCATAGAAAAACTCGAGTTCGAATCCAAGGCATACACCTCTGACTTTTGGAAGTCATGACATTAATAATTTATTATCATCGTGAGGAAACCTGCATGCTTGAGATTTTCTTGGCGGCGTGTGAAGTCTTCCAACCCACCGTACGCTAGCGTGGTAGACTATAGCCTTATCCGTCGTTTTGAGAGGAGACCGTGCCCAGTGTAGAGGCGAGATGTATTGCCCCTCCAATCAAAGGGAGGACCCTCCGACCAGGCAGGTGTTTTTGCCTAGCGGGCTACGGCCCGACGGTTGATGTCGGGCGGTTGTATATATGCAAGTCGCGCGGTAAACTCCACTTGCGCGATTCAGGATTTTGTTCGACGTAGTTCCATGTAGCGCGCTAGATGTCGCTACACCCAGCAGTGGGATAATGTAATGGGTTGATGATAATCAGTGTTACTTTTGTCCTAAAATAGAGACGACGTTAGCAGCCCTATACTCGAGCGAGGGTAGCGTGATGGAGCGCCACCACCTGGCACAGGCGATGTGTATCCTCAACACGCAGGGCTGCGACATCCTAGAGTCCCTCCCCCGGAGGGACTATGACAGGGCCATCATGTTACTGAGGGACTACATCCTGGCTACCGACTTGGCTAATTATTTCAAGTGAGTGACAGATCTTATTAATTTCTAAATCTAAATAACTAAGCTTGTCTGAAGTTTATTTTTTAGCATTAAATATTGAGAAATGTTCACAAAGAAATGAATTTTCTGATTAAAGAAAATTTCTAGTGAAAGAAAAATTCGATCTCAGGCAGGGTTTGAACCTCTCTCTGGTTAAGTACACCAGACGCTTTGCCAACTGAGCTACCGAGACCACTGCCTGTGATGTCAAATTTCCCTTCCACATTTTACGTCTTCAGGCGACGTCAGCACCATCTATTGAAGACATTACTATGTCTTTCAACCATAACCAGAGACTATATACTATACTATATACTTAACCAGAGAGACGCAGGTTCAAACCCTGCCTGAGATCGAATTTTTCTTTCACTAGAACATTTTCTTTAATCAGTAAATTCATTTCTTTGTCTGAAGTTGTCCGTAAGAGGTTTACTCAATACTCAATATCTTTATTGCACTACATAATCTTGTTAGATGTTACATTATCACAAAAGGCATATTATGGGCCCTGCAGGGTACGGCAACTTATAAGAGTTTAGTAGTAACTTATAGGTGTAAAGCCATTAGGCATCATATATGTTTCACATCTGTGATTATTCTCTTTACTAATGGCGATATTTATTTAAAAAAACACCTTATTAATTTTACCAGCGCGGTAGTTCAGAACGCCTAACTTCAGATGAGCAGAGTGAGTGTAAAAAATCTATAAACATAGGAATTTTCTTGTGAAAGAAAAATTGGATCTCTGGCAGGAGTCGAAGATGCGCCCCTTTGGTTAAGTATACCGCACACTTTTTTTGTTTTCACTTAGCTTTTGGGACAGCCCACACAGAGAGACACAGGCAGATGTCTCGGTAACTTAGTGGCTTAATTGTTCGGCATACTTAACATGAGGGACGCAGGTTCGACTCCTACGTGAGATCGTATTTTTCTGTCAGTAGAAAATTCATAACGTTATTACATCTTTTCAAAACACAAGTAAGTAGTTAGCAGCCTATACAGAGTGGAAGGGACATCGACACACAAACGCTTACCATGAATTCAGTTCATGATTCTGGACCCCTTAGCATTTATATTTTTCGTCGGTTATTAGAAAAAAAATCTTTTCCTACAAAAGTGCAATATATTTACCTACACGGTCAAAATGTACGGAACAGCAGTTTTTTTTTAAATAGCCGACGAAGAATTTCAACGCAAGGGGGTCCAGAATCATGAACTGAATTCATGGTAAGCGTTTGTACGTCGTTGTCCCTTTCACCCGTAGGTATGGGTACTTACTTATCTACTTAATTACTAACTTATTCATAGAAACTTGAACGAATACAAGGTGATAGCGATGGACTTCCAAAAGACCAACCGCATACACATATCTGCACTTCAGTGTTTGCTGATGAATGCCGCTGACCTCAGCGATCAGCTCAAAGACTGGGGCAGTGTCAAGAAGACTGCCGTGAGTCCCAACTCATACGTAGATACATTCAAATTTTTTTATGGGATAACTAGGCAAACATTCAGGCGAGCCACCTGATTGTAAGTAGTCATAGCCACCCATGGACATCTGCAATACCCAAGGAGTTGCAGATGCATTGCCGAGCCAAGGAAAAGGAAGAGAAAGGAGAAGAAAGGGGAATGGGGGAGGTATTGGGCCTTCGGCGCTCAATACTCACCGTACGAAACGCGAAAGTACGTATACTGCTACTTGACGTCGATATTCTGTGGGAGGGTAGTACTTCTCCGATTGTGCCGACCTATTTATGCTGCCATGTAGACATACCAGCAAGACACTACTACTACTAGATACAACCCCGCCCTTTTTCCAGTAGGGGTAGGCTGAAACTATAGAATAGTATATAACACCATTGGCTACGATTCTTGCACACTTCTTTTGCTTCATACATCTTCATATCATCATCCACATTCATACATCTTGTCATACACACGCGCCGGTTGCGGGTACTACGCACCTGTCCTAAAGGATCTCACCGATGAGGTCGGTATATGTCTTTCCTGTGAGCTCCACTGACATTTGTTTTACATCCATTCCATTTTCTCGAAATGCCCATACTAACATAATATACTTTGGCATATCTACAATACATTTTTAATAAGTATAAAGATACCTTGTAGAATATTCTTAATGCAAATCGAAACTAATAACTACTTACTTGTTTCTCAGTAAACTAATCTAAACATCACACCTGTATTCCCCGTAGGGTTTGACAGAGGTGTATTAAGGCGCTGACAACAGCTAACAGAAATCGACGTTTCGGTATTTTGGCCACGCCTACTATTGCTCCGATTATCTAGCGCCGATTTTAAACCGACGGTGATGAAGCGAACTATCAAATAAGAAACAAAATCAATAATGAACAATGAGTCAATAGATGGCGCTGTGTTGTATTTATTGCTCTGTACTAAAAACTAGAAACAAATTAGAACAGTATGAATAGTTATTATAATATTAATTATTATATGCAACTTTATTTAAAATGAATTAAAAACACTATACCTAAATGTAAAGAAAATAAAAACCCACACTACTTATAGGTACTAGCAAAATTTTCATTATTTTTAAATACACTATTCATTTGTTTGTTTTTTGTATAATATTATCTATTTATATATAACATACCATCATACAATAATACCATCACGCCTGTATTCCCCGAAGGGTTAGGCAGAGGTGTACCAATGTACATCCACATTTCGCCGGTATGTTTAGGTCCCATGTAATAGGGGGCGAGCCTATTGCCATTAACCGGGCACAAATCCAGACTCCGAGCTGCTACTGGGAATTTCATAGAAAAACCCTTTGCTCGACCCGGGGATCGAACCCAAGACCTCTAGCGTAGCAGTCGCGCTTAGGCCGACTAGACTAATGAGGCAGTCATAATAAGACAATAATAATGATTACTTTCAGTAATATTATTGAAAGTAATCATTTTCTACTCCTAATTCCACATGCGGGGACCTACTGAGCTAGACCCATATATTTTAAACCGACTTTAAAATAAGGAGGTTTTCCCCATACAAAAATTGTATTAGTATATAATGTTTGCGTATTATATATTTCTATACAATTGTAAGTGTCCATAATATCTCTGGGCAAACGTAACAGGTACTTATGAGTTTATTTTATTAACAAACAAGATTCCGCCTGCGCACGGTGGTCCAAGTGCCCTACAAGCGAGGTCATAAATACCTTACTTTATTATACTTGTTAAATAGGATTTTTTCTGAAGGGTAAATAATAAAAAAATGCTTCACTTATTACATTAATGCTTTATTTACATAATTTAATACATTATGTACAATTAACTGTACATATATGTATTGTTCAATATAAATTTAAATTATCAATATTTGAGATTTATTCTCCCTCGTTCGGAAATACATGTTATGGATTATGATATTAAAGCTATTCATGAAAGGGTTATCATTAAATATGTATTCTTTTATATATTATACATATTATGAAGACAACAAAACAAGAACAAAAGACAAGAAAACTAAAACTAGCATCTTATTTTCAAACTTCAACATAACCACAACTAACTACAACAATCAACCTTATTTAAATTATATTAAATCTCTACTAATATTATAAATGCGAAAATAACTCTGTCTGTCTGTCTGTCACGCCTAAACCACTCAACCGATTTTGATGAAATTTGGTACTGGGATAGACTAAAGCTTGAGAAAGGACATAGGCTACCTTTTATTACAAAAAATAGTCTTGATGGGGTTGAAATAGGGGGTGAAAGTTTGTATGGGAGTTCATCATTTTTCAAGATAAAACCATGAAACTTTATATTAAGGCATTTGATAAGAAATAAATAAATATTAGTTTTACCGTTTTTGAAATTTCGACCTGCGTGGGGATGAAATAGGGGATGAAAGTTCGTTTAAAAGTCCAAACAAAGTCAAGTTTAGCCCCGGAACCGATTATGATGAAATTTGGAACAAAAGTAGACTAGACCTTGGGAAAGGATATAAACTACGCTTTGTTGTAAAAAAGGGGTTGTAATAAGGGATGAAAAATTTTATAGGAGTTTGTCATTGTTGAAGATAAACGCTGAAACTTTGTGTTTAGGCACTTGATAAGAAAAAAATTTATTTGATATGGGGTTTTTGAAATTTCAAACTGTGTGGGGATGAAATTTGGTACAAAAATAGATTAGACTTTGAGAAAGGACCGGTCAAAATCGTGTTGTCCACACGGGCGAAGCTGTGGGCGGAAAGCTAGTTCTTAATAAATCTAAAACCTGCCTCGACATAACGCTCTTTTTCTTATGGGGAAGTTTCCGAAGACCAGTAATGAATGGGTCTGAGCTGAGTCTCTTAAGTAAGTAAGAGGAAGTCTGTTAAGTAAGTCCGTATTCGTAAGTACTCGCGACATTTTTCTCGTGTGATCCCGTCTGAAGGCCTTATAATTTTTGTTGTTAGATTCTGTTGCCTCTTCGGATAATTCCCCGATAGATAGTAAAGCATACTGTGCTACTTCAGCACCATGGATGAGGACTTTGTGAACGGAAGCTGGGAGAATAAACCACGGATATTCTTGAATTAAAAGTCGCGCGGTTTCCAAAGGATATTCATTAAATTTATCCGAATCAATATTAAAACCCGAGGACAAGGCTTGTAAAATTGTGGAACAACGTTCAATCAAATCTTTATTTAAGCCAGTAATTTCAACTGAAACTGCAGAATCAGAGAACAATAATTTTCTACCACTACTAAACTACTAGTTTACTATTAAACCTAATCTACGTCTAAACTCATTCTGAACATACGATTTCCTATCTGCTACTTGTCTCTTCTCATCATCCGACCTAACCTGCCACTTCTTAACATCCATCCTGTAAGAAAGATGAACAAAATATTCGAAAAAGCAAATCCAAGAATGTAAAGGAGATAGGCCAAACTCAAACCTACTTGGTCATGGTCGGTTCAGCCAAACCGCAATATCCAGACACGTGCATTTCTGTAAATGGACACAAATTTGAGGAGGTAAAAAAGTACAAATACC
The DNA here is from genome assembly GCA_958496365.1 of Subacronicta megacephala. NCBI lineage: Eukaryota > Metazoa > Arthropoda > Insecta > Lepidoptera > Noctuidae > Subacronicta > Subacronicta megacephala. The sequence goes on along the minus strand of OY292520.1, from coordinate 13,336,525 downwards.
TTGGTACGCGGTTAAATGCATCTAGGGAGAGTGAGCAGGAAATAAAAACCCGTATCTAAATCGGTAGCAGATCTTTTAACAGGATGAAGCGTGTTCTCTGCAACCGTAACCTCAATCTTCTTTTGCGTATTAGAATGCTTCGCTGTTCTATCTGGCCCATCCTTCTATACGGATGGGAGGCTTTTACGGATGGGAGATGTTATTTCCCCGAAACTGGTTACCTCTGCAATGGAAGATGTCTTCAAGCTTCTAAAATGGAAAGGCTTTTGGCATTAACATAAATGGCGAGTATATCACTCACCTTCAATTTGCCGACGATATTTTAGTCATCGCAGAATCGCTGCAAGAGCTCAGCACAATGCTCAATGACCTCGACAGAGGTTCCCAACAAGTGGGTCTTACGATGAACATGGCCAAGACAAAAATCATGTCGAATGCCCATGTCGCGCCCATTTCTATATCTATTGGGAACTCTGTTCTCGAAGTTTTTGACGAGTACGTCTAATGAGAAATCAATTAAACTAAAATATATTTTTTCTTGTAATAAATATAAACTACCTTATAACTCACAAAGTGCCCGTTTGGCGCACCATGTGTCTTAGAACTAAATAAAGCTCTTGATATGCGTAGTATGACAGTGAAAACCGTTACAATACATATTTTGTGTTTTGAAACGCTATGTTCGTTTAAATCTAAATACACATATATATCCTCTGACTGTAAATAGGCAATATGCCTATTTACGGTTAAATAAATCGAAGTAAACATAATGATAAGAAAATTTAAAAATATATATATTTCATTATCCTATATCTCTTAAAGTGCACGTTTGGCGCACCGTGTGTCTTAAAAGTAAATGCAGCTCTTGATATGTGTAGTATATTAGCGAAGACCACAACAAGGCCGGAATCAGAAATTAGAGTGATCAAGTCAAGTCATTTTCTTGGTGAAATTTCATAAATGTTCAAATAACTCCTTAAATACGAGAGATAGGAGAAAATTTGTCAGAACAAATTCTGAAGGCATGAGATAGTCAAGTACGTACATAATTAGTTTTTCAAATTAAAAAAAAAATGTTTGAGGTGCGAATGTCCGACCTCTCCCATACATTCGTTCCACTGTGCGAGGCTGGCTACCGGACACCGCGCTACACACGACGCCAACTGTTCGTGAGAAATAGTGTTTATTCTTATTTTATATGTAGGTACAATGTTTGATATTTTATTTGATATTAGTTTAAGATTTATTGTATTGTATTATAGTATTATATATACATGGGCTCCGTTGCTTGAAATAAATAAATAAAAATCAATTTCTCATGATTTCCCGTGGCTTTAAAAATATTTTTCTTGACTTTCGGAGTTTCCGGGTACTATATTTTTTTTTATCTCTGGATGCTATTGAAGAATACAAGCAACAAAAAATAGTACAATATTTTCTATACTTAATAGCTTTTTGCCATATTAAGTAAGTAAAAGTCTCTTTTTACTGTAATGATTATGAAATAATTCTAGGAAATATATTAATCATTATTATAAAAACTTAAAATAAAATAAAAAAGATCACAACAATAATAAACTGCACTTGTCACCAACAGGAATCGAACTTGAGACTCCGAATTCTCAATCATGGCATTTACCACTAGGCCAACCGAACGCTATTAATATAGACGAATTACGGTATCATTTGTAGCAAATAGCGTATAGTTTCATTACTGTTCGTGTAGCTGTTTTGCCAATATGACATAATTATGACACTATAAAAATTGTTGTTTTTTATTACTTTCATGACATGTTTTTGTTTGTTAGTATAAAAGCGCTTTTTGGGCTGGCATTTTTGTACGTTTTCCATTTCTACAGCAAATATTTTTACTACTTAGAACTTTATTTATATTTGAACTATAGTTATAGTTCAACCATATCCTTTACCAATGTCTTTACGTCTTTCAATCTTATTTGGGAACAAAATACATGTGCGGTCTTAGCGTCTGGTGTACGTAACCAGAAGATGCACGTTCGAATCCTGCCCGCATGTCGTATTTTTCCTCCACTAAAATAACTTAATAATGAAAAATGCCTAAAAAATACCTAAAAAATACAAAAAGACATATGTAATATGTTTTGAGGTATGTTTATGTTTGAAATTGTCAAACAACAAAATACGTAATGAACGGATAGCGCGCGGAGCGAAGCGACATAGGTCCGTCTAGCAGCACGTCTATGCGATCACTGTCGGATTGCATAGAAAAGAAAGAGAAGCGTGGTGATGCGACCCTCGCAGCCACTCGCAGCTTTTTACAAAACCATAAAACAATTAATTACTAAAAAAAAACTTAAGTTATCGAAAATATAAAGCAACCAAGTTCTGTATTTAAATATGATACGTTATTGTTATTAATTTTACCAACGTGCATTGCTTAGTAATAAAGATATTTTTGTTTAGAATTCGTTTTAAGAGGTTAGTTTACAATTTTTTTGGATCGAGAAAACTTTTCAAAAACGTGTTTTCAAAGCAACAGTTTTCTCCGGAATATGTTCAAGATTAACATATATTTTTTTCGCTGTCACAAACGTTATGGATTTGGCTAAAAACTTGTTGAAAATATGCCTATTTGGGTGTTGTCAGCGCCTTAATATACGCTCACGATATTCGCCGGTATTTTTAGGTCCCAGTGTAAGTAATATCAAGAGGGCGAGCCTATTGTCATTAACCGGGCACAAATCGTAACTCCGGGCTACCACAAAAAAACATAATAACACTTTCCTCTCTCAGGAACTCTACTGTAATAATCGTACTTACGACTACGTATATGATGTATGTTTTATACATATTAACCTTCCTCTTAAATCACTCTATCTATTTCAAAAAACCGCATCAAAATCCGTTGCGTCGTTTTAAAGATCTAATTATACATAGGGATAGACAGACAGCGGGGCGACTTTGTTTTATACTATGTGGTGATGCGGCAGTTCCATTACCGCAGGCAGTTTAAGAAATGAATTAAAAAAACATGTTGCCTATTCTTTCTGTTGCAGGCAGCAGTGCTTACAGAGTTCTTCAAGCAAGGCGAATTGGAGAAGACCCGCGGCGAGATGCCAGCACTCATGATGGATCAGGACAAGTGCTTCATACCAGATCTTGAGATACAGTTCCTGAAGGTCACCTGCTTGCCGTTATATGAGTGCGTTCCTCTTTGACTAGTCTCCATGTCTGTAGTATTCAAAAGAAATTCTAGAAGCAACATTACATAAATATTTTTTTACAAAAAAAAAATAAGTAGGTAAAACCGCCTTCAATCTATAATAAAAGAATGTTAACTCCAAAACAATTATGGAAGTCGGCGAATTCTCCTTATACTTCTTCCAGATTGTCACTTTACCATCCATATCCATGCATAATCATAATCAGCCTACTGTGATCAGCCCACTGCTCAGTGGCGTAGCGTGGGGGGGGGGGGGTGCGGTCCACACCAGGCGGCACTTTGGTGGGGGCGGCATTTCACAGGTGGTCAAAGAATATTTAAAAAAACATATCTTATGATTGTTTTTTTGTGGAATAAAATACAGTATCAACAATGAATTTTACTTTTGTTTTATGTGAGAACTTTGTTTACTTTTCAGTTTAGTTTTATCATGCCCTACATTTTTTGTTATTCATTTAAAAAATTAAGGGGCGGCAAATTCGGGGTCCGCACCGGGTGCTAGTGACCCGTGCTACGCCACTGCCACTGCTGGGACACAGGCCTTCTCTCGGTGAGAGGGAGTGGGCCGTAATCCATCACGCAGGCCAAGTGCGGGTGGGTAGATGTCACGTGTATTCGAAATTTTGGGTCCAGGACATGCCAGTTTCCTCTCAATGTTGTAGGAGCAGTGGTGACGAAATAATTTATACAAAGTAAAGTACGCACGAACACAGTAGGTTCACGTAAGTCACGGCCGTTATCTCTAGGCCATCACCAATCCATATCCATAGGTAACAAAATCTATATTCTTATATTATTTAATTTGCTCAGAATGGTGGGGAGAATAATTCCGAAGGCAGCGAATTGTACGAAAATCCTAGAAGGCCATATGGAACGGTGGGATGCTGCAAGATCTGTGTTCGCTGAGGTAAGTACATACATACATATTAATACATTAAGAAAAACTTTGTACCTACTTACCCCTTTTTAAGCGAATTGCGCGCATGGAGGAGTGTGACTGTGAGATTCGGCATTTTAAAGGTTTATCAAGAGAAGTGTAGAACAATAATAAGAGTAATAAATAACTAATTAAATTGAAAATTTAAAAAACCCCCGACTCATATATAGTGTATTGTATTATACTACTCGAGCCCTTTTATTTGATACCCATATTGAGGCGGTTGTGACAAAATATATTAATCTGACATTTTGTGGGGGCGGCCATCTTGGATTAATTTTCATCAAACACAGCTAAGAACACTCCCGACTGCATCCGTTCGGGAGGTACGATGCCACAGACAGACATACACACACACGAACACGCACACACACACACACACACACACACACACATACACACACACACACACAGACACGACAAACTTATAACACCTCGTCGTTTTTGCGTCGGGGGTTAATAAATAGGCAATCTAATAATATTACTTTGCATTCATTTTAATATTTTTACAATACACTGTCAATGAAAGCGCGAATCTCACTATTGGTGAGTGTATTATCTACTGGGAAAAGGCACGTATTCCTACTAAATCTTTGCCTAATTGTGTGAAGAAACTTGTAAACTTATTATCAAGTTTGGAGAGATTTGCAAAAAAATGCACAAAGGACACAAGACATATTTAGGCAGCGCCGGCAAGACTTTGTCAACAATTTAGATAATTTGTTTGATATTGCACATGCCGATGCAATTAATAAAAATAAACGAGGATAGAATCTTTTTACAGCGTCAAACAGAGCCAGGCCGACCTTGGGCCGTATTACCACGTATTAATGTCATAATTTTTACGTTGTGAAAGAGGGACGCCACTATTTAACCTGTAGAGCGGCATCCCTATTTCACAACGTAAAAAATATGGCATTAATACGTGGTAATACGGCCCCTGGTCACTTAGCAGGAGTGGATAAAAAAATGACTGATAGAGAGGAAAGAGCGCGCCTCAGAACTATTTAAGAAGAAAAATGACGTTCTAAATATTTGTCTGAGCCGACTTCTTCGACATTATCTTATATACGCGCGCTGAAACCATAAAAATGATTTCCAAAATGAGGTACCGGAAGTTGTGACTGTTCATTGGGCGGCAAGCTTTTGCCTGCATTAAATGCTCGGAAATCAAAAGATGAACGTCTTCCTATAGTTATTTCTTATGAAAACAAAAACAACTTATTGCTCTGCCAAGATTAGAACGATCTACAGGAAGTGAACAAGCGCAGGCAGTTTGGAACGCGATTGTAGACGATACGGAATTTAGAAGATAAAGTGCAAATTCTTTGTTGTGATACTACTGCATCAAATACAGGTCGTTTCAACGGTGAATGTGCGCTTCTTGAACAAAAACTGAACGTATTTGAAGCAAAAATCAGTCGAGTAACTACAAGCCCTGATATTCCACTCTTTAAAAAGTTCCTCTGGAAATGAAAACTAATACTTCGTTTCAAGAAGCTAGAAAGAAAGTTTCGGCACTGAGGGTAGTAAACGATGTAGCCGAAAGAGCGGTTAAGTTGATGCAAGACTTTCATGAATTAATCACAGTTGAGGAGGAACAAAAACAATCTTTATTACGTTGCGTACAAGAACACCAGATTTTTTTTCCTGCCTGCAAAAAACAAACGTTAAAAAGAAAATTTGAACAAAAATATTTTTTTAAAAATGTAAATGAGTATATATATACTATTTGGGTATATTGGAGTTTGAATTGAGTAATAAAAATTAAATTCTTAATTCCTCCTATAGTAAGTCAGTACAAATTTTCATGTCAAAAGTTTGGCATCAAGTCGGCACGGGTTATCATTGTCCAATCGCAATAATGTTTGTTATTTGAGTCCATGACGTCAAACGGAATAAAAATAGAGGGTATGCGTATTTTATTTCGCGAAATTTTTTTCATTGTGTCTTGGGACTCCCTAATAAACATACCGACGAACTGTGTGTATACATAAAATACACCTCTGCCCGCCTATAACATATATATTTATGTTATTAACAGGTACCCTTAGCAGCTGGACTTTCAGTACTTCTGAGTCCTGAGCTGGATAACCTCATAGAACAGAATATACAGGAAAAGGAGAGACAAGAACAAGAAAGATTGGAGAAGGAGCGCTTGGAGGCGGAAGCTGCAAAAGATACAGAAGAAGCAGAATAGGTTGTTATTTCCGTTGCGTATGGCTAAAGCGTCGGGGTTGGTCGCGAAATTCATTTTTTTCTTGGTTTAACGCAATTTTTTCGGCTTTAAAACATTCTAGGTACATGTGAATAAGTTATTGTTGATGTTGCAATTTCTACTGTCTTGTACCTAGAATCGAAAAATTTGTCACTTTTGACACTTGACGCTTTAAAAAGTAAAGGGTAAAAAGTCTAATTCGTATAATAATGGAATTTAAACTTATTACTCTTTAAGCTTTACAGCCTTGGGTATAATCGGAATGTTAATAAAAATGTAAAATTAAATGTAAAAAAAAAATTACCCTATAGTCAAAATAAACAAATCTTATAAACAAAATAGAGTACTAGGTGGTAATTTTTTAACGCTATTTTTTCATTAGAGGCAGCCCCGCAAACGCCCCTTCACCTCCTAGTGTTTGAGCTGGGAAGAATAAACGGCATACCAAACTCCCCAGCAATAAATTTATGTCTGTTCTACAGCTTACTAGCTTTTTACTAAATCTAGTTAATTTTTTCACCTGAAAGATCCTTGACCTCTTAATTTGAGATATTTTTTTTTGAGGTTTAAAGCGTCAGCTGATTATGAGTTCATCGCCCTGTGTCAGCTTGCCGACTCATCAGAAAACAATTTTCTTTCATAATTTTTCTATAATTGTATAATGCATCATTCATCAAGTCATATTTTTTTTCCTAATTAATTAAAATTCATACTATTTGATAATATCAAAAAGAGTTTAGTATTATTTTTATTATATTCATAGATCTTGAAAAATCTTAGATAGGTATGTATATTCTTTGAAAATAACTTGAATAGTAGCCATGTTGGCATTTTATGGTAGGATATAAAATTCAAAATTCTTAAACTACGTACCTACTAAGTATTATTATTATTATTTGTATCTCCGCCTTGGTAATCACGGCATGCCTCCCGTGAGGAAGACATCCGGTCCTTTGGCAGGCGTGCGGGGGGACACAGGTCCAACGCGCAGAGGCCCCTTGGAGAACTTTAATCTAATATGGGATGGGGCACCAACCCGGGACACTCCACAACTGCACTATAGGAGTACAGCCATGGAGTATCCCGGGTGGGAGCAGGACTATTGTAAAAGATTGAAGATAAACTACTGGGATTATGGATGTGGGTGTTTGGTGGACCGATAACCTCTATTGCCGGAAGAAAACGGCGTCTGCCTAAAACCTCGAACTAACATCCTTAGGGATGGCAGACGGTGACTAGCCAACTCACTAGCTGGGCCCCCCGAAAAGCTGCCAGTACAGGCAGAAGGCGGCAACAGCGGCGTGAGCGGCTAGGGGTGTCGAGAGGTGTGGCCCCGGTTTCACCGTCGCGGGTCTAGAAGAGACCCGGAGTGGGTTTCCCCGCTATTATGCCATTAGACACTTCCACCCCCGAGCATATAGCTCTGGCGGCCCCCCTCTGGCCGGCCAGTTAAGGCAAGACAGAGTCGAGAGTCCTGCGGGCGCTCTTGGAGTTCCACTCCAGCTACCCGATACGGGAAAACTGGAGACGAGGCCCTGATCGACTCTCTGGAGCAATAAGGACCGCAGTGTCGCCACTCACCATCAGCTCGCCACAAGCTGCCCTGCGGTTTGTGCGCTTTTCTTTAGACCTTGTGATACATTTTTTGTTTTATTATCATAGGTTGACAGAAAGCGGTTATAATCTACCCTCCAGTTTTACGTTAGTCTCATGGTGAGGTAACGTTTATCCCGGAGGGGGTTTATTATTATTATTATTATGAGCCTGTAGTGTCCCACTGCAGGGCAAAGGCCTCCCCACTCTTCTTCCACTTCTCTCTGTCTGTTGCCGTAGAAGACCAATCTTTTTTATATAAGTCTAGCTCATCCCGCCATACTAAGTATTACGTAAATGAAAAAAAAAAATATAAATACCTACATAACATTATTATTTAATTATTACATTTATTGATAAAATTCTTATCATGTTATATTTTGAATAAACAATGTAAGTATTAGATAAATAGTTCTAATAAATAAATTTAAAAAAAGAATTTAAATAAAAATATATTATACTTATTCTTTCTTATTTACTTACCTATATTGTTAATTTGAGATTATATTTTTATTAATAAAAAGCAAAACAGTTTTGTGCATTGTTTTATTGTCGTGTCAAAACTACCTGAAATATTACAGAGTACGGACACAAATGTTTTATTTTCGGCTATAGACTATATTATATTATATTATACTATATTATATTCGGCTATATACACATGTGTTACTGGCCTAGAATCAATTATTTCGATATAGTTAAAGTTATGATAATATTTTTGAAAATATGTATGATAAACGATATTTATTTCAGTAAATAAATCATTTATTTCAAGATTTCCAAATGAAAACTATTAAAATAAGATAACATTTAAAGTTTTAAAAATGCACACTATTTTAAAATATGTTTAGAGTAATTGACGACATTTCAAAATTATTTAGCCCCTAAAACAAAAATACCGTATTTATTTTCCGATCCTGTCCTAAAATATTATTTAATATTTTTTTATTGTTTGATTTTTGAGAAAAAAAATAATCTTAAACGTGTGCTGACGTCAGTTATACGGTAGAATGAGATAGAAATCTTTACCAAGGGGTATTACTTTGGAATCACTAGTTTTAAAAGTCGAAAATAAATATGAAAATGATGGAATATCAGGAAAAGAAAGAATATGGGTACCCTATTTTTCGATCTAGTTTCAACTAAAATTATTATAAGTAGGTATATGGGTGTTAAAAAAAATGAAATATTGTCAATTATATTATTGTATATGACACGTCGCTCATCTTAAAATAGGTACATATATAAAGATCGACACAGACCTACAGGATAGCATTGCAATAAACTTTAATTCGATAATCTGAAAATAAGGTTTATGTGAGAGAAAATAAGGGTTATGATTGCCTTGCAGTAGTAGCTTTCCCACCAGTGCCTAAAGCTGGTCTTTTAAGATCTTTCATACGTCCTACGCCATTGGTTATCTGTTTTATAATTCTTTATATTTTTTCTAATAAATGCTTATACATTTCATGCAATATAGATATAACATAAGGTTGTCAATGAGTTTTGGAGTTTTCATCTATAATCGAATTAATAAACTTATCAAAATATGGAATTAAAAACTTTGCCACATCATGACAGAGTATAAACAGACTAGGGACGTAAAAATCAACTCAAAATTCTATTTAAAAGATATGATAATAAAGTAGACATTTCAGTAAGTGGCAATCAGATAAAAGTTTCATTGTCCAGAAACAGCATAGGAAATCTATAAAATATAATAATATAAGATCAATATTCACTTTTCTACTGGAAAATGGTTGTGTATATTTATCTACTAGGCACTATTTATATTTGCTCTTACTTATAATATGTGAATTCAATTTACAATATAATGGCTTAATAATACTTATCAGTTATAATAATATCAGAGTTTTTATGTGAAATATTTAAGTAAATTACCGTATCAAATTCCGAACACGCAGCAAATAAATTTAGTATCTTGTTATACACAAAATTAGCCTTGATATAATTAGAAGAAAAAATTAATTTTTAGAAAAAATAACAGTAGGTTATAATATTTGTATGCATATTTCAGCATCATTAAGTTAGTTAACGGATACAAACTTTAATATTTATACATAAACATCTTATGTTTTAAAATAGCTAAGAATGAACTATCAGTAAATAAATTATTAGTTTCAAAAAAAGTCCTGGAAATATTTTTTAACAAAACGAATCACAGTTCGGTATGATTTTGATATATTTCTTTGGTAGCAAATCACTCTTATATTAACTTTCGTATAGAATAAATTAAATTAAAGATTACAAAAGGTTTTTCAAGTTCTACAGGAATGCTTTTTAAATGCGAATATTATATCTTAATAATCTTGAGTTAACGTTCTAAATATTACGAAAGATTCTTAATAACTTAGTTTTAACAAGGTTGCTATTAATTATATTACCTAATAGAGTTATAAATAAAGTACCTTAATAATATTAGGAATATAAAAGCGTTATCTACGTTTTGTTTTGATTTTGATCATAATAGTTATACATATAAATTTCCAAATATATTAAGTAAATGATTCTAAAATCGAAGTAGTAGTCTTGGTTTCTTAGAGTACTATAATCGCTATTTTTTAATAGATCTTTTGCATTGAATGAATGAATGAATGAATGAATGAATGAATGAATAATCTTTATTGTACACCATAATATAACTACATTTATATGGACATAATTAAACTAAGGGTACAATGGCGGTCTTATCGCTATAAGCGATATCTTCCAGACAACCTTTGGATGGACAGAGAAAATATGAAATAAATAATAATAGGGGGTAGTCCGTGGTGTACTTAAAAACTAACTTAGATAACCAAAATAAATACGATATTTATGTAAACGTACTTATATACTATATCTATATATACTTATATACTATATATATATATATATATATATATATAAAAAAATACTTGTATAATATATACGCAATATTATAAATAAATTATCTTAAATTATTGTACAGGTAAGATAATAATAATATAGCAGCGTAGGTAGTCAGAAATACAGCATAAGCAGCAATGTTCATTCATCTGTGCAGACACAAGAATGATTATGGAAGAAACAGAATTTTAGGTTTGCCTTTTTTTTTATGGATTTATAGGAGGAAGAAGTTACGTTAAAGTGACAGGAAATGGTCATGTACTAGTTTTTTGAAATTAGCTACTGTCTGGGCACGTCGTATGGACACAGGCAATGCATTCCACAGCCGCACAGCCTGTACAGTAAAGGATTTGTCATAGAATATTGTGGAATGCATTGTCATTTCAAGCCTCAAATTTTCCTATGATCTCAAGTATCTTGTATGTGTGTCATGAAGGAACTTAAAACGTTCTTTGAGGTAAGAGGGGGTAGCGGGATTAAATAAAATACTATACAGTAAAGATAGAATATGAGCATTCCGACGAAGGCGAATTGGAAGCCACTTGAGTTTAGCGCGATATTCGGAGATGTGATCATATTTGCGTAAACCAAATATAAATCTGATGCAAAAGTTTTGAAGTCGCTCAAGTTTGTCTAATTGTGCTTCAGTAAGGTCAGGGTAGCTGGCATCGGCATAGTCGAGGATAGGAAGAAGAAGAGAATTAGCAAGCTCAGTTTTGGTGGAAGTTGGTAGGAAATTTCGTATTCTTCTCAAGGACCCACCTGCAGCAAACAGTTTACGACTTAATTCCTTTAGCTGCGGCCCCCATGTGAGATTTTTGTCAATAAAAATCCCCAGATTCTTGACGGAATTACTAAAAGGAATCGACGTACCATCGAAGACAATCTGAGGAACTCTTGAAAAATCTATCCTAGATGTCATCCTGGGGCTGCCGACAACAATGACTTGCGTCTTTATGGGATTAACTTTTAATCCATAAGCTGCACTCCATTCAGATATCCGTGTTAAATCAGTATTAACCATTTTAACCGCCTCCGACAATTCTTCTATTGGTGCCTGAGAATATATTTGCAAGTCATCTGCATAAAGGTGGTAGGATGAAAGAAGTTGATTAGAGATAGAATTTATAAAAATTGCAAAAAGAAGAGGAGAAAGTACGCCCCCCTGCGGTACACCGGCCGAAGTATCACACCAAGAGGAAACAGACCCCTCGATGCAAATACGTTGGCGGCGGCCACACAGGTAACTACGAAACCAATCATTTGCTGTTGGAGATATGCTAAGAGAGCTGAGTATGCCAATTAATATATCGAAATCGACGGTGTTAAATGCGTTGCTAAAATCAAGCAGGGAGAGGACCGTCAGATTTCCATTTTCCATACCCATTCTAATGTCATCCGTTATGTTGATGAGGGCTGTGACAGTACTGTGTCCAGGACGAAACCCGGATTGGAGAGGATTCAGGAGGTTATTTTTACGAAGGAAAATGCTAAGCTGGTTATGGACCAGGCGTTCCAGGACTTTAGACAGGAAAGGCAGTATGGAAATAGGACGATATTCGGAAAAAGACTTAGGATTTGACTTCTTGGGTAGAGGAGTGATTTGGGCATCTTTCCACATAGTTGGAAAGACGCCACAGGATACGGAATAGTTTAAGATATGGCAAATCACTGGGAGGATCTCGTCAAGGATAGGAAGTACCATCTTACGGCTCAGCGAATCACTCCCGACAGCATTAGATGTAATTGATAATATGCTACTCTTAACATCACAAGCAGAAAAATGATTAAAGAGAAATGGTGAATAATCGGGAGTTGGAAGAGATGAAAGACTGTTAATTGTATTAGCTTTTGTGGCCCCATTGCATTGGGACGAAGAAGAGAAATGTTGATTCAGTAAATCAATGTTAATGTCCTTAGGAATAGAGTTCTGATGCGATTTTCCAACTCCCATAGATTTAAGGAATTTCCAAACCTTAGCTGGATCCCCGTTTTGAACGGAATTATGAATGTGGCGGCGTTGAGCATCCCTACACACCTTATTGCAGTGATTGCGGATGGCGACATATTTATCCTTATTTGCCGAGTTAGACTTGCATTTGTACCGACATTTTGCGGCAACTTTTTTCTGTATTAAGGATTTTATTTCCTGCGTTAGCCACGGTGCCGGAAGATGTTTTATTTTAACAGGCCGTACTGGAGCATGAATATCATACAGCTGGACTAATTTTGTTGTAAACAAATTCACTTTCACATCAATCGAATCGGCAGATATAAGATTAGACCAATCAATGTTGCCGGCATCTCCCCGCAGGTTGTCCACATCCATTCCACCAAAATTGCGTTGCATAAGGATCTTAGGTTTAGCTTTAGGGGGACGAATTTTGTATGAAAGATAGATAAGGTCGTGATAAGAGAAGGCGTCAGCTGAACATTGACCATGCTTAGCGACATGTTGTACTGAAGAAACAAGGATAAGATCTAGGAGCGAAGGAATAGAGTTAGGAAAATGATGAGTGGCACTCAATGGAAGAAAGCTCAGATTACAAGACTGGGAAATAGATTGCAATAGTGAAGAGCGAGAATCATTTTTAAGAAAACAAGTATTGAAGTCTCCCATTATTATCGTGTGACTGTAGGAGGGAGCTAGGTTTTCAAGGAGGTTTTCAAAAGAGGAGAAAAAGTCGATACGCATAGAGGGACAATAGTAGACACCAAGCAGTACCTTCGAATGACGAAGAGTGACTTCTAAAAAGAGATGCTCGCCGGCATTTGGCGGGGGTGGCTGTGATGACATATCGATAACTGAGAAAGGTATATTAGCTCGAAGATATATGGCAACACCACCACCTCCGCCACCCGTCCGATCATTCCTTATCAGCTGGTATCCAGGTAGCGAGTAAGAAGTGGAAGGAAGGCTAGGTTTCAACCAAGATTCAGAAATAAGGATTGCATGGATATTCTTACAGTCAAACGTAGCCAGCATATCATGGAAATGAGCCGGAATACTTTGCGCATTTATATGGACTACATTAAGATTCAAGGGAACATCGGAAAAATGAGACTCAAGTGTATCAGCAAGGGATGGAATGCTACTGTAGCTGTCAGTATCACTATTCGCTGACAAAAAGCTATCACTGTCACTGTCAGCCATTATGCTATATTTACAAATAATAAATATAAATATTTATAAAAATAAATTATAATAAATTTAAAAATATAATATAAAGTAATAAAAAAAATAAAAATAATAACCTATGTCCACCTGCCAGTTGTGTGTTACAGATAAAATTGAAAACTAAAATAAACATCAATAACAACAACACGATCACAGTAAAAAGTAACAACAAAGACATTATTATGTGTTTTAAAAGAAGAACGAAACACACCTTGCAACGCTCGGGCAACACTCGCAATACAATAAATAGAATACCTAAATATAGGAAAGTGAGTTATGTGTTGCTTGAAGTGCAAACAAGAATGAAATTTATACACGGAACGCAATAGCAATTGACATTGACACTACAATTAAGAGTTTGAATTGTCAGTGTCACTTGTCATTGTCACATAACAAGCAATGAAGCAATTTACCGTCGAAGAAAAACAAATAATTATTCTAAGAAACGAGGTTGGAGAAAATATGTTAAGTTGAATAGATGGGTAGAAGTGATAATAAATGTATTATAAGTAGCGTAAGAAGATGCTAAGAAATCTATGAAAGAGTGAAATTGTTACCCGAACGTCGCACGCGTAGTCTCGCAGTGCTTAGATTACTTTTTTGTTGCTGTACGTTGTCTCTTCGGTACAGTACCCGTAGGAGCCAGTTTGTCGACATCAGACCTAGGCACAGCAATTTTGTTTAGCTCGGCGAAGTTGACTATACGATGCCGGACACCATCAGGTGCCAGGACGTGAATAAAGCCCTGTTTAGTCCAGCAGTTACCGATGCCGAATCTCTCACGTGCCGCCATAAATGTTTGATGACGTGATCTAGTCAAGAACTCGGACAGGGTAATGCCAGAACCTTTTAATTGGGTTTTAGCGTACCAAATGTTGTCCCGGATATTCATATCTTGGAGCTTAAGGAGGATCGGCCTAGGTTTACCGGCAGCAGGCTGACGTCCCATTCTATGGCACCTTCTGATGGAAGTGACACTAAAATCCAACTTTAGATGGGCCCGCACAAATGCCACCACAACCTTCTCTGTATCTTCTTTAGGCTGCTCAGCGACTCCATGGAGCAGCAACATTTTCCTGCGACCCCTCATTTCAAGCGTGTCGACGTCCCGCACTATAGCCTCCATCTGGCTCTGGAGACAACTCAACGCCTCAAGAACGAAGCTCTTGAATGTTGAGAAATCAGCGGCGAGACCTGATGTGCTACTGGATGAGGGTGTCTTCTGCAGCTCCGTCTCGAACTTTGCCATTCTTTCATGGAATTGTGCCATTAACTGGGACATTGAACCCTTCAGTGATTCCATTTGTGTATTTTTGTTTTATGTGATGTGAGTTGGAGATAACACAAAACCAGCAAGTGCTTAAGGTCAGCAATAAAAATTCATAAAAATATGTCAATTAAATTATTTAAAAACCAATTAATTTTAATTTAATTAGGGATCACAAAAAAATTGTGCCTTCTTTCAGAACTACCCTCCGACCGAAAAACATTGCATTTGCATTGCATATATTGTTTTATATATTTTCAAATATTTTTGGAACAAATAAGGAATGATTTGAATTTTATTTAAATAACCTTATTCTTGTATAAACCGATATTATCAGTTTTGACATTTGGATGTCTATCAATATTTTACTAGGTAACATAAAATTTAAGAAATTTGATAAAAATAACAGTAAATCTAACGGAAAGAGATTTCTATATAGAAAATTAATAGGTTAGTTTCAGCGGTGCGCCGGCGCAGCTAGATCAGTAAGTGAATGGCGTCACCTGTTTAGTTTAGCCAATAAGCCCATTCTCCCTGGGCTGCAGCAGTTCTTCTACAAACTCTTTCACCATTTCTTTCAGTTCTGCATTCTTGGACTCTTGTTCGCTGCAAACATTAAAAAGGGTTGATTTTTTTGTATCGTTCGAGTGCTTTTAACCCACAAACAGGGTCTAATCTTATATAGTAGGAAGGATAATATTCAGGGTCTATCAGGCAACTCCAACCGTAATTCGGTAATGATCTATTTTTTCAAAAATAATGTTATTTTTTGATACACTTAATGGGGTCGATCATTAATCACGAGAGGTTCGAAGGGGGAGTTCGGAAAAAATACTAAGAGGAGTAAAAAGAGGGGAGGGGGGGTTTAAAAGATGCTAATAACATCACGTGATTATTGAATAGGCTATAGTCCGGTATAGATAGCGTGGCTTGTAGATATGGGGTCGTTATCTACAAGCCACGCTATCTGTACCGGACTATAGCCTAATCCTTCTCGTACTGAGAGGAGACGCGTGCCCAGCAGTGGGACCATGTAATGGGTTGATGATGATGATCTCTTACCTGATCGTGGGCGCTTCACACACTAGCTCCGAGTAGTACTTGAGCTTGGGCTCGGTGCCGCTCGTCCTAATGGTGACGGTCAGACCGTTACTGCACCGGAATATTATCATCTCGCCCGACGTATATTCTTGGTCCAAGCCGGTTCCAACAACATCTACAAATGTAATAGGCGGTGTTTCAACATGAAATATGCTCTAGATTTTAAGTAAGACCTTCAGCAATACAACTGTGAAAACTTCATCAACTTCGTGCAGTAGTTTTTGCGTGATGCGTGCAAACATACAGACAGACAGTCAGACAAAAATCTTAAAAAATCTTGATTTGGCTCCAGTCGCCTTTATCAAAACCCCAATATTCCCGTATTTCTTATATTATAGTCCTCCCATTTTCTAATATATTCTTATATATTAATATCTATTTTGTACAAACATATTCGGCCTCTTTAATTTTATTATATGTATAGATTCGACACAATTTTAATTCAAATCTTGTTGATGTAAACAGTTTATTTTATACAAATAGACATCATAACATCATCACGCCTGTATTCCCCGAAGGGTTAGGTAGAGGTGTACTTAATGTACACCCATAGCTCGCCGGTATGTTTGAGTCATGGGACCCAAACCCCCAAATATACCGGCGGCCCGGTTAATGGCAATAGGCTCGCCCCCTATTACATGGGTAATAGGGGGCGAGCCTATTGCCATTAACCGTGCACAAAGCCAGACTCCGAGCTGCTACTGGGAATTTCATAGGAAAACTTGGGTTTTCCTATGAAAAGCAAGCAAAGTGTTATTGGTAACACTTTGCTCGACCTTGGGATCGAACCCAGGACCTCTAGCGTAGCAGTCGCACTTAGGACCACTAGACTAATGAGGCAGTAAATATAATATATACTATAATTTTAAAGTACTCACGTAAATGTGGCTCTCCGTTGATATTCTCTGGCATCTTGACTCCGGCAGTCAGATCGTTAATGTACACAATTTCGCACGAGCCCACTTTTTTTGGATACTGAAATAAGACAGACAAACTATGTAAGCTTTGTTGCTTAGGACAATAAAATTAATATTAATAACAATTACTCCCAATAATCAGCCGCTCAGTATCAGAATTTCTCATTACATAACATAACATACCATCACGCCTGTATTCCCCGAAGGGTTAGGCAGAGGTGTACTTAATGTACACCCACAGTTCGCCGGTATGTTTGGGTCCCATGTAATAGGGGGCGAGCCTATTGCCATTCACCGGAATCACCGGGCACAAATCCAGACTCCGAGCTGCTACTGAGAATTTCATAAAAAAACTCAATAACACTTTGCTCGACCTAGGGATCGAACCCAAGACCTCTAGCGTAGCAGTCGCGATTGGGACTTCTAGACCAACGAGGCAGTCATTCAATTTCTCATTATTTATTTAAATTTACTATGGAATTTTCTTTGGATCCTATTTCTTTCCGTTAAAAAACACATCCTCGTTTGTGATGGGTTGACAAAGAGGTTCCTGCTGTCTTGTCAACTTATTAATAAAAACAAGATATAAAGCAAACGGTCTTTACGTTCAATCGTTCACTATTTTTTTTACGGTTTTCCAAAGGAAACATATTTTTCTAACTGACAATTTACTATAAGATAGAAAAAATATAGTCTTGGATTTGTACAGTCACCATAAACATCACCTATATATTAGGAACAAACAGATTGCTCATAAAGTATCAGAGCAACTAGAGAAATTAAACCGTATCTCAGCGACACAAAGCATGTTTTAGAATGAACACTATGTGACATGTATTTTATCACATTGGTTTTATTTTAATTTCCCTAGTTACTCAGATAATTATAAATAAATAAATAAATAAAAATTGTTTAATTCGGGAATCTAGACCCATACAAAAATCACATTTCATTCATTCATAATAATCAAACATTTAAATAATACAAAATTACAAAAAAGTCATTACAATTACATACAATTAAATAATTCAAAATAAAATGTCAATGTTAAATTATCTTTTTTTTTTTCAATTGTGAAGTCTCATCCAGTGGGCAAGTATCGGGCTGTCCCATCTATCGGCTAACACGCCCAGGATGGAATTGGCGCTGCCTCGCCAGCGGGAGAGCAGTGACGCGCATCGTTTACGGATGATGGCATAGAAGCCATCCACCCGCGCGTCCGCAAACATGCCTGATACGCTGCAGTAACGCGGCAGCTCTCTCTGCATTATGAACAGTTTGTGCACTCCGATATATTTGATGGTGACTGTACCTTTGGTCCTGTATTTTTGGATACCAGTACCGAAAATTTAGGGATACTAGGTTCCTTCGACCCTAATCTGATTTACAACTTAATATAAAGCGGCGGTAGCCTAATGGCTAGGGCGTCGGACTTGCGATCATGTGGTTGTCGGTTCGAAACCCACCCATTGCACTACCGACGTGAACCCAATCGTATCACAAGCATTTAGCTTAGCACGAGGGGTTAACAAGATTACTAGTAATGTGTGACCCACATCGCTATTAAGCTTTTTTTTAAAAAAATATATATATTAAAGGGGCCTACCACTCCAGGTCCGCCATAGTTCCTGATCCGCCTGAATATCTTCTGTATGATGGCTGATTCGTGGCAGATGTAGTAGTTGTTGTGGGTCACGTGGTATCCATACTTGGCATACAGCGCGTGGAGTTGCTTCAGGATAGACGAACCGTTGCTGTACAAGTGCGACGCTAGAGAAGCCACCTGATAACAAAAATATAACCCACACTTTAATAGTGTTAATACGTAAATAGATATGTTTGTTTGTAACGCTTTTAACACACTGAGATAGATTTGGGCATACTGAAAGACATAGGCTATACTTTGAATTAAAAAGTCCTTTGAGATGCAAGTGGAGCCACAGGAAGAGACTATTTTAAAAAACATTTCAAACTAGGAAAATAACTTTAATTGAATATATGATATATTGAATAATATCTTAGCATAAAAAATACAAAAAGAAAACAAAATTTTTTTTTTGAACAGGTTAAGATTTTTGAACATTTTAAAGTATAATTTTGTCCATTTTTGTGATCTTATGTAAGAACTATCCAAGGTTGCCTGGAAGAAATCGCAGTCTGCGATAAGGCCGCCCATTGTGTGCTTTCATGAATAATTGTGTCCTGTTTATTTGTGTTTTTATTGGTGTACAATAAATAATATATAATAAAACAATCAAAACTACTCCAAGATCATCCCCTCTTGTGTGAAAAAGCAAGACATGGTCGACTCCTCTACCTAAATAGGCAATATGCACTTGAAACAGATGAGGGTAATTTTTTTGGGTACTATTTTTAATCCTCATTACGTCTCTATCAATATTTCCTAATTTTATTTATTTTTCGATGTGAAAATAATTATTGAAAAGTGCAAAAAAAATGTGGGAAATTCATAGCGGTTGAAACGGAGCGTTATTGGTCAGACGCTTTGACCAATGGCGTCAGTCGAGTGTGACGTCAAAGTCTATGTGTATGTCATTGTCAAAAGTGCTTGTTCTGTTCGAAACGACTGTGAAGTTCTGAAATTGTATTTTATTTTGAAGTTGTCATAGCTTTGACGTCGCGTGCCAAGCGCACCATAATGGCGGGCGCTTAAAACGCCTGAAAAAGTTTGAAATTTAATATAAATATTAATATACATTTTACATTTTTGGTGCTGAATATTATTTAACAGTAATAAAACGATATAAGCTATCATAAAAAATCAGTGCATATTCCCTAATGTGTGTTGTTATAAGTACCTGAACAGCGGCGGAAATCCCATCTTTCTCGGGCACGCGATGGTCGCACATATAGCCGATAGCCTCCTCGAAAGCGAACAGCGGCACCTTGTTCTGTTGGGCCAACAGGAGTGTGGTGTTGCCTGAAATAAAATTCTTTTACTGGTGAAGACTGCGTCGTTAGTCTTTAGTCCCAAGCGCAACTGCTACGCTAGGTCCTGGGTTCGATCCCCAGGTCGAGCAGTGTTATTGGATTTTTCTATGAAAGTCCCAGTAGCAGCTCGGAGTCTGGATTTGTGCCCGTTAGTGGCAATAGGCTCGCCCCTTATTACCTAAACTGAAGTGAGGCCTAAACATACCGGCGAAATGTGGGTGTACATAAGTAATCTCTGCCTAACCCTTCGAGGAATACAGGCGTGATGGTATGATTTATTGGTGTAGTCGTCGTTTTTTTTTTACATTTCTTACATTACCCTTTATTTTTACTTTATAGTCTTATTATGACACGTGATAGTTAGTGGCAGGGTAAAAAGCCAAAAAACATTTATTTATTTAGGCATATCAACCATCAAAACATAAACATTGATAAGTAGCAGATGTGGATGTGGACATATGTTAAAATCAATAAAAGATATGTACAACAGTTACAATATTTAAAGTTGAGTAGAAAAACAGTATCTACAGTTAAAAAGCTTTACAATAGAATTTAAAATTTAAAACATACATACATACAAAGAAATACATACATAAATAGGTTGTTACACATTAAGCATCATCATCAACCCATTACACCTCTGTCTTTTCGAAGTCATGTTCGTATTAATAATTAATTATCACGCGCTTAAACGGTGAAGGAAAACGTCGTGAGGAAACCTGCATGCCTGAGAGATTATCTTGACGGCATGTGAAGGCTGCCAACCCGCAGTAGGCTAGCGTGGCGGACTATAGCCTAATCCCTCTCGTACTGAGAGGAGACCCGTGCCCAGCAGTGGGACAATGTAATGAGTTGATGATGATGATGATGATGACTGTTAGAATTTTTCACTCACCCATCCATTTGAACCCGGTGAGCGTCTCAACGAACTCTCCCCTGCCCTTGACGATGGCGCGCAGCATCTTGGAGCTGACGATGCTGGCCATGATGTAGACCTCGGACTCGGGCATGTGGTTGACTCGCTTGCAGTAGTGGTCCAGCAGCCACCAGCCCAGCAGAGCCCCCATCTCGTTGCCAGTGAATACGTGCCAAGAGCTTGTGCTACAATTATATTGACAGAAATTCCGCTGATAAATTCCATTCGGTAATCGCCTTTCATTCATTCTCTCAACTTGTCCAGACAGTCTTAGCATATACCTTTCAATTCGTGTCAGTACATCATCTTTCAGGCCGCAACGTTGTCCTATCACACTATATCATTCCCAGTATACCATATTAAAACAAGTAGGTTGAAGTTTAGACATAGTTATTTCATTGATTTTTCTTAATTTTCTTGCTGCAGTGTTTTTTTTACTTTATACTGTATACAGTATTGTTATCGAACTCAATGAGATTCTTAAAATAACAATTACAAAGTCACTTATTTCAACCAAAACAGCAATGTTAATAAAACTCTAAAAAGCTACCCATCAAGTAACGAAAGAGGGCACTAACGTTCATTGCGGAGCGTTATTTGCGATTTATACGCGCATTATTTATGTAACCGATCATTACCGAGGTTAATGATTTCTGTGATTGTATATAAGGTATTAGGTGTAACCTTTTCGCGACATTTCTACGTCGATGTCCCTTACACACTGTATAACGTAACCTAACCCAATAAGTAATTTTCGAAACTCTGTTTGTTAGGGGTGCAAATCATTAATATCTTACCTCTCATCATATTCAGCGACCGCCAACCTATCGGCATCAGGATCATTGACAAGCACCAGTTTGACCTTCCTCTCTTCTGCAAGCTGCTTGCTGAGCTCCAAGCATTCCAACTCTTCAGGATTGGGGAATGTGACGGTTGGGAAGTCGGGGTTTGGATCCTGTTGCTCTTTGACGCTTATTGGTGCCTGTAAGTTAAGGGATTTTCGTTCCAAGTGCGTCCCAAGAGGGTTGGACGGTGGTGTTATACTCATCATCATCATCAGCCTATACTCGTCCTCTGTTGGACGTAGGCCTCTCTTAGTGAATGGCATTTCCACGTAGGTAATAATCATGTACATTTACAATTCGCCCGTATATTTTTTGTCCCATGTTATAAAGGGTGAGCCTATTGCCAGACACACATTGAAATTCCTAATGAGGACTGCGTACATAAAAACATACTATCAAGCCTTTATTCCCCGAAGGTTAGGTAGAGGTGTACTAATTTACACTCACAGTTCGAGGGAGTAGTTTATTGCCAATAACTCCTCCTCCAACAACCTATCGAATTGCTACTGATAACTTCATAAAAAAACGTAATAGCACGTAGTAGTAGTGCCTGCTGACATGTCTACATACCACCATGAATGGGTCGCACGACCGGGGAAATACTACCCTCCCAAAGAATATCGACGTCAAGTAGCAGTATGCATACTGTTGTGTTTCGTACGGTGAGTGTGGAGCGCCGGAGGCCCAATTTCTCCCTCAGTCCCTTTCCTTCTCCTTTTCTCCTTCTCCTCCAGTTTCCTTAAATAGGCTCAGCAACGCATCTGCAACTCCTTTGGTTTT
The DNA here is from genome assembly GCA_958496365.1 of Subacronicta megacephala. Taxonomy (NCBI): domain Eukaryota; kingdom Metazoa; phylum Arthropoda; class Insecta; order Lepidoptera; family Noctuidae; genus Subacronicta; species Subacronicta megacephala. Next base: position 13,313,730 of record OY292520.1, on the reverse strand, counting down.
GCAGATGTCCATGGGCGGCGATGACTACTTACCATCAGGGAGCTCGCCTGCTCGTTTGCCGAGTTATACCATAAAAAAAAGCACTTCGATTTACCTGGGAAATTAATACAGGTCCTCTAGCGTAGCAGTCACGCTTAGGACCACTATCTTAATGGAGTTTGAGGATTCATATACCCCAATAACACTTTAGTCGACTTTGCTATCGTATCTATAGCTGCGCAAGCGCACACTAGACCAAAATATATGATAAATATGATTACCTTAAGATTTGCCGTAGCAAACGCCTTCAGAATATACTTGTAACCCACTCCATGCATAGCGCTATACACCACATCTATGGCGGCCTGCTTGTTTTGCTCCATCACCTCAGGACTGTGGCTGATGATGGTCTCCATGTACTTGCTGGTCACCTCGTCTTGGCAGTCCTTGAGGAGGGGGTTGGAGCTAATGTCCTTGATGTCCCAGTGTTCCTCTGGTATTCTGAAAGTGGTTTATTTCATATACACACTGAAATATTGATACTTCAAAGTTATAGTTAATGTCGCAAATACAATGCGAAATGTTGCAAATACATTATTATTGTTGATCTTGCAATTCCTACTGCAATGAACCTAGAATTATCTCAACACTCCTACAATACTTCAGGAAATTAATAAACATAAAAAGCGTTATGTTGAACGTTTAGCCACCTCCTCCTCCACCATACAGTGGCTGTCAAATTGCTAACAGCAGCAAATCAGTCACAAGAGAAGTCAAGTAATCTGAAGAGTTAGCAGTGGCAATGGCCTCTGCACCTGAAACGCCAACTGTATTCACGCAACCAAGCTGATGAAAGTCCAGAAAGGACTGATGGCAGTTTATAGAGGGGGAAAAAAAGAACCTAGAATAATTTATAGAAGTACAGTTGTCAGTAGAGTTATCGCCCTCAGCAAAACAATCCGCCATAATGAAAAAACTTACTCCAAACATTGCTTGATCTCATCCAGCACATTCTCATCGTGTGGGGATATGATCTGGCAGCCATTCCTCCAATACACCTTGTATCCATTGTCCTCTTTAGGGTTGTGGGAGGCGGTCACCATGACCCCAGCCACTGCATTGTACAGGATGGTGCCGAAGGAGACCAGCGGCGTGGCACAAACCTCCGAGAACATGTGGACGGGGATTGAGGAGGATAGGAAGACTTTCGCTGTTAGCTCCGCGAATCTGGAAGAAGATTTGAATGCTTAGTGATCCTGGCTCTCTAGTATTTAGTAAAACCTCAAATCGCTTAGCATGATCATTTGTTATAGCAAGTGTACTGCAGCATTAACTTTGTAATAAATATAACCATACCATACACAATTACAGAAATTGGGAGCAGTTTCATAGAAAAGTGTTCTTCGACAAAATGAAATGTAGGGAATAGCTGTTTTTATTTCGCTATTTTAGGGTTGGTTATACAGTAGAAGTTGTTCAAAATAATCAGTATTAAAACAAGGTTTTGGCTATAACGTTATGGTGTATAGTGAAGGTGAGGTTTGACGCTAAGTATTTTGAGTAGCGAAAACAGGATTCCAATGTTATCAATAGTAAAATAAGGAAAATTTCCTCGAAACCGTACCTACAATAAACCGCACAATTCATCGCCTATTAATAGAACTGAAAATAAAGTAAATACATACTTCGTTTTTTGTAATTATTATTTTAATTGTGAAAAGAAATTATAATAAACCATCGCGTTATCAGCCTCACCGCCCAACTCCGCGCGAAGACTTGCTTCGACTTTCGGATTTGGAACTTATCATCATCAGTCTATATTAGCCCACTACTGGACGTAGGTCTCCCTCTCAATACATGGTATGTTAATCGCATATGACCTCCTTCATTAAATTTCAATAGAGGCGCAAATAAATTTCAAATCAATTATACGATTTTAAATTCGCGAAACCCAACACCGAAGCTCTAATTGGTAACGCGGTACAAATATATTACTCTGGAGCAATTTAATTGAAGACACATTCAATTGAACACGAACCGAGTGCACCTGGCTAGAATCGGTTAAATTTAGTGAACACATTGGATTCAATTGATCGAACACGATACTCGGTGAATCAAATTGGCGATAATTAATATGAAGCGGAATAAAATGAAGATAGACAGGCGACAAGTATGTAAATGTACAATATAGACGACTGTGGAACACAGTAATATCAGCGAAGAAGTACTTTAAGGATTACTAAGCCTTTTCTCAACCATGTATAGTTCGGTATCCTATCTTATCAGATGCAGCGCTACTTATATCAAGTAAATTTCAACTTGGGCTATCCCAAGGAGATCAAATAACTCATGTCAGTAAGGGTTTACTTCGGTTAACTTTCTTACTACCATACGAATAATGATATTTAAACTGTTAATTAAACCTAAAAGTTTATGTTACTTTCAAAATATTTATTAATCATTCTAAATTAAATCTTTATTATTTTAATGTCCGCGTGCATAGGTTTTGAATATTCCGATCTTCACATTTATAATTTTAATTTACCTATATAGGTACTTCATCTTTTCCTTATTTTGCATATGAAAATAGTGTCAAATAGCTACTATTATTACTACGGTTCATATTTACCGGATATTTACTTGAGTCACATTTGAACGTTCTGTTTAAAATATAATAATTTATATGATAGAAATCAGTTGATATTTTTTTATTATCCTTTTAACAGCTGCAAAACATTTTTAGTTCAGACACGCATAGTTATTTCTCACGAACCATTCTCAAGAAGTAAAACCGTAATAATCTTCAATGTGACATTGATCTTCAAAAATACTGTAACAACGTCACATCACGGAAGATAGTGTAATAAGGTAAACTGTTTACTTTATAAATGAGGAATATAAACACAAAACGTGTCGTGTTTGAGTCATTAGTCTTAGAATAGTGTAGATTTTGTAACGTATACTATATTTTATGCTTCAAAAGCATTAATCGTTGGAAATGTGACATTATTACACTGGGCTGTTCAAATTTGAATAGCTATACTAATGTGAAATGAATGAGACCTCGTTTAGCTGTTGACGTTGTTCTATAACATTTTTATACTTTTTAATGTTTCTATGAGTGGCGAAGGCTTCTTGTAAATTTATTTCTACTAGGTTTCCTTTTCCTTCCTTTGGAATCTGCTAGTACCAAATTTTTGCTGCCTATTATTCAAATTGATCCTATACCACATACATTTCAGGAGAGTGTAATGTAGAAGTAATTAATAATCATTTTAGAAGGATATTAAGCTTTTCTTAATTGTGAGACCAAACTGACACTGCCTAGGAAAGAGTTTTTTTTTATCGGTATTTCATATTTTTTAATGAGCTGAAATGTTTCTCGAAAAATAATAATCGGTATAAAAGAGCCTTGAGGCGAGAACCTCTAAGGAGGCTCTCTTTATCGTTAACCGGCTGGATCAAGGGTTTGATGCAGAAGGCGGTTCTCCTGGATACGGCACGTATCGTAAAGAGGTTCCTTTAGCTAGAGCCCTGACCACCGGTAGCTTTAACACTGTTCTCGATATCGGTAGGGCACTATTTCTTAAGATTTTATGTTTTTATACCTTTTGTTCAAATATTTAAAAACTATAAAAATATATACCGGTTTCTAACACTTACGCGAATATTAGACATTGAAATAAAACTACTTTTTACGGATTTTATCGCGTTATATTGATTATTTTAAATTCCCGACGTTTCGGATCCTTTACAGCATCCATGGTCACGGGTGGACTGAGGTGTTGGTCGTCCTAATGTCCTAATGTCGAAGCATAGGGACCCGCGTAAAAGAACACATCGCCGATGTCAAACACCGCCGTTCCGGGAAGTCAGCAGTTTGTGAACATACACTTGACAAGGCCCAGCACTACATCAGATTTGATAAACCACAAGTCCTTGCAAAAGAAAACCGATTCCTACCTAGGATGATTCGCGAGGCTTTTGCAATTAAGAAACATCTAAATTTCAATAGAGAAGATGGCTGGGTCTTACCATCTGCTTGGATCCCCAACATAGATTCCATTAAATCCAAGCACAACACTGCGAGACCTAAGGATGCGGTGACCGGCATAAATAATAATCAACAAAATGTAGGGTAGCTGTTGATAATTTTGACATTAGGACGACCACCACCTCAGTCCACCTGTGACCATGGATGCTGTAAAGGATCCGAAACGTCGGGAATTTAAAATAATCAATATAACGCGATAAAATCCGTAAAAAGTAGTTTTATTTCAATATAAAAATATATGGAAATAAATGAATACGAGAATAGGAATAATAATAATCATTATCATCATCAGTATCAGCCCACCCAACCCAATTACATTGTCCCACTGCTGGGCACGGGTATCCTCTCAGAACGAGAAGGATTAGGCTATTGTCCACCACGCTAGCCTACTGCGGGTCGGCAGATTTCACATGCCGTTAAGAAAATCTCTTAGGCATGCAGGTTTCCTCACGATGTTTTCCTTCACCATTTAAGCGCGTGATAATTGATTATTAATACGCACATGACTACAAAAAGGCAGAGGTGCGTGCCTTGGATTTGAACTGGAGACCTTTGACATGGCAGTCCAATGGTCATATCACAAGGCTATCACTGCTTTAATAGTAATAATCGAAATCGGAATAATAATCGGTCACAATCATCTAAGATCTTTAAAGTACCGGTTCGTATTATAAACAGATGATTTGGTGAAACATTGTGAATTCTATTAATGAACTCCCTTCGGGAATCAGTTTAAAAACTTGACCATAACCGTCTGTCAGCATGACCTCGGAGAAAAAAAAGTCATAGACATTGGCCGATGCGATTCTATAGGACAATAACGTGAAGTAAAATTTCCTCGAAACAATAGCCAGCTGCCATTGTTCGTGATACTGCAACTGCTTTGCATACTTAATGAAATCTTGACGTAAATTCAATCATTTCTTTGTGAAATGTGATGAAATAACGTGGCTATAATTATAGGCAATATATTAGGTAAAGAGGTAGGTAAAGAGAATATGTTGTCAGCAAAATCACCAATGGTGTTTTAAAGTTGCGCATTTCACAGAATATAAATGTTCAAAATGTAGTCCATAATGTTAATTAAATGAGTTTTAGTTATCAGCCCATCCAACAACTCTGCATCACAAAGTATTGTAGTGAACGAAGTATCGCACTTAATTGCTGTAACTATAACATTGGCTGGTACAATAAACAATTATATTTCAAAATAATGTAGACATGCTTGTAGACATGCCAGCGAGACAATACCACTACAAACTTCAAGATATCATAAATTTTGAAGTTTGTAGAAGAAGTGTTTCATGGAAGAAGCAAAAGGAGTAGGTATGCAAGAATGCGGGAAAAAGCCATGCGTGATTTGTCCTATGTTCCCGTAGCTAATAGGGGACCACCAGTGGTTTTAAAATATTTCATAGATAAAATTCCACTAATTCTTCCAAACAAAATTTGCTTGTACGTGATCATTGACCCCGGGGCTATGACATCACGATAAGACAAACTCTAGTCGTTGATAATAATTGGCGACTTCCACCCATTGGTGGCACTTGGTGGTATGCATGACGCAATGATGCTCATTGGTCGCCTACCGATATGGATGACGTAAGATTATAATGCATAAAATGTTGCATACCTACAATAAATATCTATTTTTATTTTGACGTGAAGAATTGCCCGCGGTATCTCTCACATCCCACAAGGATTTAGTTATAACTCGAATTCTAGTTGGCGTAACAACATGAAACATGCACCCGATTTTTAGTTAGAACTCCAACAATTCAACTGTGAAAACCTCAACCAACTTCTCGCAGTAGTTTTCTGCATGATGCGTGTACAAACAGACAATCAATATAAAATTCAACAAAATTTGTTTCACTATTAAAAATATTATTTTTTCTCGAATACTTATCTATAATGTACAGAAATCGGCCTGTTACAATTTTAAGTGTCTGTAAGGATAAAGAAGCTATATAGCTTCTAAAATTAAAGGGTTTTGAAATTAACATCGAGCGAAAAGGCTAAAAGGCTAAAGGCAAGGTATTAACTCAACAGTTAAAAAAGTTAGTTTGTTTTATTTTATAATTAAAGCTTTTGCATTAGGAAACAAACCTTTACAAACATTATCTATATAACTCCACTTAGACTTGAAATAACCGTGGATCACACAAAAATTTGTCCCATGTAAGAAGTTAACACGGCAGTGTCGAGTTGACCACTTGAACCACAACACCAGACGTGCAGTCAAATTGTAACTCACCTCTTGCTGTTATATCTTCCATCGAAGCCAATCACCACGCCATTCTGCATCTGGTTTTGATTGCAGACTTTCTTTAAGTACGAACACAAACCCTGGAAAAAAAGCAAATATATTATATTTATGTAGGGTTTAAATGAGTTGATGAAGACAAGACCTTGAAATAAGATTAAATGGAACACATTGACATGGACATTTAAATTGAGAGGATTAATTGAAGGCACTTGAATTGAATTTTTTCGCAGTTCACTTTTCAGGGTTACTTCCCCGTTTGCAGGAAAGCACTTTTAGTAGTCAGAGCCATTTTCAAATGTTCTTACGTAGTTTTGGGACAGTTAAAAACTATGCTGCTATATATTTGTATGATTTTTGTGCTTATATGTCAAGGTGATTTTGGGGCTAAAAAGGTTTTGAATGTTGTTCTGCAGCACCTTGGAAGATTCTGGGAAGGAGTCTTACTATTAATGAATCCGTGTGAGCAGGAACTAATTAGATGTATTTGTAAAAGTTTTTTTCAATTTAGAAAAGATGATGAAAATGGGTCCGTTGTTACATTTGTTAAGTATTATTAGATATTGTGGGGACAATACTTCTTGATAAACATACTAATCTAAAATCAGATTAAGGTTTAATCTTACTAGTTATAGGTGACGTCATAATCTAGATAAACGTGCACATTAATCCATACATAAAAAGTACATTGCACATTTAAAGTCTGCTCCTTTATGTTGTCAAATTCGGAATTGTTCTTTATCATTGATGATTGAAATTTATCTAAATCTCTTAGTTCTTATGTCATTTAGTGCCTTAGACGAATATTCTGATACAGTTCATATAGCAAACATGAGCCACTGAAGTACTTATATAAAATATATTATTTTAGATCAGCTAATCGATTTAGGGTATATGACCAATAGGTTTCGCATAGTGTCTGTAATGAATAATATTGAAAGGGAAGATAGAGGGCTGAGGGAGTCGAGGAATAAGGAACTAGAATTGATACCACCAAAGGCTTGACACTATTTTTCTTTACAGTTTAAAACAAGAAACGAGTTGAGGCAACCGTTGAGGATAAGGTACAAGAAAAAACATTTATAATGACAAAAATAATGGTATTCTATAAAAAGGTAAGTACCGATCTTTCAGGTAAACACAACTAACTAGTTAACATTCGTTAGCGTCGTTAGCGTTTTGTCTTCTAATGACTAATTACCTGTGTTGAAAAGAGACAGCAACAGAGATAATCTAATCAAGTGCTAACCGGTGTTTATAAGTCAAGTGGAATATTCTTAAATAATCTTCATTATTTTGATCCGTGTGTTTAAGGTGACCTAGGATGAGCGAGGAGTAGCAAAAAAATTTAATGCTTTTGCAACCTCTTTTGTGTGTTGACCGGACATATTAGCATCGCAAGAACCATTAGTTTTATGCGTGCGCGCTTTAAAGTTGTTTGATATAACTAAAATATTATACGTTTTTAGAAGATAATCTGTGTAACTACTAATTCGATTATGAAAATTATTTCCATGATAGAAGGCTCTACTATCATTTGAGTGACAGGCTATTTATAAGCTTCTACTGTACAGGGCCAACCGTGAAAAGGCAACCAGTCTTCGTGGATAAGACCAGACAGAACGGGATCCTTACCCACTAAAACCACACCGGTACTGGAGGCATTCCAGATCATCATCATCAACCCATTACATTGTCCCACTGTTGGGCACGGGTCTCCTCTCAGCACGAGAGGGATTAGGCAATAGTCCACCACGCTAGCCAACTTCGGGCAGACATCAAGAAAATCCCTCAGGCATGCAGGTTTTCTCACGATGTTTTCCATCACCGTTTTAAGCGCGTGATAATAAATTTATTAATACGCACATGACTTCGAAAAGTCAGAGGTCAGCGTGCCTTGGATTCGAACTCGAGACCTTTGACTTGGCAGTACAATGGTTATATCACTAGCCTATCACTGCACTGGAGGCATTGTGTCCTCTTAAAAGAGAATTCCAGAAGCCCACCTGCACGTGAAAACTACGCAGCTGTTTTCTTCTCTGGGGTCACTCACTTATGGACACAAACAAGTTGCGTACGGAAGCTAGTTATTTATAAGTTAATCACGCTATTCGGTCCTTTATCATCATATTGAAAACAATAACAACTCGGAATCGAATTGTTATTTTGTAACAATTACAAACAATATTTAAAATAACTGCTTGTAAGTACAATCGCCAGCACATCAGGTTATACAAAACTGACAATTTCTCCTAATGATTTTAAACCTTAAAACGTTGATGATTTAGTTCAAAATCAGCTGAGAAAAATTTACATTTTGTGGTAACCTGATGTGCTGGGGACTGTACATTATCTCTATATGGAAGGTCAAGCGCAGAGTCCAAGATCACTTCTCAAAGATTATAATATGTGACGAAACCACCTCCTGCGGATTCAGTGTAAAACTATTTATATCGCGTGTATGTTTATTATATGTGGTATTTTAAACATAGGGTACAGTCATCAATGAATATATCGGGACGAACATAATGATCTATAATATTTAAATACTTAACTTTAACTCAATAGGATAAAATGTCAGATTCGTAGATTGAAATGGAAAAGTGGCACAACTCAAAATATTTGGAACCAGCGAGTTGATTCCTTAATGCATTAAATTGATAATAAAGTAATTTAGAACGAGATCTTAAAATGGCAATATTTTGACTTGTGACACTATTGAATTCAGTCTACGATATTTTATAAGTTGTTCATATCATTTTGAACACTTTGTACGTCCAGATATATCTAAAGCTGACCGTAACTATGTAGTATGTATGTAATTTATATTTAGCACCGCTGAGTAATGACCTGACATTTAAAACAGAAGCGAAACCCCGATGCTTCCTGTTGCATGTTCACGTTGTCTAAAAAGGCAAACTAGAGCAGACTTTATAGCATACAATATATATATTTATAACATACAAGCTACTGCCCGCGGTTTTATTAGTATCCTAAAGAACATTTTGAGAGAAAAGGTAGTCTAAGTCCGTCTCGATTAGCCAATCTATCTTTATAGCAAAACTTATGACAAGCTGTGTCTGGGGGGTTTACTCGCGTTAATGTCTATTGTATATATTTCGAGAATATTTCGTCGTGCCTATACCTGTCTTTCATTTATTCGCCAATGTGGGTAGAAATTATACTATTATTGAGACTAATTGTCTATTAGTCTACTGATGCTGGTGCTGACAATACGACAGCTATTTGGAGCCCGCATATTAGGCGGACCAAAAAATATGCTCAAAATTTCGGCTAATGCAGCTTGACTAAGAAGCATGCAGGCAGCTTAGTGCACGAAAACATTTGAATATTTTCACTTTATCTACTACATACAAGAGGTACCTAATTAATTTCTGAGCCACTTAAAAATGACCCCAGATTTAGAGATGCTTTTTAGATGTCACCATTAGACTTCAATAACTTCATAGTGTTTTATTTTCAGATACTTAGTAATGTGCAGTCAACAGAACTATGTACCTACTCAAGTATCGCAGATAACAAATGCAAGATTGTGCAACTCAGTGCAAATCAACATCGCTGTATGAATGCTGTGTTTATCAATACACAAATGCCTTATTTCGCAAGCTATGGGGTCATAACTAATATATGGGTGCTGATAATAGTGATAGTTTTATAGATATGGGTTGTTTTTTTTTATATTGCGATGATTGCAGTCTGCCTGCATTGTGAGGTGTTTTTACAATATCGTAAGACACCGCCATGCGCTTTAAATAAGCTTTGTTCATCTGTGGACTAGCCCTGCTCGGCTGTAAACTACCCCTGCTCAGCGGTAAACTAGCCTCGCTCAGCTGTAAATTACCCCTGCTCTGCTGTAAACTACCCCTGCTCAGCTGTAAACTACCCCTGCTCAGCTGTGAACTACCCCTGCTCAGCTGTATACTACCCCTGCTCAGCTGTTAACTACCTCTGCTCAGCTGTAAACTATCCATGTTCAGCTGTAAACTACCCCTGATCATCTGTAAAGTAGAATAAGTATATATAACTATAAAAGCTATAGCCAACCTGAGCCGTTTGCAGCACAACAACGTCATTCATGGCTTTGTACCCAGCCGCCATGCGCCCGCGCAGACCAGCTGTGCCGAATTTGAGTCGCTGCAGCATACAACCGCGCAATTTGTCCCATCGCGCATTGGAGATGTCGTCGAGAACTTCATTGCGGGTCACTGGGTTCTGCACAAATTATTTTGTATTACTATAAAGCATTTTAAGAAACAGACTGTCATAGTAATGATTCCTTGTTTAAACCCTTTAACTAATTGTTATAATTTTGAATTTAAATTTATAAAGTAGTGTACCCAATAGTTGTAGCCTTAACGCGATCACAGCAACATCAATCAGGTCCAATTGAGAATCTAAACCACCCAGGGACAACTCAAAAAATTTCATTAAAATTGGTAGAGCTATTGGGTTTTTGCTAGACTAACTATAAATATTTTTATATACATATACTGAGGGGAATAAAAGAACTACTAAGTAATAAAATTGCAAAACAAATAACTATCTCATGAATTATGAATAACATGTGTCATCTTTAAAGTTCATGTACAAATACAAATAAGCATTACAGAATGTGGCGCTGAAACATGAAAGCAATTTACACTTCAGTGTAAATTATTTTATGTAATTTGGGTACATATCTAACAATGTAAAGTACTACTTGTAAATGATTTCACCTGAGGCAATATTGCCAACATAATTCAGTAAGTTTCAGCACTGTTAAATTCTATATTTTAATAGCAGATACTAGCCATTATCATCCTCCTAGCCTTTTTCCCGAATACATTGAGATCTGCTTTTAGTCTAACTGAATGCAGCTTATTATCATTATTTTACATGAAGCAACTGCCATCAGACCTCCTCATGCCAATATCTGTGCAACAATGCTATGACAACCTGTAATAGTTGAGTATATCCAGTGCCTTAACTAGGGTCAAGGTTAAACATTTTCAAGGAATCAGTTATAGAAGCTAGCTAAAAACTAGTAATGGTGCTATTGTAATTTATTTCCCTGTAAGGCTGATCTAACAAATGAAGTAGAGTTTTTGGTGTTAAGTAATTCTAACTCACCCCCTATTACATGGGACCTAAACATACCAGCAAAGTGTGGGTGTACATAAGTACACCTATGCCTAAGCCTTTGGGGAATACAGGTGTGATGGTATGGTATGTTAAGTAAATGACCCCTCAATGCATACAGTTTCCTCATGAGTACATAACAATAGATTTTGCATTGTGTCTACAATATGCCGCTTGACGGGTTAATTTGTATTATTTAAATTATACTTACTTACTTGACTGGACAAAAATTCAACAACTAAAGTAATTACAAAAAAATATACTATTTTAGAGGTTCTTTGAAACATTAGGTTGCAGCTCAGCCTTTTTTTGTGCGGCCTTGAAGGTAGAATTTTTCTACCTTCAAGGCTTCCTCAATATCAATCAAACCATGCCCCAAATATGACAAGACAAGGCTGTTCTAGGATATTTAGCAGATCATAAATTTTTCACCATTAAATCACGACATCTAAGATGTAGTATTTTAACATACCTTGTCGTGTTTCAGCCAACTATTTACAGCTGCATCTAATTTCACGTCTCCACTATCACAGACAGACATTTTATTCAAAACTCTATAAAGTTTTTTGTGTTACAACAGATTCGCACTGAACTCTTTAAGAATTGCCGAAGTAAACAATGTAATCCAGTTGTTATTCCAAGAATTTAATCGGCAGTAAATTATTGGTTGTAAATGCTTACGATCGCGCACCGGTTTCTTGCCTACACACGGAATTTACTGATTATAAATGTGCAAAATTGCAAACTACCTAACGAATAGCGATTTTACGAACTCCGCGAATAATCACAATTCATACTTAAGAAAAAGAAACCCTATTGCACATTATTAAGGCCTACTTCAGCGGTATCTATAAATTGCAGCAGTGTCAACTGTCAGATCAGCTGACACTGACAGCCGCTTCAATCGGTTACACGCAATGTTTGTATTTTCCTAATACGTTATTTTATGAGACTTTTCAAAAAAGTAAAAATAAATAAAAATACCGTTACTAAATACCAAAAAACAAATCGCACCCTTAAAAATAAAAAGATGTAACTCAAAAACTGCAACTTGTGGGAATCGGCGATTAAAGTTTTCAACTTATTCCGACTTGTCTTTGATTCAAAGTTTTAGACCACTTACTAGGTGATTCAATTTTGACGTATCGAGACGGCTGTTGAATTCTAACTAATCTTTACGCAATGAATATGCGTTTTATTGTAAAAGGTCAAAATTCGTAAATTTTGTGTTACATCTTTTTTTTTTTAAACGAGCGAAATAGGAATATATGTAGTATATTGGAATTAAATAAAAGAAAAGTATTAACAAGTTTAGTTAAAGTTGAAAACGCCTATAAAGAAAACATTAGCAAAGTTATATTGAAACTTTTGAGTATCATATAATCGTTAGGAGTAATAACCGTATATTGAAGACAGCCAAATTAACAGTGGGCGAGCTGTTCTGTGTGTGAGCCAATTATACCATTGGTCCATACTGATGTTTTTTTCTTTCTCTAATTGCTTTTTTTAAATTAAATCTCTTATTACATTTTCGCACTCGCTAAAAATCTGGAACTCGAAATTTTACATTATTTCTAATGGATTAACCTCTTGAGTAGGAAAACAGTCGATGGGTACGTTATAAATACCGGCCTATAGGCTTATTGTTGTATTGATTTTAAAAACATATTATCAACAATTAAATATACCTACAGCTGTTATAAATATGAAAGATTCTTTTTTATTTTCCTTAGATTGGCTTTTGTCAGAGGCCATGCTATTTGATAGGATGAAAGATTAGGAACGTATGTAAGTAAAACTATGTGCTACTGTCTTCTTCTTCATTTATATAAAAATCAAATGCTTTTCGTTAGTTCTGTAAATAGGACTACTCGACTCGAAAATAGCACGGATGATTTTTTTATTGTTTGAGTGGGTGACGGTAGATGGCGTTGCGATCGGTAGGATAAGGTGTGTCGGATCCACTAGGAATCGATCGGAAGTTGTCTGCAAGTGGTTTAGAAGCGGTAAATTTTAATAGAAAGAGTCGGTGTAAAGATAATTAGAGTCGTATATGTTTCACATTTCTAATTATTTTGTTTAGAAATTTCGATATTTATGTATTAAAACACTTCATTAAACGATTTTATCACAGCGGTAGTTCGGAACGGCTCACTTCCGATCGGCTTACTTATTTCGAACAAACTGTATACAGTGTGATAGCTTTACGTATTATTACCATTTCGAGCTTGAATAAGGATAATTTATAACGTCTGAGCGGAATTCCAACTTCCCACTTTGTATTCTAGGAAATGGAAATTGGGTCTATAAAATTGATCTCTTCCAATGACATAGGTAATATCATTCTAGGTATTGTATGGTATCTATTTTATCTTCACTTAACTAACCGTATGATACTTATATCACATAATATAATAATAAAATAAAAAAACCGTATGATACTTATATCACATAATATATAAAAAAAGCTCTTTAGCAATGTGGGTCGCACATTACTAGTACATACGTAAGTATTTAACTCGTATTTAACGCAAGCAAGCTAAATGCTTGTGTTACGAGTGGGTTCACGTCGGTAGTGCTATCATATGGTGGGTTTCGGACCGGCAACCACATGATCATAAATCTGACGCTAGGGCGTCACTTCTAAAATTAATAAAATTAAAAAAATTTAAAAATATTGCAACAAGCTTTCATTATGAGCAACTCATTTACGGTCTCACTGGAACGGGTAGTCTTTGAAATGAGAGGGATTAGGCTGTAGTCCACTACGCAAGCCAGTACTAAGGCTTGGCAGACTTTACACGCACGTCGAGAAAATCTTTCAGACGTGTAGGTTTCTGCACGATGTTTTCCTTCACTGTGATTATTCATTTTTAATTCGAACTCGAGACCTGTGGCGTGGTAGTTCATAAACAACCCATTATGGGTTGGCACGGGTTTCCTCTCAGAATGTGAGGCATTAGACCGACCCATTTTGTGCGGACCGCGAGAACACAGCAACTTGCACTGAAGAGTAGGTACGTAATTTAATAAAAATGTACAAAAAAATTTTTTTTCTCATTGATATGTAAAAAAATACCTTTGTTATTTCCGTAGTTACATTTGTTTAGTAAATATTTTTTTCTATAACATTTTGTGCGGACCGCGTTAGTCATTTCATTCCTTGGAATGGACCCCCAGCGAAACTAATTGGTGACCCCTGCTATAGACCATAGTCCACCACGCTAGCCTGATGCGGGTTGGATGACTTCACCGCGCTCGTCGAGAAAATCCCGCAGGCATATAGGTTTCCTCACGTTTTCTTTCACCGTTTAAGCGCGTGATAATTAATACTTAATTAATACGCACATCACTTTGAAAGTCAGAGGTGCGTGCCTTGGATTTGCCTTGAACTCGAGACCTTTGACTTGGCAGTCCAATGTTCATATCACTAGGCTATCACTGCGTTTTCCTATTCTATAATTCAATACTTTACCAGACTGCCTCGTTAGTCTAGTGGTCCCAATCGCGACTGCTACGCTAGAGGTCTTGGGTTAGATACCCAGGTCGAGCAAAGTGTTATTGGGATTTCCTATGAAATTCTCAGTAGCAGCTCAGTCTGGATAAGTGTCCGATGAATAGGCTCGCCCCGTATCACATGGGAGTTAAACATACCGGCGAATTGTGGGTGAACATTAAGTTCACCATATAACCCTTCGGGGAATACAAGCGTGATGGTATGTTATCTTTATAACTCAATACGCAGTTCTGACAACGTGAAATCCCATGTCCCTCTCTCGTATCAAAACTAAATCCTTAACCCATATTCTGTGCACGTCACCGCCGCAGTTTATTAGGAAACTGTTAGGGCAATCAATGGGCAATCATAAAAATTGTAATTGCCTGCGGAACCGTCCACTCCATGTCCTGGCCTCGAGGGGGCAGCTTCCTTCTTGACTGAACAATTTATGTACCACTGTTCATTAAAACATTGGTTTTTATACATGTATTTTTGAATGATCCTATCTTACTATGATTAAATTCTCATTTTGAGAACGCAAAATATTCAGCTCACGTTTTTCAATGATGTCGGTTTGAATGTGAAGGTTTTTGTCGGTTCCCATGCAGCAGATTTTAACAGCAAGAGCAAAAAACTGGCATTCAAATGTTTTTTAATACGAGTATACTACCTACTTAAGTCAATACTTAGATAGTTACCTATTGATATATTTCGCTCCCGCTTCCCTTGAATTCATGGCCTCAGGCAGGACAGGAGGGCTTGAGCAGTTTAAGTCGTAGTTATTTATTGTTTGGCTTAGAGCTCTGCCCTCCTCCCCGCAACGAATTTCTTCAACGAAATTCGGAGCTCGGAAAACCTTCCTCCGAAGTAAATTCCTGGCTGCGGCCCGGCCTTGCAATCCAAGGCCACTATCACTGAACCACAAGTGTACTATACATCTTACAACGCTCATAAATAAATCGTACACTTGAAACTGAGTATAAATAAATACAAATAAACTAGGGCGGTTGGCGTATTGGCGGTATTGGCACTCGATCAGGCGAATTTCGTTAGTTTGGGCGTGATACCGACCAACGAAAAGAAGTTTTATAAAGTTCAGTGTGCTTAAAAAATATTTACTGAACATTTGTGGATTGAGTGTCAGTTTCGGTGATGGGTGCGGATGATCCAAATGCTTTGGCTGCAGTGGAATTCGAAGTCTTCGGACAGGTTCAAGGTCTGTTGGGTTTGTGAACGTTAAAGCATTTTTTTTTCGTGCCTAATCAGCCTACTTATATACATTCTAGAAGTTTAAATCAATCAGCGTTATGCCGATTATTTCATACGGCATTGAGTAAAATTACTTACTAAATAAGTAATATGAAAACGGATTCCATTAGTGGTCTAAAAACCAGTGGTCTCAAACGGCAAACGGCAGCAATGTTCCCTAAAATCTTAATAATAGCTCACTATTATCTTATTACCTACTAGCTTTCCGGCCACGGTTTAGTTTGCGTGGTTTCTCGGCTTTTCTGCAAGTAAATGTTTCCCGTTTTTGTAACATTTTTCATTTATGCTCCGCTCCTTTTGGTCTTAGAGTGATTTTATATAGCCTATAGCCCTCCTCGATAAATGGGCTATCTAACACTGAAATAATTTTTCAAATCGGATCAGTAGTTCCTGAGACAAGCGCGTTTAAGCAAACAAACAAATTCTTCCGCTATATAATATAAAAAATAAAAGTATATAGATAATATAAAAATACTAAATATATATATATAATATAATATATATTTATTTTTAATATTAAGTCTCTTTAATATTAAAAATAAATATTTTTAACTACAACCCCTAGATACCTGTCTATATTGTCAGCTGATGTCAGTTGAGCTAATCAGTCAACTGTTTATAATTAGAGTAATTGCATGTAGGTCGATGTCACTGGGCTATTTGGACGTTACTTCAGCCACAACAAACGTCAACGTACGACTATGTCCACGTAGTATAAGATGCCTTCCACCACGATGAATAGATCCACCTGAAACAGATCTAGTTTGCAGAGTTTTGATGATTAAGGCTTTGGCGCTTAGAGACGCCAATATCCATCAGTAGAAAGCAACAATATTGGAGCTAGGCAGGCACAGTAAGGAAATTTCCAAAATTTTATTTGAAATAAACTGTTCAAACTGAACACAAGGTAAAAAGCTAATCGCAAACGAAAACGTTGATTGTTTCTCAAAGCATTGATAGCCTATCGACTTCAAATAAATGGACCTCTGAATGACCTCTGATGCTTTTGAAGTCTATTGCATACTAATAAGTCATAACATAACATACCATCACGCCTGTTTATTCCGAAGGGTTAGGCAGAGGTGTATTAATTTACACCCACAGTTCGCCGGTAGGTATATTTAGACCCCTTGTGCCTAATAGGCGTGTCTATTGCCATTAACCGGGCACACAAAGAGAATCAAAACTGCTAGAAAGAATTTCATAGAAAAACCCAATTACACTTTGCTCGGCCTGCGAATCGAAGGACCTAGGACCTCTGCCTTAGCAGTTATGTTACGCATCCAGACCAATGAGGTAGTCTAGTGCATATATTATTAAGTGTCTTTATTTAAACAGAGAAGAAAAATATCACAAGGATACTAATAGATACATTTTCTTGATGAACCCCTCTCCTTCTGAGAATAGTCCCGGGCCAAGTTCCTAGGGAGACAGTAATGTACTGTTTTCTCTGTTGACCAGGTTGCTACTTCACAAAGTACTGCAAGGAGTTGGCGGAACAGATCGGCGTCGGCGGTTGGGTGAAAAACTCCAAGAAAGGCACCATCGTCGGCAAGATACAGGGCACAAAGGCACAGCTAGATCACATGTTAGTATTCTACTTAACTTACACCTAAGAAGGTGGTTGGCAGCGGATGGATGCGAGCTGCCCTAGACCGGTATGGTTGGCGCTCTTTGGAGGAGGCCTCCGTTCAGCAGTTGACGGCAACAGACTTATATGAATGTGAATTCTACTTTGTGTCTATGATTGGAAGATCATGCTAAATCACAGATTTTTTTTATGGCCATATAAAAAACCGTTGTCATTTTTAAAAAGTCTGCTCCTGGAATATTAAGTCTTGTCTTGGGATTAACAAACATTTAGTTTAACAAATAATTATAAGGTAGAAAGTTTGAATTATACACACATTTGCGAAACGAAACCTACGATACTCGACGGTAAAAGCCAAAATGCTCTAGATTTTAGTCTCTATTTGGGATGTGCTTAGGTAGGTATTAGGTAGGTTAGTAGCAATATTCATAGCAGTAGTTCGTAGTAGTATCTAGTTCTGCAAAATAGATTCCAACTTTTCTAAATAAGATAATTACCTATGTTTGCGTACCATAAGATACTCTGAATGACTCTGAAGGACTCTGAATTTATCTAGCATATTCTTAACTTTGTGTAACAATGGCAATAAAGGTGTTGTTATGGTGATGATATAGTAATACTTCACACAGTTTATCGCTTAACATTACAATACTATTTACCAGTTGCACAACTTGTTTAAATTATTACCAATTGTTTCAAGAGATGGATTAACATATTGGTTTCTGACACTTACGCGAATATTAGACATTGTAATTTGTTCTTTTGAAAAAAAGCTTACTCGCATTGTGGGTCACACATTACTTGTATAATTAGTAACAGTATTAGTAACAAAACTAATACATTTAATGGATTTTATCGCGTTGTACAGGTGGAAAGGACATTGACGCACAACCGCGTACTATGTATTCAGATCATGATTCTGGACTTCCATTAAAATTTATGTGAATGATACAAATATTTACCACTGGTGAGAATGTAACCGCATAAAACCACTACAAGTCGAAGAAATACAAAAGCGGATATGACCTTTATGGAAAAAAAATGAATAATTCTTACTAATTTTGCAGTAGTTTTTTTTTACCACTAAGGAGGCAAAGATGCTAACGGCCCGCCTGATGGTAAGCGGTCGCCGTAGCCTATAAACACTTTCAACATCAGGGGTATCACTCGTGCGTTGCCGACCCTAAGGAAAAGGGAGGAAAAGGAGAAAAGGGGAGTGAGGGAGGAATTGGGCCTCCAGCGCTCCTATTTACTTTAAATACATTAACTTATGAGCTCATTATTATCATTGATACTAGTCCTGTTTACTTGTACCTAATTATTATCAATAAATAGTTTGGATAGGATCCAAATGGTGATAGTGACTATCTGCTTGTTCCGGATTGTTCCTAATGGCATCCTACAAGTCCGTGCCAAATATAAGAACTAAGTTACATTATGTAATCTGTGTAATTAGCATAAGTGCGAAATTTTGTCCTCTGAACCGAAAGTATCCTATCGCAAAAGCGATGTTTTTTTTAACAGACTTCAAAAAACAGAAGAGGTCCTCATTAGGTATTTTTATGTTCGTTATCTCAGATCTACGTCATTCATGAATCGATCCGAAATAATTGGGTTTGGGACAAATAATACCAAACGAGAAGTAGGTACGTATACCCACCTACTTCTCGCTAGGTCCTGTTTAAATTTGGTCAACAACAATAATATGTAGCGTTCGAAAAAAATTCTTTAATTATAAAAAAATATTCAACTTAAATAAAAATGATGTTATGTCAAAAACAGTTTCGGAAGGCAAGTTTGATTTAATGATTAAAATTGATGATTATACATATGATAGGTATTTATTTCTGTAAATTAAATAAATCTTTCAAAGACACTTGCAAGTTGATACTTTTTTTTTTAATCTGACAACCTCTGACAATAAATGTCGAAATAAACTCAGAATCATGGTCTCTTTAAAAATCCAGACAATAGTTATATTATAAGATATGCGAGTTTAACAATGCAGGGCAAAATCTGAACAGGCCTGAAGACAGCCATATCTACTTAGCAGCTGTTGTACCTGTCCTATTCTGTTTGGGTATGCATTACTATGCATTCTGCAAAGGTCAGGTGGCAGGTGATAGATTTGTCTCAATAAAAAGATAATGTGTATTATATTTTTCATTTTTCAGGATAGACTGGCTGAGTACCACAGGGTCTCCGGGTTGTAAGATAGAAAAATGTGACCTTACTAACTGGGAGTACGTCGCAAGACTCGCATACACCGACTTCACAGTGCGATTTTAGTTTTAATACTTTTATTTAATTTAATTATAATTGTGTTTTTTATAATAAATGTAACCTATTATTTTATCTACTACTAAAAACTAAGTTCGGTGATGAACTTCATGCATGTCTTGCTTATTAAATCTCTATTTTGGAAATAGTAAGATACCTTCTCGTTATTTTTATATACATCTTGACTGCCTCGTTAGTCTCGTCTTACATACCGGCGAAGTGTGGGTGTATATTAGTACCTACACCTCAGCCTAACTCCTCGGGAAATGCAGGCGTGATGGTATGTTCTGTAATTATCTATAAAAATGTCTTGTATAAGAAAAATATAGCCTCAGGTAGGATTTCGAACCTGCGTCCCTCCGATTAAGTAAGCTACCTAGACTTGCCTATGTTACAGTTTTTTTTCTTGCACATGCTACGTCTTCAGGTGCCGTCAGCAATGTCTATCAAAGCGTCCGGTGAACTTAAACCCCTGGGACGCAAATTCGAAACCTGCCTGAGATCAATACTTTTCTTTCACTACAAAATGTATATTTTTAATGAAATACTATTACTGACCAAACGTCTGCTATTAATTAGTATCGTGAAAGATAACTAAAGGAGTATTCTCAACAGTATCTGGTCTTAGATATCCAATTGTATTAAGATCCGTAGAAGATGAGTATCTTTACTTAGCAGTGGGATCAAATGGTTTCAAAAAGCAGTACAAATTAACACAAATCCACGTGCTCTAATAAGTTACCAGTTAAATACAGTTCCAGACACAAACATTGTCTGCTATTAGGTATGCGTGTGAGCATGTCTCCAGATAAAGCGGATGTATCGTAAATAATATCAATAATACAATATTTACTACTTAAATCACGTCGCGGTAGGTAGACTTAGTACATATAATAACAGTTGATACGACTGTTTGTCCGTGGAAATATACCAGCGTATTTGGGTCTCGACTAATTTGGAATATTTTTGTGTCCACTGTTGTATTCTTTAGTGCACCAGAAAGGCAACGTGATGAATGGCGGCGGATTGTTAAGCGTGCCACTAACCCCTAAGTGATGATCACAACCACTCTGTCAAGAGTTGATCGACGAAGAAGAAAAATAATTGGATTCTTTGTTCATCCCTGGAGACAAAACTTACGATGATATCATCATCACATTTCTCACCAATCTTTCCTTTAAAAGGGTCCGTATTTTATAGGAAACTTTAGTCATACTTTCACAACCTAATTCTCCGCAATATAAATATTTTAAAGGTACATTGGCAGGCTTTCGGACTTCCAAGTAATACTACATTATGTGGTCATACGAGTATGACGACCGTGATCGACTGAGACACGATGGGATCTCGATTTGCAATATTATCGACCATGACTAATGCAGCAGTGTCAAAATTGCTGAAACAACACCCGCACGAGGAGTAAATCTCTATAATATTTGTTTATTTAATATTGGTTTGCCAGTGGGGGTTGTGGGGTACCTGTGCTGCGAGAGTTCTATGTCCAGGCAATATGATTTAATTAGTTAACTATTTTTTTTCCATTGTCTCTAAATTCTTTATAAGTATACCAAGAATGTATCATTTACCGGACAAATATCTTTCCAAAAATACTATGAGAGTTTTGGCCTCTCCTTACTGTTATAGATAAGGGAGTAGGTACGGAGTAGTAGTTCGGAGAATCTATGTATTTTATCTTTCTGTGCTGACACACATATTTTAGCAGTACACGATGAAGAATCTAGACCAGGGACAATAGCGAAAAAAAAACAGTTTATAAAGGCAAGATTCCTCACAGGTATAAACCCATTCCTATACATACCATAAGTACGAGAAAACCCAGCAGCAAAACAGAGCAATTATTCGGATCTGGTAATAAAACATGTAACCTATGTGATAAGATAACTATTGTCGTCTCAATGAATCTGCGAGCATAACACCAACAAGCATCAATTTCAACTTTACCCCTTTCAGAATAAGGATCATTACCACTGCAAAATTGTGTGTGCAAGGTTCATTAAGGGCGAGGACCTCTGGTTTTCTTCCATAGGATAGGTAATAATAGACTGTCGGGAAGTATTTTTGTTTTTACCGCCCGCAGTCACATTATTTATAATAATTATGATATAGTTCACATGTTCTTGCATTCAATTCAATAATGTTTATTGATTGTTTTTAATTGAATAAAGATTGCTGTTTTTTCAATGAAAGTATACTTAGCGATATTATTAATGAGGCTAGGAATGTACTGATTGATGTTCCTGTTGACATCTTTTGTATTTATAGGCTCGACTTGTGCAAGCATTAACCATGCCTAATAAGTACAAAATGATAATTTTATATATTTACCTTATTAGTAAAGGAATTCAACAATAAGGCTTTTTCTAAAATATTTTGAATTCATATCGAAATAAAATTGTCCTTCCTAACAATACTTAAAAACAAAATCATTTAACCAAATAATAAGTGTAAGTATATAATATGTTGTATGTAAACTAACAAACAGTAGGCAGGCCACAGACATTGCCTTGCGGTACGCCCTAAAATAAATTCAAGTAAATCAAAACTTTATTCTTAATTAAGGATGTGTTTTGTTTCATTTCTGTCTACTGAAATGGTAAAAAATAGACAATATTGTAAATATTCTATAATATCTCATTTTTGGATGTTGAAAACCATGAGTGAAGTGAGCTCATTGTGTCAAATGTATATGTTTGGTAATTTGGATGCAATTGGATTTTTTTGATGTCACATAAAGACTATAATAAAAGCAGTTTAACCCTCTTACAGTTATATTATTACTTAAAATTAAAAGCTTGAATGCCTTGGAGCTTGGACTAATAATAATTTCTTACCCAGTGAAAACTAAAAGAAAAATTTCGATTTTAAAATATGATATCATTGATGTCACATATATATTTCAGCTATGCTATATTGCTGAAGTGGTTATCTACACTATTTACCTATATTCTTAGCTATCCTGTGTTATACATTATAAGCTATAGGAACGAATAATAACAAGGTGGTTATACTTAATATTGAACCTAGAAGAAATTGTTACAAACTAACCTCATTCACCAAAACAAAAGAACTTGCTAAGCATGAACAAATATGTATCTCACACTTCATAAAACATCGTTAATTGTTGAATCGATTTAATTCAATAACTAAAGTTATTAATAAAACAACCGATAAAATATCAATACGTTTATTATGTATCGTTCAACAGTACTTACAATAACTTAGAATACTTATTACAACTTCATTGTTCAATATTTACATATTTTTCTTTTACAAACTAGTAAAGACTTTTATTAGTTTGACTTAGAACAAATACTTATTTTAACCTACACTTAAAAGTAGACAGAAAACAATTATGTTGTTTTAGCCAATTCTCCTGAAAATTGAAAATCATGATTGAAATTGGATAGATTCAAAAACAATTAACAAAATAATGTTAAAGGTAACAGAAGAATACAATTAATAAATATTACAAGGAGAATCTAATAAAATCTAAATGAAGGTAGAGGTAGTTAAATTATTAAAGCACGTGCGAAAATTGCAGTAGGACTACATCTACGAATACAAAATGTAAGTATTCCGACAAGTGAAAACGTTTCGCTCAATCCATGTTGTAGTACCTATCCATTTGCAATGCTTATTATTGTTCGAAAACACTATAAACCAGGAATAATGTATTAATTGCAACATTAGAAAGAAGATCTC
>OY292520.1:11425123-11489730 GCA_958496365.1 Subacronicta megacephala | reverse complement strand
ATACATGATAATTTACATCGTCTTCTGAACCTATAACAATAGACCTTAAATCTGTAATACTGTTGAACGGAGGGTGTATACCTATACATTTCTACCTCGTCTCGGGTGATATACTAAGTACCCCATACCCTTACAAGTTCATACATGTGGTGGAAATTTGCGAACAAAGAAGTGAGGCCGGCTAAAACTACGCCATGCCGTGTATAACACACAATTACACGCACACATGTATTAATTAACTACGCCTTATCTTGTCAGTCGAGCTTACGATAGCTCGATAGCTCGATAACTTTTACATTCCTAGCGCGAGGTTTCTTATAAAACACTTCGTAACAATAAACGATAAAACCCTGCATGCATGTAACCTTAACATCAACACGATCCATAGTCGTAAAAATCAGGCTACACCAGTATATATTGGCACACGGCAAAAGGAAGAACTTACTTTAAATGTACTGTATTTGACAGATCGTTGACATTAGTCTTTGTATGCAGCGATACTGTGGAGATTCAATTTATACGGGTTGTTGTGGTTATTCGACCTCCTTTCAAAACCCAGTAAACAATAAGTCAAACAGGTCAAACGTAAGTCGTTTGCCTGATTGTTTCCTGTCACTATACATTGTAAATTTTTAAACAAGAACTACAAAAAGTATAAAAAATATTATGTCTATAGCATCGTCTAATTCCGAAGCTGATTACCATGCGTATTCGGAGCGTACCCTGGCTATTATCAAGCCAGAAGCCTATGAGGATGCAGAAGCGATTGAAAATATCATTCTAAATAATGGTTTTAGTATTCTTGCGGTAAGTCCTTGCTACCTAACTGTAAACGGCTGGAAGTAACGATGATATTGAAAACGAAAACCATGAGAAAAGACGTAAGACGTAACCATGGCCATAATATGTCACGCTATACATATCCAGTTTAAGCTGACCTTGTATTGTATAGGCTATGGGCAGCTTTAATTGCATATATAGCTTGATGTGTAGCTGTGCGTACCTACATATAATATAGATTGTTCATGTCTTCCTGGGGAGCTAAAATGGTAGTAGTATATTTATAAGCTGAGCTCACATTGATATGATTTCAATTTGATTTATAACACAGCACAATGTGTAGTCGTATATCTGTGAATAACACGTGGCCAGAATATATTCATATATTTATTACATTCGATAATGTGACACATACAAGTGGTTATTATAATAAATAGTTTAATTAATTATGGACTCTGTCAAGCACAATTCGTCAACATCATCATCATAATCGGCCTATAATTTTTCCACTGCTGGGAGGCAGGCTCATTTTTCCACAGGCCTTCTCCGGTGAGAGGGAGTGACCGTAATCCAGTGAGTGTTGGTGGATGTCACATGTCATCGAATTTTTGGTTCTAGGACACGACAGGACCGGTTTCCTCACGATGTTTTCCCTTACCGTCTGGGTTTGAACTTACAACTCGTTAGCCGCGGTCGTGACCACTGGGCCACCACTGCTCCTTCGAGTACAACAACATTTTTAAAAGTAGGAGAGAGGAAGAGCCCTATACTGTTGTTTATTTTATTAGTTTGTTAAAAATTTTGTAGGTATTGCCTATCTTATCATAGTTAGTCTACGACAGACCATGCCTTATACAGCTGGTTCTATAAATGATTACAGAATAGGCTTTTCATTCCATACAGTCTTCCAGTTGGGTTACAAAGACCCTTCAAGCACCGTATAAACACAATGCAAAATCTATTATTTCGGTTACCAGCGGCCGGAATGTGCGTCAGTGAAACAGTACTTGCATCTCGGCCTACGGCTAACGTATTCTTGTGACTGGGTAGTTGAGACCTCTGGCCAAGGTGCAATCAGTTGTTTTAAGATAACTCTGTGGCTGTTACTCAGTCGTGGCTATGTCTCAAGGACATACTTACATACCTACATACTTTTTTACGACTATGTGCACTACAAGTTAGCTCTGTGGTAACATGTTTACTGCTACTACTACCGCTTTGGGTGTAAATCACAAAATATCTCACAAATCTACGAGAAAGATTAGTAGTTTCTTTAGAAGAACGAATGAACAGAAGTTGGAACTAAAAATAAAAAGAAACAACGTTAAATAAGAATCGAAAAAAAAAAACAAATGGAGGTACATACGACTATATACATCAAGCTATAAATAAATCCAACAATTGTATAGACTTTTCATATACTTAGTCAGCTTATACTGGAAAGCTAATGGTCCAAGAGATTTCTTAATTACCCCATTAAAATTTCCGCAAATCACAGCACGTGGACTACGAGTTGAATTGATTATCCCCCGACAACTAAACTCCAGTAGTCACGTGCTCCGGGCATTACTACTAGGGTTTGGACTTGGGTCGACCATGCAAAATGTAAAGTCCGGCTTCATTATTAACAGATACGCTCACATTGTCACAGTCGATGAATGAACTTTTTTTTCTGTCAAGAGATTTTAACAGAGTTTTTATATCAAACATTTACAGTTTATCACCAAATCACTTTTAGTATATCACTACGAAGCGTGTAGGTAGAATCAAAAGACACAGTATAACAATTTTGAATGACTACGTATTTTAGAGATTTTTTAATAAAATACCCTCACTTCTATAAATACGCAGAACAAAAGAGATGTTAACTAAAATAATTAGAAAATATTTTATTTTTTTAATTAAAACCTTAGCTACCTAGCAATAACAATTATTCCTACCAATTATTATTATAAAATAAAAAACCGGAAACAGCAAGGTTTCTTATTTTTATCCAGGTGATTATCGTTTTTAACCATTTAATAAAGGCTTACTAGGTACAGTTTGTTCGAAATAAGTAAGCCGACCGGAAGTTAGCCGTTCCGAACTACCACGGTGGTAAAATCGTTTAATTTATTGTTTTTATACATAAATATCGAAATTAGTAAACAAAATAATTAGAATTGTGAAACATATACGACTCTAATTATCTTTACACCGACTTTTTCAATTAAAATTTACCACTTCTAAACCATTTGCAGACAACTTCCGATCGGCTTACTTATTTCGAACAAACTGTATTATTGTTATTATTTTGTTTTTATTTCGAAAGGTTTTCTTGTGTACTTACTTAAAAAGTTATCTTTTGCAATTTTAACAGCGCGATACTAGTTTTGCAGAAAAGTGTATTTATTTTTATTTAATAACATAAATCGAGAATTTTTAATTGACTTTTTCATTTTCGGTCCGAGTTTCAAGATTGTGAATATTTGCGAAGTGTTTCACAATGCATTCAGTTGTTGGTCATCCGGCAATCCCCTCATGTCCAAACTCCGGGGCCGCGTGCCGCCGGCAATGGAAGGGTTGCGTGTGATATGCAAAACTCATATCGACATTAGCAGAGCTGAAGAGGGGCGCCTTCATTATTCCGCGTCACATGCAACCCTTGTTATAAATAGGGATGGCACGATGCCATAAGATTACAAATAATTATCTGTTATTTCCTTTGCTGTCGGTCCATGAGGTTGAGTTTTTTTTTGTACTTAGTTTATTTCGTCCTCGATTATCTACAAAACACTAATAATAAACTGTATGGGTAGATACCACGGAGGAGAGAAAAAAGCGGAGATGCCGCAAGGCAAAATTTCTTTAAAAAGCAGCGTCGCCTAAATGCGGGTGACAGGGGGACGAGGTACGGCGATGGCTCCACCCCACGATAGAAAACCCGCCCTTTATTTGTAAATCCATCTAGTGGTGAATGGAATTATTACAGTCAAATTGAACTAGTTATTTTCATTTTAGTTCGTCTATTTGCCACTATGGCGTAACAAAGCATGATACTTTGATCCAGAACAATCTATACGTGCGCTAGAATTAGGGATGTTAAAAAATAATCGATTATTAAAAAATCGATTATTGTTTAATAAAAATCGATTTTTATGAGCAATTATTATTTAAAAAGAATCGATTATTTATTCATCGATTTTTTTATTTTAAGCGTCCCCTTTTTCGAATTTTTTCTACTGGCATTTATTAAAATTAGAAGAAACACCGCTACCCGCTATCCATTTGAGGGCAGGGGGGGTTCGTTATTATTTTGCAAATTGTTCGTAGATAACCTTCGAGCAACAGGGAGTAGCCTTAGCGATTTATTACCAACCAATTAGTTCTGCCATTTTTTTGCGGGGGTAAATGTGCCCACAAGCGCAGTTCCGAATTACTACAAACAAAACTAAAACTGTAATGACGACACTAACACATACAAAATTAAACAACACCAACAAGCATTGCACAGCGCTGAAACAGCAAATAGCCGTCTAACAAGACGAAAAGACATGCAGCACTAAAACGCTTTTTAAATGAAGGCTCTCTCGCTAATAAGAAAGGTCGAAAGCGCCGTAAAATTCATGGCGCTTTGACGCATAGGCGTTTGGTTAAAGGTAACATCACTAATTATTCATCGGCAAGAATTCGGATTTCGACCGATAAGTATTTTGGAGGGGCTAGCGGACTCAATATTGGTACACAAATCTGATAATAATTTAAAATAGAATGCACGAATTTGGTGTCTAAATGTAATTAAATAGAAAAATACGGTAAAGATTTATTTACATGTGAAATGTCATACCATGTTTTAGTAGATTTGATGTTCCAGAAAATAAAAATCGATTTTTAAATAATCGTTTTTTTTTACCGCAGTTACATCCCTAGTTAGAATGGCTCATCAATTAAAACCGACTATCTACCAACAGATGGCGCATTTTTCTTATATTCAATTCTTGTTCTTGTTTTATGCACAAGGTATATAATTTATCTATAAAGTAACTTTTGGTAAGCAAAATAAACATTAGCAAGTAATTTGAGCAGAAAATTGGCTAAGAATAACATGCATTGATAGTATAAAAACACGTAATCTATATGAAGTTGTTACAAATCTTAGAATGCTTCTCTTCGATGGTAGATGTCTCTATCTTCAATCTGGCGATCAAGCTAGAAAATTTGTGACTTTTTGACTTACACGTGAAATATTATGCCATCAACATGTTTCAGTTTTGATCCGGAACAATTGTTGCATCCAACAACAGCGCACTTCATTATTAAAACAATGTAAAAATATTAAAAACCTATTAAAATACGACGGATCCACGGATCCGAACGCGATCAAGATTCATTCGAAACTAAGGTTTTCGGCCCCGCCCACTGTGACGTCATGACCTAGTTGGAGGCGCATGACCTACTTGCCTTGTGGCATCTCCGCTTTTTTCTCTCCTCCGTGGTAGATACTCTCTTAACCGCCCACCACTGCGCCGTTAGGATAAGCTTTAGGTGTCTTAGTACCTAATAAAATAATACCTGATAATAAGATTTTAATTTCTTCAAAAAGCTTCCATAAGTGTGTATGGTTTATAATATTTCTTTATATACCTAATAATTCTTGTTATTAATGATTTCTTTTATAATGGGTATATCCAATTTTATAAATCCAATATAGAAGGTTCTTTCGGAAAGAAAATAGTGTACCTAACAAATTGGAAGATATTACGAAACTCAACAATATTTTAACATCAATTTCCGATGAAATTTATAACATTATTAACACGCATTTATAATATTAGTAGGAAAGTAGGGATAAGTAGTTACCACAATCTCAGACCAAATCACATATAACTTGATTGTGACAACCCTACGTGAGCAGTGAGCGGCAGATCTTGGACCCCAGCTCTCGTGTCGGTCACCGCTGTTATCTATAGAAACCGTAGAAAAAACTAATTACGACTCCCCATTAACATTTGAAGGGGACACTGTTTCCTATCGCACATGATAATAATTGCTATTTGCATAATATGTAATTGTGCTTTTTTTTTGTATTGTACAGTGGGTTATAGCTGTTACCTGACCCACCCTAGGTGTGCCGGCGGGGTCTAAGTGGATCAGGTAATAGCCATAACCCACTGTACATCATGCTTTCTAGTATTTCGAACAGACATGGTTGAAATGAAAATTTGTTGCCGTGAGTCCCGTTATCCAGTATCATAAATTCATAATGTCTATTAATGGGTTCGATTATATGTATGAATGTATGATAGTTACCTACCTATGTAGATTTTTGTAACTCATTCTATAGATTTTTTAGGTAGGGTGTTTGACCAAGTTAGAAGGCACGGCATTTTTTACGAGTAAGACTGGTATATTGATAATATTTTACTATAAGTGCTACACTGATCACTATGGTAGCGATGTTTCTGCCTTACCTACAAAGATAAGCTATACAAATCCAATATACGCTAGCCTGGCATTGTACTATAAGCCTATACATTGCAGGGTCACCCTATACTGGATTTGTATAACTTGATGTATGGTCGTGTGTACAGTCGGCATCAGATTTAGGTACCTGGGCGTATCAGTGATACACGGGTTTTTTTTTCGATTAAACATCACAGCAACTGTCATTCTGACATGAAGTTAATCCCATTGAGATAAAATTTATTCCTTTGGTGGGTTCTTTGGATATCTATTATTTTTTAAAAGCTCACTCGCAATGTGGGTCGCACATTGCAAGTATAGGTAGTATAG
Source organism: Subacronicta megacephala (assembly GCA_958496365.1). NCBI lineage: Eukaryota > Metazoa > Arthropoda > Insecta > Lepidoptera > Noctuidae > Subacronicta > Subacronicta megacephala. The sequence continues at coordinate 11,483,178 of OY292520.1, read as the reverse complement.
TTAACCCTTCTTACTAAACAAAATGCTTGTTTAGAATGGGTTCGCGTCCGTAGTGCAATGGGTTGGTTTCGAACCGGCAACCACATGATCGCAAGTCCGACGCCTAGCCATTATGCTACCGCCGCTTTATTAATATTTACTAATAGTCTGTAGCCCGATTCACGTAATTAAAACCGTAGCGATGTCGCAGCGACTTACCTAATCGTTGAAACAGGTTTCCCATTCATATCCGTCGATCGGATCGATTTAGGAGTCGTCCTATTGAAAAATCGGTGATCCGTATTCACACATGTTCGTTGGGCGAGAATTGTTCTAAAACTTTGGCTTGACAGTAATCACATCATACTGGAAAACTGTTTCAACGATTAAGTCGCTGCGACATCGCATCGGTTTTAACTACGTGAATCGGGCTACTGTTCGTTTCGTTTTTTATGATGGCGACTATACCAATATTACTGTCTGCTACAGAAACGTCAGGTCCGCCTGACTCCCGAGCAAGCGGCAGAGCTGTACAAGGGTCACTACGGGTCCAATCACTTCCCCCACCTCGTGGCTCAGATGTCGAGCGGGCCAATCATAGCGCTCGTCCTCGCCGCTAAGAATTGCATACAGAAGTGGAAAACACTCATGGGACCTCCAATGTACGTGTTTTAGACGAAAACATATCTTCTTAAAATAGCATAATTTTGCCTATAATGTTCCCAGTGCTCGTAGGTACATACATGGGCCATTCTCGCGGGCGGGCAGGCGTGGTCGTAGCCATTCATTCAATGACTTTGGGATGGGTCGTATTCTAAGCGTGTTCGTGTGTCGTGTAGAGGCTCTTCGTAAATTGCCTACTTTTAGGAGTATTCTCAATTTAAAATGGAAGTGGTAAAAAAAATTGCGGGGTTATGACCCCCACGACTTGGACTGCCACACACGCGGGCCCAGTACGGCTTGGTATATGCTGGTCTTCGAATTTTTGATTCTAGGACATGCCGGTTTTCTCACGGTAAGGCTAATAGACTTTAATTCATAATGCTGACATGATTTTGACTTTCGCTATTAATTTATAGTGGGTAGGTACTGTGGGGTACATAACTACACCAATTCCTTTGGTCTGCAGAAACATGCATGCAGGAACACACGGCTACATCCTATATCACATATTGATTAGACTGCTTAATGGAGCTAGACAAACTTACCCTGTGGATATATTTTCTGTGCTTGTTTAATACTTATGTTTGACTGCCTCGTTAGTCTAGTGGTCCCAAGCGCGACTGCTACGCAAGAGGACCTGGGTTAGATTCCCAGGTCGAGCAAAGTGTTATTGGGTTTTTTTATGAAATTCCCAGTAGCAGCTCGGAGTCTGGATTTGTGCCCGGGTAATGGCAATAGGCTCGTCCCCTATTACATGGGACCTAAACATACCGGTGAAATGTGGGTTTATATTAGTACACCTCTGCCTAACCCTTCGGGAAATACAGGCGTGATGGTATGTTTAACTTTTTGCACGCCAGAGTATAAACGTATCGCCGTACCCCTGACGCCAGGCCACTTTTTCTGTCAAATTACACAAGGTAGTGAAAACACACTAAAGTAATGATTAAATTGTTTATTTCATAAAATGGGCGACGTATATTTTGTCATATATTTGTGACGTTGGCGTTCAGGGTAAGATTTCGTTTGTCACATATATGTGACAATGGCGTTCAAAAGGTTAATACTATAAGCTCTTCTGCGAGTACCTGTTTTGAGTAAAGGTACCTACTACGTATACATTTCCAGGGTACTGGAAGCTCAAGCCTACTGGCCGGACAGCCTTCGCGCGTGCTACGGCCGTCGCACCAAGTTTGGGGACTACTTCAATGGACTACATGGCAGTGACAACCACGCTGAGGCAATTAGAGAAATACATTTCTTTTTTCCTAATAGTAAGTTCCAAGGAATGTTGTTTTTGAGTAGATGTTTCTGATAGCACATAAAATAGTTACTGAGATACAGAGATAACGAGTTACGGAGTGATTATAGTGATGAGCAAAACTTGCCATGTTCCGAGAACCTCTTTACAAAGTACCTAGGTAATTACTTCTGTATCACATCTATGACGCTTTTCTGGAAAATGTACAGTGTTCACTAAACAACGAACATTAAACTAATTACCTTACAATATATATATATTAAGATCCCAAAAAAAAACAAGAGGTGGCAATAAAATTGTAAGGGAGTGGGAGTTATTCGGAATGCGAAAAGGGTACCTTCATAAAAAATATGATTCATTTGTTATTCGTTTTAGAGCGCAAAAACTACCACAAAGTGGGCAAAAGCTACCACAAATTGGAAGTCACACGGAGCGAAGCGGGAGGTGGCCTGATAATATCGACTCTTTTGAGAAATATTGACTCGATAAAACTTCAGATAAAGCTTGAAAAGAGAAAGGGAGGCCTTTGCCAGCATTGGGACGAAATAAGCGAGAATGATAATAATTTTGTTGTTCGTATGGGAAGACGAAAAATTTGTACTTATTCCACAAGTCGTGATACAACAGTTATTCTCTATCAGTTAGGTATTCAACATAAAGTAATTCTGTTGAATCGTAGATAAACCCAGCATCTCTATTCACAGTGATAGTAGGGCCACTCCTACGTAACTGGCAAGTAGCCGACTACATTCAGAAGTACTTGACGCCGACGCTCCTGCCATCCCTGACGGCGTTGGCCCACGAGCGTCCGGCAGAGCCCATTCTATGGCTAGCCGAACATCTCCGGAGGCACAACCCTAATGAACCCGAGCTAGCGCCACAACAACCGCCGCAGAGGGAGGATCCGCGATGTCATACACCTAAGCCCTCAGAGGAATCTCTTGTCAAATAGCTTTGACTTTTTTATTCTGTTGTGTTGGTAGCATTAGTACCTAATGTTTAACTTTTTAAACGATTTTAAAATGAAGGGTGTTCTCATTTCGACATTAAGTATTTTTTTGTACATGTCACGTGGTATCTTCGAATGTGAAGTGATTAAGACTTTTTCATCTCATAGAATATTTTTCCGAGATGTTCCCATATTAATTTGGTTGGCGTTTGACCATTTGGTTGGTAGTGAATATAAACCACAAAATACTTCAAGGTTTTATTTTATACTTGTTAACAAAATTCAATATTATGGTGGTAGTTTCTTAAGCAATATATAGAAATTTACCGAATATTATGTGTTACGCCATGCTATATACGTTATGGAATTTTTGGAGAAATAAAACTTCATTGTTTACTTTCCCAACTTTATTTATAGAAACAGTTTACAAATGAGCTATCACAGGCTAGCGCGTGTTACTACAATATCGTTGCAAATAAATGATGTTTATAGCGATTATTATTGGTTATTCATGACGGTTACAAATTGCCAAGAATTACAATAAACTTAAAAACTTATATTACTTAAAACCACACGTTATCTCCCAAATGCCGTTTAGATATCTTTTATGTGACAATGTTTTCCTAATACATATTTGGCTATAAAAGGTGACACAAATAAATATTTTACGTATGATATCTCGACAACATTATGAAGTAACGGGCAGGTAAAACAAAACTGTATTGTGACTATTTATTTCGCAATTTATAAGTACACTTCTCCGCGTCAATTTTCCTATAAAAATACATATATTTTGAATACAGACGCCATTTACTTTTAACATTTCACATAATTTTGAATCTCAATTCTTATAATATACACTATCTAGTCCCAAAAATAGTCACAACATTGTTTGTTTAGATGAAACTTATCACTAAATAGATTTGGTAGAAAAAAAGAATGACTTATGTAAAAAAATAGGAGATTACGAATATCAAACTAAACTGCTTTAAAGAGCCAGTGTCTGAAACAAAAGAATATTAAATTAGAATAATCTACAGTCGCTAGCACATCAGGTTATATAAAACTATCAAATTTCTCCAAATGATTTTAAACCTTAAAACGTTGATGATTAAGTTCAAAATCAACTGAGACATTTTGAGATTTTGTGGTAACTTGATGGTTATTATGACTTATTGGTTTAAATAGTGATTATGGCTATGCGTATTAAACTACTAATATGCTCGAGTTTTTTTCTTCTACAATATTACTGTAATTAAGGTTAACTCTAAATTTAACCCATACTAAAGACATGATAATCACGTGCTTTGGAAATAAACAAAACAATTCTTGGAGCAGGGTCAGGGATGAAAAACTAGTATTTACGACAAGGTTTTCTTAATTACAATTTTAAAATTGTGGCTGACATTCAATATGAAACGTAGATAGATTTTGTTTCGTCTATCTAAGATATATTCGTCTTTATAAAAAAATACTCAATCGCTCGTCTTTTTTCTAAAGACAAGAATGTGTATTTGCAGTGATGAACAGAATGCTAAGTAAATGTTTTTAATATCATTAAAGTGTACACTGTTATATATATAGATAATAACAGGTATTATGATCTATAAAATGAGAATAGAGGAAGTTCACGCTTATAATGCATAATTTGCTTATTTGTTCCTCACTTTATCTCGATCCTTTTATTTGTCTTCTTACATATGCACTGCGGATGTCATTTTGCAAATAAGTATTAAATGCATGTTTTACAAGCATATAAAATCTTTTGCAGATAACAACATTACACACATATTGGATTTATTTTAAGTTATTTGTATTCCGAACTGTTCTCAACATCATGTTTTTATGTGTGTGCAGGTTCGTAGTAATTTTTTTTTTAATAAACCGACCCTTCCGTGCCTCGGAGAGAACTGAAAGCCGTCGGTCCCGATTGTCATACGAACACGTCAGTGGTATCCAGAAGTCCAAAACCCCTGACAACAAGTCTATACTTTGAATATCAGGTTTGACCAGAAATAGGGTTGCGGAGGGCTGATAGCAGTAGCTTCGTGTAAAATATTGATTTATTTTGTTAGGGTAAGACTGGAAGCTGACCCCAAAATAATTGGGAAAAGGTTGAGAGGATTATGATGAAGTAGTAAAAATACAGCGGTATTTAAAATATAAAGGCTTCATCAAATAACATTGCAAAGGTGCGTGCGCTGTACTGCACGTACGTGCAGTCAGCAATAAAAGTTGTTGAACACGATGAAATCTTCAAAACGCATCTTTCATATTTATTATACAAAACTTACTGACCCAAGATGTGGTAAGTAGTACGTGTTTTTACATACTGGACCATCATTTTCTAAGGGAACCGTACACACACAAATATTATAAATACAAAGTAACTATACCTATGATGTCCATTTGTCACGTTTTAACGCCTAAACTACTCAACCAATTTTAATGAATTTTTGTGTAGAGTGAAATTGGACGTTAAAGAAGGACATGGGCTACCTTTTGTCTTAAGTCTTTTGGAATAAGAGTTAAACTGTGGTCTAAAATCTAAAATCTAGTAGTCAATACTTACACAATTAGTTTCTCTTCTCCCGGTACATATGCACGTAGGCTGCGTCCGAGGGTGAGCAGTAGCCGATTTTCTGGCACACGCCCTTAGTGCCCATATCCTCGATCAAGTGGATCACGCTGTCGCCGTAGATCTCCATCATCATGTGGCACTGCAAATAATGTAAGATTAATATCAGAGATAATTCATCGGGTTTATGTCGAGATATATATTGTTATGTATAGATATTGAATGTCTCATTAGTCGAGTGGTCCTAAGCGCGACTGCTATGCTAGAGGTCCTGGGTTCGATCCCCAGGTCGAGCAGTGTTGTTGGGTTTTTCTATGAAATTCTCAGTAGCAGCTCGGAGTCTGGATTTGTGCCCGGTTAATGGCAATGGGGTCGCCCCCTATTACATACCTAACATGGTATCAGGTATCAGGGGACCTAAACATACCGGTGAAATACGGGTGTACATTAGTACACCTCTGCCTAACCCTTCGGGGAATACAGGCGTGATGGTATGTATGTATGTCGAGACATTATTTTTTGCTCAATATACCTTTTGATTTATTTTACATTTATACCATCACGCCTGTATTCCTCGAAGGTTTAGGAAGAGGTGTACATTACACCCTCATTTCGCCAGTATGTTTAAGTACCATGTTATGAAACTATTGCTATTAACCGGGCACAAATGCAGACTCTGAGCTGCTATTGAGAATTACATAAAAAAAACAAATAACACTTTGCTCGATCTGGGGATCCAACCCAGAACCTCTCGCGTAGCAATCGCATTTAGGACCATTAGATGAGGCAGTCATTTTAAATATGTAGTATATTTTATTCCATAAATGGGGCGTATGAGAAAGGCGAAAATAAAAAATTGCTGTACGGAAGTCACCCAGAGGTTTGCGCAAGCATTCATCTCTATTAGGTGCTTGTACTTTATTAAAAAAAAATATTGGCCTTTAGAATTTGACTTGCCATCAAAACCAGTTTTAGAGGTACCCATTTGCATAAAATGTCTGGAATAATAGTTCAGATTTCCATGGATATTATCTACCCTATAATACTCCTAAACGAGTCGGTGTATTATCCATTGATTTGTAAAAGGGGAGTTATTTAGGTCACTTTTATAGTACACAATATTGTTATTATGAAGCATTATCTAGGTCAATTGTAAAATGAGGGGTTGTCAACTTACAGTTGACTAAAAAGCTAAATTACATCGGATAATGAGACTTAATACAACATAATAAAAAACTGAGGTGTCATGATAACATCGCACAAGTGATATCACTAGTGTTGGCGTCTATATTTTTTTTTAAAAAAAGCTTACTTGCAATGTGGGTCGCACATTACTAGTATTCTTGTTAATCCCTCATACTAAGCTAAATGCTTGTGTTACGAGTGGGTTCACGTCGGTAGTGCAATGGGTGGGTTTCAAACCGACAACCACATGATCGCAAGTCGTCCTAGCCATATTATATTTAGCCCTAGCCATAGCCATAGTATATTATTGTTTATAACAAAATGGTGTTGCTTTTACTAGCATGCAGCCCGTATGGTGTTTATCCTTAACTATACTGAGTTATTTATCGAACGCGCAAAGCTCTGGCACTACCAGTAGTATTTGAAACATTATTTCAATTTTTGAAGGAGCTTGCTCCGTTGGTGCAAACGAGTTCTCGTGGACACCGGGTTTAGGCAAACGTAGTGTAGGATGCCCATTAGCCAGGTGGAGTAAATTTCGGAATTATACGCTATTTAACATCTTTTTCCGACCCTCACAAGTGGGGCAAAGCGGGTGCAGTCAAGGGAATTCTTTCCAAATCTGAAGGCAAATTTCTACCTGGCGGGTGGCACTCGCGGTGGCTTGGTGGTCATAGCGTCTGATGTATCCAGAAGACGCGAGTTCGATAACTGCCTGCGGTCGGACTTTTTCTTCACTAAAAATACATAATATACTCACCCTGGCGTTGTACTTGGCTGGCAGCAGTGCACAGGACTTCTCTACGATGTGTACTATGTCGTGATCTACTTTGTCGTTGCTGAGCACTTTACGAACGGCCATCACGACCGCCTCGCATACCGCGCAGTCCAGGATCTCCTCTGCACAAAATAGTTTAATGCTGATCATCGCTTATGGCAAATTAATATTTTTTATTTTATAAACATAACATACCATGACACCTGTATTCCCCGAAGGATTAGACAGAGGTGTACTAATTTACACCCACACTTCGCCGGTATGTTTAGGTCCCAAGTAGGTAGTAGGGAGCGAGCCTATTGCAGCTCAGAGTCTGGATTTGTTAATAGCAATAGGTTCGCCCCCTATAACATGGGACCTAAACATACCGGCGAAATGTGGGTGTAATGTAACCTCTTCCTAAGCCTTCGAGGAATACAGGCGTGATGGTATATATGTATGTATGTAAAATAAATCAATTGGTATTTTGAGCAATAAAAAATATCTCGACATACATACATACCATCACGCCTGTACTCCCCGAAGAGTTAGGCAGAGGTGTCCTAATGTACACCCATATTTCACCGGTAGGTACGAGTATGTTTAGGTCCCATGTAATAGGGGGCGACTCTATTGCCATTAACCGGACATAAATCCAGACTCCGAGCTGCCACTGGGAATTTCATAGAAAAACCCAATAACACTTTGCTCGACCTGGGAATCGAACCCAGGACCTCACGCGTAGCAGTCGCACTTAGGACCACTAGACTAATGAGGCATTTTTTATTATATTTAAGCATTAAATAATGCTGCCGTCACTTAAAGACGTAAAATGTGGAAGAGAAATTCGACAACACAGACAATAGTCTTGGTAGCTTAGTTGGTAAAAGCGTCCGGTGTACTTAACCAGGGGGAAGAAGGTTCGAACCCCGCCTGAGGCCGAACTTTTCTTTCACAAGAAAATTCATATCTGTTATTTTTTTTTTGGTTTTTTGCAAGTTGTGCGTCTAAAACATATTCTGGAGTTAGTAGTAAGTATTGCGACATCATCTATAATTTCTTTACAACTGAGACCTAAAACTTTTGCTTAAATAGTTATCTTAGCAGATAGTGGTGTAATTTTCAATTTTGGCAGAATTTTCTTTTTTACGCTCCTTTCGGATACGGCAACAATTTTTGAGCAAATTTTGTGGTACTCAGTTGTGAATACTCTACACACTACTAGATTTGGTAATCGAACCACTTATTCAATTAATATAAAACTGCTTTATTTTTTAGGTTTTACTTTTTTGTTAAAAGTAATTTAATTTTTAATTTTTAGTGGAAAGTTTTGTTTATAGGTATGTACTTGTTAGCCAACTAAACGCACTGCTCCAATAAGACAGCGATGTTTCGGAGCGATAATATCATCGATGTAAACAATTTTTAGATTTTTGTTGATATTTTTAAAACTGCTAAACCGATTTCGATAAAATTTGAACGGGACCTGACCGGACCTCTGAAGTATGACCTACCAAACAAAAAAACAATAATTAAAATCGGTCCACAATTGGCGGAGATATCGCGTAACAAATATACAAAAAAAAACATACGGACGAATTGAGAACCTCCTCCTTTTTTAAGTCGGTTGAAAAATACAAAAGATTTTAAAAAGAAAAGTACACCTTATAAAATATTTTTTACCTTTGACAGTAGTGATGCTGACAGAAGTACAGAGCCTGAGCTCCTGGCAGACCTGCTCGGGGTTCAGCTTCTGCACCAGCAGACTGACGATCAGGTCGGTATACTTATCCATGAATTGTTCGCACTCAGGCCGCACCGACTTCGGCATGCGCTTGCACACATTCTCGATCACTTTCTTGATCTCGTCCTAAGAAGTTTAAATGTCAGATGATGAAATGGATAAAAATTTACTGGTTCTGAAATTTACGCAAATATAAGACTTCAAAGAAACTCCTTTTTACGGATCGCGTTACTCAAAGTTAAAATCATGTTTTCAAGTCATTTTTACATTATAGACAACCCCCAAAACGCCCACCCTTCACCGCCTCCTAGTGTTTAAGTCGGGTGGATGAAACAGCGCAACAATCTTCAACGTCTTTTCATTTACTAAGGCGTTAAATTTTAATAGTTGTTATTGATATTATTTAAAACGAACGTAAAGGATCCGAAAAGTAAGTACCTTAATATTTTAGATAACAGTTTAGTAATAGATTTTTATACAATTTTGCAGCCTTTTAAGAGCTACTTTAATTACAGGTATTAGGGTAGCAATGAGTCACGTAAACTCACTGACTAAGGCTATTATTACAGATTCTTGGGCAGTGATCAGTAGATGGGCATTCATTATGCAGCCTTTTTACCGTAATGAATTATTTGCCTCCTAGGGAGTCGGCAGAGCATGCCGAGCTCATACTAATATTTTACCGAACTTACATTCCCATGATCTATAATCACAAGCATAGGATTCGTGGATTTGCCACGACCATGCCAGGCTGTGGTCTATGGAGCTTACCTCCTATCGCGCGCTTAGCACTAGTTGCAATGTTACATTCAAATCAATTGACGAATCGAAAGAAAGTTGATGGAAATGACGCTTATGAACGCCCAATCAGGTGCCCTAACGTACAATTTAAATTGTATCAGAATGATCGTCCAATGACAAGCACTGACATATTAGTTAGACAAAACTGTCAAAACCTGTCAACTCGTCATTTGACAGTTTTGACACAATAAAATAACAATCTTGAGACCCAAAATACGAAGCAAGCTTATCAAGCACAACTTACCTCGTTATGCTTGTCCTTAATCTCGTCGTCAATCTCTCTGAGCACGAACTCGCACATGACGCAGAGCGACTTCTGCGAGACTGAAGGCCGCACCGGACGTCCGTTTACCGTGTTGTCGTAGATTTCGTTCGTTTCTGGAAATATTGCACTCATTACTATATAATTGTGAAGCGAAGATAAATAATAAGGCATATCTGCCGAGCAAGTTGCGAAATAGGTCAGGTTTTAATAATGGTAAATAATGAAGATGTACAAAAAAATATACATATCAAAAAAACATTCAACTTTTTGCTGGTTAAACAGCTGGAAATAATTTGATTAAATTTTTTCCTCCCTGCCAATCTACTTCAAGCAAATTGTATAATTGGGTCAACAAAAGAGTTAGATATACAGGTAGCATATCGTCGGGGATAGAGAAAATCCGCGTAACTTTTTTTTTTTTTAAAGTTTACTAGCAATGTGGGTCACACAGTACTAGTAATCTTGTTAACCCTTCGTGCTAAGCTAAATGCTTGTGTTACGAGTGGGTTCACGTCGGTAGTGCAATGGGTGAGTTTCGAACCGGCAACCACATGATCACAAGTCCGACGCCCTAGCCATTAGGCTACCGCCGCTTCGCGTAACTAACACATTGTTGTAAGGCATATTATTCAATATTTTTTAATGTTTTTTAATTCAAAGTTGGCATCATAGCAAACTGTCAGTTACGCGATATTGTAGTATCCCCGGCGATGTGTTTTGACATAGATTGTGAAATACCTACATCACGCAGTATGCGGATAATTATTTATAACAAAATCAATATCAAGACAGCCTCGTTGGTCTAGTGGGTGGGTTCGATCCCCAGGTCAAGCAAACTGTTATTGAGTTTTTCTATGAAATTCTCAGTAGCAGCTCGGAGTCTGGATTTGTGCCCGGTGAATGGCAATAGGCTCGCCCCCTATTACATGGGACCCAAACATACCGGCGAACTGTGAGTTGTACATTAAGTACACCTCTGCCTAACCCTTCGGGGAATACAGGCGTGATGGTATGTTATGTATGTTATATCAAGACAGTTCGTTAACTTCCGGTATACCTAACTCTATTGTTGACCGTACTAACACTCGATGATAATGATTACAACTTACGAATATCGCGATCCTTGTCCGCAGTGACCAACATTTCAGTGGGCAACAGAGACTTCCCTCTGAAGTTGTTCCTGTCTCCCCTGAGCCGCGGCTGGTCGTGGTACTTGTCGATGTTGCCGTGGCTCACCCTGAGCGGGTCAGTGACCTGGTCCTTGCACAGCTTGAGGAACACGCACACTTCCTGTGCGTTCATGTTGGCGACCAACATCTCGACCAACTGTTCTGTGTACGTGTCAACAAAGTCTACGCATTGTGTGCGGAGTTTCGTTGAGAGGTGAGTGCACAAGTTGTCGAGAGCTGTGCGGATGTTCTCCTGTTAAAATTGTATTTTATTTTGTTATTGTTTTGTTAAATAATTACGTGAAGGAAGCAACACCTAACCCACCTTTATTACTTTCTAATTTTAATGGATTATAAACAAAATCAGGTTTTTTTGTCAATTTTATTTGTTAATGTGCGGTAAGGTTTTACGGGTTTTACTGTAAAAAAACTAATAACCATGGAGTCTCGTCGATCTGAACAGATGGCGCTGCTGTTACGGATTTCTTAAGTACGTTCTTGTTTTCAGAAAATTTTAGATTAGATCCAAAAAATGTATAACTAACTTAAATAACCTCCTACGCATAACAATGGATGAGCTCTTAAAACTATAATTTTACATTTGTTAAGTAAGTTTTTATAAATAGACGGCGCTATTTGCGTATTTAGTATTTAAATTTTGCTATTATTTAGTGTAATTAAAACATCTTAAAAGTTAAGTACTTATGAAATGTTACAAAGACGAATAACAACAAAAAAAATCCTGTGATATTATTCTAATTTAGTCTTTCATATTATGATGACGTATTATCTTGTTAACCACCGCTACTAGCGCCATCTAGCATCAAAGCAAGCAATTAGAAAATAGTCCAAAGAATAGACCGTATTACCACGGTTTATAATATCTGTGATGTAACTAACATCACAGATATTATATTATAAACTGATATTATAAACTGTGTGCAGTGATAGCCTTGTGATATAACCATAGAACTGCCATGTCAAACGCACATCTGACTTTTCGAAGTCATGTGCGTATTAATATTTAATTAGCACGCGCTTCAACGGTAAAGGAAAGCATTGCGAGGAAACCTGCATGAGATTTTGAAGTCTGCCAACCCGCAATAGGCTAGCGTGGTGGACTATAGCCTAATCCCTCTCACTCTGAGAGGTGACCCGTGCCCAGCAGTGGGACAATATACTGATGATGATGACAAACTTACCTCCGTGCGGTTATTCTTGAGTATGGTCTCCAGCTGTTCGACGGCGAACAAGCAAAGTGGGCAGTTAGACTTGTCCGAGTTAATATCCACGTGGCGGACCTCAACCACCTGCGGGCAGATGCCGAGGGCTGGGCAAATCTGACACAAACATAAAGTTGACATTATTAACTGCACACAAATACGATCTTTAATTGCATGAAAATACATTTCAGAATAGTTATGAATAGTTTGAAAAGCAATATTTTTACAATGGAAACTATGTGAAAACGACATAAGCTTGCAATTACTATAGTCATACACGATTGTAGTACCGACTGTATTGTTAACTAGCTCTCCTTGTAATTGTGTACTTGTTCTGGGTGGGAATCAAACCCACAAAATCCAACATGTGCTTTTAGGTTTTTATAATATTTAGCTTTTGCTCGCCGCTTCGCATCCGTGAACGAATGGAAAGAATTTGTTAATGATAGGTACCGCAGTTTTCAAGATGGAGCAGCTTTCTAACAGTGAAAATTAATTACTGAAGATTTTAATTTACTTACTACCTCGCAAACGAGAATTCAAATAAAAAAATATTCTTTTTGTTAACTTAATGTTCAGAATCAGGATTTTATATAATAATCTATACATACTATATATATTATAAAGCTGAAGAGTTTGTTTGTTTTCTTGAACACGCTCTGGAACTACTGGTCCGACTTGAAAAATGCTTTCAGTGTTAGAAAGCCCATTTATCGAGAAAGGCAGCGGAGCAAAGGAGCGGAGTATAAATGAAAATTGTTGCAAAAACAGGAAAAAATATTTCTTTTAAATGCAGAAAAGCCGAGAAACCACGCAGGTGAAGCCGTGGGCGGAAAGCTAGTAATATATAATGTAGATTATTTGTATAGATGGTAACACTTACAGTGGCTGGGTCGATCCTCTGTACTAAGAGCGCGACTACGGCGGGTCCGTACTGCGTCACGAACTGTTTGCACTCCGCATTCACTGATTGCGGCAAACGGTCGCATGCCTCGTCCACCACTTGGAAGATCTTGTCCTGCTCAAACAGATTCAAATATTATTCATCCAATTCGTTCATTCGTCCACTATAATAATAATAATAGTCATTCTGTGTTAAGGGCGTTATAGTTCTTTAGGTAACACTGCTTGTCTGGGTAATAGTCAATCAACTGTTGGCAACACTATATCTTACGCTAGACGACGCAACACACATCTAGTACAAACCAATACTGTAAATTAAGGTAAGTAGTGCCTTTGCGTTTTACCTGGCTGGACTTGGTCGGGGCACTACCGTGCCCCCAGATCATTAATCCTCGTAGTAACACTAGTTAATAGTTACCTCAGTTTGTGTGTCGCTGATCTCCACCTGCAGGTAGTGCAGGAAGTACTGGCAGAAGGAGCAGGCCGCCTTGCCGGCGGGAGGAGCTGATATAAACATGCGCTCGATGGGCAGCGGGGCCGGCGCCGGCGCGGGCGCAGCCATCACGCGCACACTGCTCTGCTGGCTCGGTACCGGCACTCGGGACAACTGGACCGAACGAACGTTGCAACTTATAGAAAACAGCCGTGAAATGCATCACATCAAGTAGCGGTCACTGTAGCAGTAATACTAAAGCTAACAAAGTACAGTCATTTAAAATTGTCTGACAATATAATGTTGTAAAGGCTATTTAACTGATTATGTACCGATGGAACAGAGCTCAACAAAATTATAATCAGTTCAAAAATAATAAGTTACATAAAATTTCATCATTAGTCTAGTGGTCCTAAGCGCGACTGCTACGCTAGAGGTCCTGGGTTCGATCCCCAGGTCGAGCAAAGTGTTATTGGGTTTTTATATGAAATTCCCAGTAGCATCTCGGAGTCTATATTTGTGCCCGGTTAATGGCAATAGGCTCGCCCCCTATTACATGGGACCTAAACATACCGGCGACATGTGGGTGTCACCTCTGCCTAACCCTTCGGGGAATACAGGCGTGATGGTATGTAAATTTCATCATATATTTTATACTACTACTCGTTTCGCGGGTAAGAACTTTATATTTTTTTCAGAATACAAGTTGCATTAAATTTTTTAACAAAGTGCAGTCAACTATCCGATTTAACTTCAATTTCGTGCTACGGCTCAAAACAGTCTAAATGTGTCGTATGTAAGTGAGAGCTACATCTCGATAAAGATGTAAATGAATTACTAATTTATATCTAACTCATTATCACAAACTTGACCCGACGAGAGTTTAAGCGTTAACATTGTTTAAAATCACCACAATTATGACATAATATGTCATATTATATATATGGAAGCCACGGTAATGTTGTTCAACAGAATATATTAGAATCAGCCCTGTCCTTGAAATAATTATCGCTGTACGTGAACACGATAGCCTGCCTGCCTACTCTATTTTAAATAATCAAGGTATTTCACTCCGTGGAAAAATCTAAATAACAGAATATCAATATCTCTGGGCGCGGGTTTAAGAATTCAAGCAACCAAAAACAACATACTATAGTCCATAATTGCTTTCTTATTATATATATAGTCAAATATTCACAAATCCCACGCATTACCGTGAGTAACTCACGTCTGAATCTTAGCATAAAACCTCACCTTTTCAGTAGAATAACTGTTAGCCTCATCGCCACCAATGAGTTTGGTTGACACAGTCCTGACTGCGAGCTCTCTGGGGACCAGAGGAGCCACGGGTTCATCAGTCTTTTTCCCACACACGCCGATCATGGAGCAGAGGGAGGCGGGTTGTAATTCAGACACCAAGTACTTGTAGAAAATGGGGTAGTACTGCTCAGCGAGGTGCAGGCACTCGTCCTTGAACTTGCCTGTTTGTTTGCAAAGACCTGAGGAAAAACAGTTGATTTATTTATATGCCAGAATAAAAAAAAATCATCAGTATGTCCGTAGCTCTTTATCTGTGTTGGGGTCGGCTCAAAGTCTAAACAGATGTTGCTGAATATTAGTACTTTATACGAAGCGCAATCCTATTTGGTAAATATCGATATTCAAAGTATAGACGGGTTGTCTGGCTTTTTAAAAGTCCATAATATAAATCTGTCCAACTGCTAACAAAGATATACGTCATTTTGTTACAGATTTTGACGAATACTCGAAATATTTGATAACACACTTCCCAAATAAAGTTAGATGTACATATTGGTTGTATCTGTCAGCGGCTGTAAGGTACGAAAATTATGTCGTAAATAAATCATGATTATTATCAAATAATAACACCCATAGTATTTTACTGCAGGATAAAAACTTTCCTCCCCTTTCTCCACTTATCACTGCAAATCCTTAAAATATATATACCTAAGTAAATATTTAATTTCACACGTATTTGTATTTATTTTCGTCCATTCTATAATGAAAATCCAGTGTTACCTTTGAGCACCCTGTAGAACTCAGTCTCGGTGGTGTTGGCGACCATGACGTCACGCAGGTGCGTCACAAGTTGCTCGCACAGTTCGCATGGCACGTCACTATGACAACGTTACAAAGGTTCCTTATTAAAATGTTAAACGACGTTCTATTACTATTTCCTTGGATTGGATCCGGATAAAACCCAGACCACTAATACCATGTATTGATGTATCAAGAGAATTGGTAGCAGTGTGCTCGTGTTCGCTTAGAATAATTAATTTATCAAAGCTCAGTTCTTCTAAAATAATCTAAAGGATTTATTATGTAAGTAAAAAACTACACATACTACACGACACTAATACATACATAAACTAGGTAAAAATTGATTTTCATACAACTTTTCTTCCAAAGAGAGCATAATATTGGAATATTATTTGTATTTTCTGAAAAGAAGGCGAAATAATATTAATAACTAGCGGTGTCGCACGCGTTCACCCGCTTTACCCCGCTCTTAAGAATCTCAGCGTGATGCTAATACTCGAATACTAAAAGAGTTTTTCAAATCCGACTGTTACTTCCAAAGTTTAGCTGGTTCAAACAAGCAAACGCTCAAGCGTTATTATATTGGCATTAGCTGTCCGCCCGCGGCTTCGCCCACGTGGAGTATATGGGGCATGAAAAATAGATGGTAGCCGATTCTCAGCCCTGCTGAATATACATATAAAATTTCATAAAAATCGGTAAAGCCGTTTCGGAGGAGTATGGTAACCAACATTGTGACACGAGAATTTTATATATAAGATAGATATATTCCAAACTTTTTTGTATAGGTATGTTTGTCAGTGACTCACTCAGTGGGTTTGTAGTCAGTGAAAACTACGGGGAAGGTGAAGTCGTCGTGTTGGTGGAACTTATAGCTGCACTGGCCGCTCACGTGGCAAATGCTCTGAGGTTGGAGGTCCTTCTGCATAGCCTCCACTATGTTCTCGTAGTACTTGAATACCAGCATCGAGCACGAGTCTGAGAGGGAGTCCATTTTGCGGCACATCTGTAAAGTAACATACAATCACGCCTGTATTCCCCGAAGGGTTAGGCAGAGGTGTTCTAATGTACACCTACATCTTGCCGGTATGTTTAGGTCCCATGTAATAGGGGGCGAGCCTATTGCCATTAACCGGGCACAAATCCAGACTACGAGATGCTTCTGGGAATTTCATATAAAAACCCAATAACACTTTGCTCGACCTGGGGATCGAACCCGCGTAGCGGTCGCGCTTAGGACCACTAGACTAATGAGGCAGTCAATCAATCTGTGAAGTATTTGGTTCTTATTATTTTATTAAAACCTTTTCTTCTTTTAAAACATCAGTATCAGGCAACAGTACTTTTATATATTTATATGTTCCTAAAATTTTTAAAATTATGTACTTTTATACATATTCAATTTGAAATGGAATGGAATTTAGATTTCATTTAATAAATATTCAAATTGTAATGACAACTGCTTCTAAATACAGTGAAAAAGAGTTATTTTAGTATAATTGTTTTCGAAATAAGTCATGTTAACCGGAAATATACCTGCAATAATCCGACGAGGAAGTCTTCATAGCTAGTCGCGTCGAACTTCTTCCTCAACACGCCGACCGTTCTTTGACAGTTGTTGCATTCAACCCGCAGACTCAATTGATTGTTCTGTAACAATGGTATAGATGATAGACGTAGTGATAAAGTATTACAGTATTCAGATAACAACAGGTTTCTCCTGCCAAACAGCATTCCAGTTTATTTAAATCGACTAAAAAGGTTTTTAAAGTAAGTTTTAATTTTAATCAAATTACTTTAATTTACAAATTCCCGCAAAACAAGTGTTAGTAGAGAAGTCGTATGGCGCACATGAGATTTAAGGTCTAGCATAAAACTAAGTTTTGACTATAAATAGAGCCGCTCAAAAACATATATTAGAATTGGTTAAAAACTATATGGACCATATTTTCATTTTAGTTTTATAACATACCATCACGCCTGTTTTCCCCGAAGGGTAAGGCAGAGGTGTACTAATGTACACCCACATTTCGCAAGCATGTTTTAGGTCCCATGTAATACTGATTTATATATACATACAAAAGTCTAATAAATTTCCTATAGCTATAATATCTTTGATTTCTTTATCCCGTCACAAGATATCACATGTCAAAACGAGGCAAAACACATGATAGTTTGAAAAAGTTTATAAGGCGTTTTCCATTTTTATTTATAAGGGGATTAATGTTCTGTAATTAATCCTCTGATCATACAGAAAGAAAGATTTTTAATAAACTTTTTGTCAGTTTTATAGTACAAAAAAGTCACATAATAAATGTACCCGACTTCTGACTGTAAAAATATTGAAATGGTGAAATATTAGTAGTAATTAAGAAATATTTATAGTGAAAGCTTGGAGGTATTTGTTAGATTATCGAAATCGGCACAATATTTAACACGTTTATTGCATTAAAAATACGAGTGTTTATCATTATATATGGATAGAAAAACAATACTAATTGGCAACATTTACAATCACGACGCGATGTCAGGTCATTGCGTCAAATTTAATCGCGACAGCTTGAAAATAGTCACAATAAGTAGGTACTGCGTGACTTATAAAGATAATGATTACTCCTTACGTGTAAGTGTTTATTTTCCATCCAAAATACATAAGATTTCGTAGAGGTAGGTTTAATAAACGAATAAGATAACAGATTGGTATGAGTTTTTCATCTTTGCAGTACCTATACTCTGAACCATCTTCGAAAAACGAAGTACCAAGGTGCTTTAATGTAGTTTTTGGCCACTCCTTTATGGAATACATACATAATCAGCCTATAATGTTCCCACTGCTGGGACATAGACCTCCACTCGGTGAGAGGGAGTGGGCCGTAATTCAACACGCGGGCAGGGTGGTAGATGTAACATGTCTTGGAATGTATGGTTCTAGGACATGCCAGTTTCCTCACGATGTTTTCCTTCACCGTTTTGAGAGCAGTGGCGATGAAATAATTTACATAAAGTCAAGCGCCTGTCTAGGTTCGAACCTACAATCTACAACTCGTAAGTCACGTCCGTTACTACTGGGCCACCGCCTTATGGAATACGCATGTAGATAACTTCCAAACCAAAAAAATTGTGACAACAAGTTTTATTTATAGTCCATATCTCATCCATTACCTATCTATTTCCTTTGTAGGTATTTGTTCATGTTTAAGGCACCATTTATTAGGTATAAACTGAAGATAATTAAAATTATATTGCTTATATTCGTCATGATGGTATTCAAAACAATATTACTGTACTGCCGTGACTAATATTATAAGGAAAACTAGATTCATGATATGTATATACAAATTGATATGGCTTGTTATTTACCTAACATAAGCCATTTATATAAACCTAATAAAGATATTTGTAACAAAAGCAATATGTTACGATTACAAATAATATATTGGATGATAAGATGCTTTAAATGCATTTTAAGAAAATGTATGCATACTATTTATATAAAAAGCAGAAGATCCGTGCAGATTTGAAGATAATATTTAGTGTATTGACATTAAAATTAATTTACATAAAATTTAAATTAGGTTGATAACAGAACTTTTTTTACTAACACCATTGTCTTTGTAAATTAGATAAGGGCGATTAATAATGAGACGTTTCTTGAGCAGTTTCCCTGACCCCTAACATAGTTGTGTCAATATATGAAACTTGATTAGCGTATGCGATATTGTAAAAGCATATTTGTGACCTTTCCTATCCTATACCTTTCTATCACAGCCATATTAATGTCTTAACGAGTCAAATTCCACGCGGTCTATAACCAAAGTACGGCCTTTACTAACATAGGTATTATAATAAATGTGTTACAGCCTGGTGATGATATACTTAATATCCACATGTTCAACTTTTATTCATTAGTATTACGTGAAGGATTAGGCAGAGGTGCAACTAATGTGAGTTTAGATCCAAATTAATAGCGCTCTTATTACCTTTAACTCGCACATATCCAAAACTCAGAGCTGTTACCGAGAATTTCATAGTAAAATCCAACAACACTTAGCGCGATCTAGGAATCGCGACTATAAGTCTAAAAGAGCCATAAATGAAGGTGTAACTTACGTATTCTGCAAGCAAGTTATCAATCCTAGCACTGTTACAGAGGCCAGCGACCGAGCACACTTGCTGCGGGTTCATTTGCGAGGCCAGGGTCTCCACCAGCTCGGGCACGAAGTCGTCAGCTAGCTTCATACATTCCTTAGCCACTATCTTGATGGGGATCAGCTTGCATGAACCATCGAACACTTCTTTTAACTCCTCCTAGAAATTATTTGGAGTTTTGTAGAAAGTAAATAACATACACATAGGCTACCTACTACAAAATAATCATGTATAACAAAGTTAGCACTAGGTACTTGTACATAAGTCTATCTATATAGCGTCTTATTCATAATAATATAAAACGTCCAATAAACTTTCTATAGCTATAATGTATTTTGTCTTCTTATCCTTTTCACAAAATATCACATGTTAAAGCAAGACAAAACACATTATATTTCTAAAAAGCTTATGGTGGATTGGATGGCATTTTTTTTTGTTTTTATTGCAATTTGTACGTCTATATCACATTCTTGGTTCATGGCAGTAGAAATTGCGACAACAACTTTAGAATATTTACAACTAATACTAAAACGTTTGCTTAAAAACCGTTATGGTAAGAGATAGCAGTGTAAATTAACTTATTAGACTTTTATATTTTTATGAATACCTAAGACGGATATTATTAAATTCACCTATTTTGCAATCGTTATCAATTTTGTGTATTGCAAAACTAATCAGTCATGGTTTCGTACCATTATCTGATTATTTTTTGTGATTCTTATATTGACAACACAAAACAAAACAATGCCTAGAACATATCTACAATAAAAAATGTAACTACAGATATTACAAGCAACAATACAATAACTAAATTAAGTACAATAGATAACTTCAAGTTAAACATTTTGATGGGATATGTGTAGACTTACTATAAGTGCCGAAACCACTATCTGAAACCACGTCATTAAATTATTACGATGTCAGATAGATATTTTATATATTTACAGGAATAACAATAACAAAGGCACATAATGATCACAGTTTACTCTTTATAGGGATATACAATTCATCGGAATTATTTCATAGGCTCTAAGGTTGTCGATATTTATGTTTTTTCTTTTCAGTGATTCGACAAAGTAATGGGCATTGCAACCGAAATCAGCCGCTATTATAACATATGTATATGACATATCGCTCGTTTAAAAAAAAAAAGATGTAACACAAAATTTATTAATTTTGACCTTTTACAATAAAACGCATATTCATTGCGTAAAGATTAGGTAGAATTCAACAGCAGTCTCGATACGTCAAAATCGAAGCACCTAGCAAGTGGTCTAAAACTTTGAATCAAAGACAAGTCGGAATATTTTGAAAACTTTAATCGCCGATTCCCACAAGTTGTAGTTTTTGAGTTACATCTTTTTATTTTTAAGGGTGCGATATGTACTCAATATCCACAGTACACAATGTATTTTATATGGATATTTTATTATAAAATTTGTTTATTATGGACTAGGTATGTAAGTACATTTTGCGATGCCTAAACCTAGCTCTCTAATCGCGCATTTATAGAACTTTAATACTAACTGGCAGATGACACACAGCTTAAAAGGTGGGTCTAGAAGCATGATATTTTGCACAGCATTTCCTTGTGTGTATGTACGTAAGAATGAATTACAGTGAAAATCCTACAGTATAGGGAGATCTTCGCAAGTTACACAGCTAGTTATCCAATTAATCTTTGTTATTTTAACATCGTGCGTTTCGATTATACTGAAGTATGATAATTGCTCCGTATTTATAAAACATGTAACGAGACCATTGTCACTATCGGACAACGACTCTTGCTTAAGATGTAAGTTCAACCTCTATTGTTTCTTGATAAATTCACAAATGTGTAAAAACACTGGCAAAGAAAACGTAGATTCACCTATCTATAACATTTTATTAACTACTTAGGCACATTCGCAACTATTTACGTAATTTATGTCTTATCATTATTAGTCGTAGTCTTTTTATTAGTCCCGACCCACGACATATTTTCTTTATTGGCAGGGAAAAGACAAGACTGCATTAGTTCACGTTAACTATTGTTGAGTACGGTATAGGCGAATCACAATTCGCTTACCGTGGGAGTCAGCCTTAGTAGTCACTTCTTGTAAAATATTTCTCCATTTGTTGATTGAAATAATAGAGATAGACTTGAAAGAGAGAGATGGGGAGAGAGAAAGAGAAATAGAGAATGCTGCGTCTCGTTCTGGAAACCATGACATTGAACTTTTGTTATAGTGCAGAAATATTCACAGATCATCTGCCGCCAGTTGCGGCGGCCGGGTATGATGAACTGGTACCAACTATAAACAGAAATTGCCTTGTCCTTGAAATGATAAGACGAAGAAATAATGTTTTGCTTTCCCTTGCCATAAAGGCCATGGGACTCGTGAAGAATCCGAAAATCCTTAAAAAAGGGAAAACTGACGTCTCAAAGCGTTCAGTGCGAGTAGCGAGATTTCTACTGTTCATAATATTATGCTACGCTTATACCATGGGCACCGAATTCTTGCTTACCTACCCATCTTTCGTACAAACCACAAATTACAGAAAATGATAATGACTATTTATTATTTTATTTTACCTGTGTCTCGTTGCTCTGAAGTTGGTCGCGCGCCTGTTGCACCATGTCGGTACAAATCTTGCAAATGCTGTCGTTGTCCTCGGATGGCATCTTAGACCATACTTTGGTCACACAGTGGTGAGTCGCCTTGCATTCACGGCCGGTGCTGAGGAGAAACGATTGTTTGTAAGAAACTATTGAAGATGATTGTGATATCCTACCTATTAAAATTATTTTGTACTGATTATGTGTAAGACAAATTGACTCGCGCCTAAAAGTAGGAAATAACTACGCTGATTAACTAATTTGCAAGTTTAAGCAGCGTTTGCCGTTGTCTGTCTGTGGATGGACGACCATTTTTAACAAATTTAGGCACCCCTAGTGGCTCAATGAGCATGTAAAGGCTTGCGTCCGGAGCGTTGCCATAAGAACACCTATGAAATGGTTAGTGTTAGTCAGAAGCCTAGAAACCTGACAATCAGTATATTCTTGGAGCAGTATTATCCAGAAATCGGGTTGCGGAGGTATGGTGGCATTTGTTTATCGAAAAAAACTGATATTCAGTTGTAGATATCTGCTAAGACTGAAAACCGAACCCTACATAAGTAGTCGAGAAAAGGCTATGGAGGACGATGATGGTAAGTTAATTTATACTGATATTCTAAACTGAAGCATTCCTCGGGAATTATACAGTTATCTAGCTATATAGAAACGTTTAGTTTATGTAATAATTTAAGGTGAGAATCAGGATATTTTAGTAGGTATACAAACTAGTTTGAACATAATCTAATCTTCCATCTATATTGATTAAAGTAGTGCTTTCGAATTATTTAAATTAAGATCCCAATCTAAACCAAAATGTTTTCGTAAATCACACTATAATACAGCGATCAGTGTTCAAATTAATTCGATACGTAGTATTGGATTATAAGGTAGGTACCAATGTAACTAGACAGCGAATGAGTTGTACAACACAGTTATGTAAAACGATGTTTTACAATCGATTGTACCTAAAACGAGAATCGATTTAAACCGCTATTGCCAATTGCGAGATTGACTACATAAACATTGAACCGCTGTGGCAGCAGGATTGTTATGTAATTTAAATTAACTATTGTTTTAACGCATCTAGGTGAATTATATTAGTTACAGAATCGAATCGAGAGCGGCAGATTAAAAAAAAGGGATGTCGTGAAGACTTTGACACTTTCATGTTCATTTAATCATTGACAATGGGGATGGATACGGAGCAACATCAACATTTGGTACACACGGCTACTATATAGATTATATAGATGTCCCATACAAAAAGAGGTCAGCGTAAACTGGTTTCGTATACCTTGATATATATAACCATGTGTACCTTTAAACTGTTCAAAATATACAACTTTATCTCAATAAAATTAAAGGTCATATGGTGATCAAACTTCGAATGTCACCCCGTTAATGTATTTTTTTAAATTGGTGTGAAAACAAAGCTTCTTTGAATTTTAAATTGTTTTTTTTTAAAGTCGTGATAACCTGTTATTCGCAAATTAAATATTGTGTACTATTTAGACCAAGACGCTGATTTGTTAAAGAACGCTTCCTACTGTGGTGAACGGCTAAGTATGTCTTTTAAAAGTTACAGAACATAATTGAACTATTATTCTGAACGGAACCCTGTAGGTAACGCACTCGTTTACAAACACAATGGTCAGTCACCGCAAATTACAATTACCGCCTCAAATAAATTTGCTATAAATAACTTTTAAATATAATTAATGTTAATATTGAGATTCCGTTGGCGCTGTTGGGTATTGTAAACAACACATAGCATACTAGTTATAGGTATTGAAATATACATAACAACATTAATTGAACAAATTGGTTAATTTGCAACGAGAAAATCCCTGTTATTGTTAAACGAAATGTTTGGGCTAGAAACGTCAGAAATGCAAAATGACAGATTAAGGAATTGTCAGGTGTTAATATTTGGTCACAAATTATTTTGTCGAATCAGGGTTGTGCCATGACTATGGTTAGAGACGAGATATTGCATCGACAAGATTTTAACACAATGACATAAATATTCAGTCAACTTAAGGTTCACTTTGACTTTGAATATTGTACACTTTAATAACAGCTAAATCCAGGAAAACAACAATTAATATTAATAACTAATTGGCACAGATGTGCAGTAGCATGATATCAATAGGAAATAAATATTTCATCTAATAAATAGTCTACGTTGACTTTAAACCTACAGCTGCTATTATAAAGGTAGAAGTTAGAAGTACCCACCATTTTATATAACACGTAAAATTATTTGATTTGAAAAGAACATGAATAAAATTGACCTTTTAAAGTATTACTAAGTATTATTTTTCCATTATATATAAATACGCTAACAAACGCCATTTAATTTTAATGATGTTTGTTGGTAAGCGTATCACGTGAGGACGGCGGGATCGATTTGATTATTTTAGTTTCTTCATAATGAGTAGTCCGAATAAGGTTTTTAGTGGAAGAAAATTTGAAAAACTGGAAATTGTGTTGCTATGGGATTTTCCTATGATTTATTTTTGGTCATCTTGTTATAAATATTTACCTGAAGTTACTGCACCAGTAAGATGGTCCCCAAGTACACTGAGCACTTCCCACCAAGTGGCCTGAAAGAAATTTACATATTTAGTTAAGTTATACCTAATAGCTACCTCTAAGACACGCATTACCTAATCATGGGACCCATGAAGGGACCTTGATTAGAACCGCTTTTTATAAACCTATGTCAATAAAACTACAAATGTGACATAAGGTCTAAAGCCTAACTTGTACTTGGACTAAAGCATAATGGCTCCATTCTGAAACCCGCGCCCGATGATGATTATGAAGATCTTAGAAAGAATAACTCATAAATGACGGGGCAGCTTGTGGCGTCATGATATCCTTCAGTGGTGAAAGTACTTGTAATTGAAACAACTTTACTTTGACTCACCTAAAATATTTATAAAAAAATCATTATTTACACGATGTAAATGTATAAAACCGCTGGTCTCTTTTAATTTTCAACCGACTTCAAAAAGGAGGAGGTTCTCAATTCGTCTGTATGTTTTTTTTTTTTTTTTTTTTTGTTTGTTTGTTACGCGATATCTCCGCCAGTTGTGGACCGATTTTAATGATTGTTTTTTTGTTTGGTAGGTCATACTTCAGAGGTGGTCCCGTTCAAATTTTATCGAAATCGGTTAAGCAGTTTTGAAAATATCAACAAAAATCTAAAATTTGTTTACATCGATGATATTATCGTTTACTTCGAAACATCGCTGTCTTATTGGAGCAGTGCGTTTAGTTGGCTAACAAGTACTTCTAAACAAACTTTCCACTAAAAATTACAAAATAAAATTACTTTTAACAAAAAAGTTAAACCGCCTTCAAAAAATAATAAAATAATTTTGTCTAAAACTGTTTCGGAAGTCGGTGGCGAAAATAAAAGACCCACTCAAATAGAAGTCACCGACTTCCCAAACTGTTTTAGACAAAATTATTTTATTATTTTTTGAAGGCGGTTTAACTTTTTTGTTAAAAGTAATATAGGATTTGTCTTATAATGTAATTTGTTAATAAGTTCTTTCACCCCCGAAAGCCTAATCGTAGTTATATTTTTTTAATGCAATTGTCTTATTATCCATAACCCTTTATACAAAAAAGTACCTACATATTTATAAATTTTGTATGCACAAATATGTGGATATAGCAGTCTAATTAATTAATTAGTTACTGTGTTATGTAACTTTGTGCGTTGTCTGTAACTCAGTAGACATTGTCCCATCTGCATCTTTTTCTTGCATGCATACCTATGTACCTATCTAAATTTCCTTAAGACTGATCTATAAATAAACGATAACAAAAATAATGTGCCTCTGAAAATCATGAAAGTCATTATCTTGGCACACGTACTAAAACGTGTACTTAATGGAAAATTACAAAAATATATTTTGTATTCAATATGTGTATAGAGAACTTACATAAAGTCGTCATTCTAGAAGCTTAATTACGTCGTTAATTCAATTAACTGCTTAATTAGTAATTAATCGTTCGTGTAGTTTTTTCTATTACCTGCCTACACCTTAATTGAAAAGCACTTACAATAAAAAAGAGACATTCCTTTATTGGTAAAGTAAATTGTCATGCGTCAGGGTAATTAACATTTTTTTACTAGATTTTATGATGAAATTGAAAAGTAAATGATCATCGTAATGCCCTATTCTCAACAATTAGAATAAATATAGTTTATCGTCTAAAGACAATCAAATTAGGAGTTTTCTTTGTGGGCAAAGTCACTGTAGCATTTTCTAGACACTAACAAAGTAATCTGCTCTCAAATAGTTTAGTGTTTAGTGGCAATGATAGTCCTAAATGAATGAACTTACTGCAATTGAGTAATTAATAATTGTACTCAAGATACTAATTGATAAAATTTGAACTTTAAATAACATTATCGTACTGACGCAATTAAAATTTTCGCTGAATCGAAACAATGCCATTGTCCTGTAGCATTGAGAAACAAGTGCCAAGTTGACATTCTTTTATATCAGCCGGTAGATATATAATTCACAAAATAAGTAGCAGAGCATTAGTTCAACTACGATTTTATTTAAACAACTGTACTACTGAAACTTCTGTTTAAACATTATTATAAAAACAGCGAAATATTATGGAAACCTTATTGTAGAGCGGAATATACTCATGGATCGTCTGATAGGGGAGACAGCAGGGCATGTCGGTCTCATATCGACTGAAATCGAAACTGGCCTTCCCTTAGGTACTCTATAGTTAAGGCCATGGGAATTGTGAAATTCGCCACAACTATGACAGGCAATAGTTGTTCTGTATAAATATTATCGAATCGATTATCGGGTAATAACCAATCAATGGGGTAAGGTATTACATCGCGAACACGTGAATCAGACACGCGTCGTCTGTGCGGTGAACCCGCACATCTACATTATGTATGTCGTTTTAGCAATCTCAGCGTTTGCATACGCGTGTACATTTTATAATTAACATAACAATCCATCACGCCAGTATTCCCCGAAGGATTAGGCAGAGGTGTACACCCACATTTCGCCGGTATGCTTAGGTCCCATGTAATAGGGGGCGAGCCGTTTGCCATTAACCGGGCACAAATCAAGACTCCGAGCTGCTACTTACTGGGAATTTCATAGAAAAACCCAGTAACACTTTGCTCGACCTGGATATCGAACCCAGGACCTCTAGCGTAGCAGTCGCGCTTGGGATCACTAGACTAAAGAGGTAGTCATTTTATAATTGTTCACGAAAATATACCAGAGGATTTACAGCACTCAACCCAGGCGGTTTTATTTTATCATCCCCGGTCATTTATAAGGTGTAGAGATTGTCATCCTACACCGTCTACTGTGACCATTGTCTTGACGGGCGACGAATTCCCCAAGTCAGCCAAAATTATGAGAAAAACTGTATTTCTAAAAATATAGGCCAATTCCAAGGAATTAGATATTTACTGACTCGCACTGGGCCCGTCTGCAAGTCTGTTTACCATCCGTAAAAAAGGTTGATAGGGGCCGAAAACTTACCTTTAAAATGTTTGGCGGGCGATACTGGCTTCTTTTTCTGAAACAAAATAAAAACGTAAAATAGCATACCAACACGCCTTTATTTTCTAAAGGGTTAGGCAGAGGTGTACTAATGTACACCTACAGTTGCCCGGTATGTTAAGGTCTCATGTAGTTAGGGGGCGACATCCAGACGAGCTTACGGGGAATTGCACAGAGCTCGACCTGGGAATCGAACCCAAGACCTTCAGAACAGTCACGCTTACGACCACTAGACTAATGAGGCAGTAAATTCAAAACAAAAATATACTGATATAAATTTTTTTTTGTCTAGATTCATTTTGTAGTTTATACAATAACATGACCCTAAAATGAACTAGTTTACTTTCTAATAAAAGCAAACAAGTTCGTATTTAACGAGTATTACTTCGTACTGCCGCATCAGTCTGGGATTGTAGGGTGTAACGTCGGATCTTTGTGGCTATACAAGAACATATTATAGACTTAAATAAAAATATAACAACATATTATCACGCCTGTATTTCCCAAAGGGTTAGGCAGAGGTATACTAATGTACACCCATAATTCGCCGATATGTTGAGGCCCCATGTAATACGGGGCGAGCCTATTGCCATCAAACGGGCACAAAACCAGACTCCAAGCTGCTAGCTGCTGCTGAGAATGTCATTAAAAACCCAATAACACTTCTCGACCTGGGGATTGAATCCAGGACCTCTAGCGTAGCAGTCGTAGAGTTAGAAATCTATATATATAAAAGGCAATATATATATAAAGCTGGATGTTGTTTGCTCGCTTCGGAAAATTCTCCAGCAAATTACTAGTAGGTAGACTAGGAATATTGCTAGTAAAAACATCACCCGACTATTACAAACATCATTCATTTAATTAATGTCGGACACATTATATTTTATATATTGGTATCTCACAAGACATTCAAAGATAACATCATACGCTTGATTAAAATAGAAAAGCTAGACTGGTGCGCGGTTACTTTCAACGCTTTTGCTTTAACTACAAGCTGAGTTGAATTAAGGAACCCTTGTTCGAATTTCAAAAGTTCTTAAATTTATTCTTTCTTTTTGCTCGAAAGGAGGTGAAACTTCAAATCTATGATATAAAAATGGGGCAGATTGTCACATGTCTCGACTTGGAGTATCGGTAGTATCTTAATAAAATTTGAGGCCACTCGTTGGCATTTCGCCCTACTTATATTGTTAGACTCACATAATGTATACGAAACTGTTTTATGTTTCGTCGTTTCTTCTCGAAGATGATTAGTAGGGATGTTAAAAATAATCGATTCTAAAAAAAATTGTTTTTTTATGAGCCATTATTATTTTGAAAAACATCGACTATTTTAAGCGTCCCCTTTGTCGATTTTTTTCTGCTGGTACCTATTAAAATAAAAAGGCATTACCGCTACCGCTTCTTTCTAAAAAACAATTTCTAATTATGTAATAGACTTTTGTACCGTAAAGTCACATCCCTAATTGATTAGGAAATACCAGGGCCATCGTAGTCTTATAAAATCTATTTAATTTATTGATAGAACAACTTACATTGGCCATTTTCAAGATGTTATCGATCTTCATGTTGTTGCACATGCCGATGAGCTGACACATGGTCTCCGGCGTGGTGTCGGAGTTCAGCACATGGCTGATGTACTGCTGGAGCTGTGCCGTGTTCTCCTTGCACATCTTGGCAATGGCGGGGTATTGCACGTCCTGGCATTCTGATGCGACGCGGGACGCCAAGTAATCCTGGTTTTGACAATCGGAAACCGGTTATATTGTACACGTTTCTCCTTCAACATCCATTTAAAAGATGATGTTCTAACTTCCTTAAATACTTTGACATTATTAAAAACTGAGATTTTCGTGAAGGAAATTACGACTGCGGGCAGGATTCGAACCTGCGGCTTCTGGTTAGGTTAGCCGCGAGTCCAACCCGCCAGCTCGAAATTTGCCTTCATACTTTTTAATTTACGTCTATGACGACGTATTTTTCATTCACTAAAATAACTTTATAATCTTTGCATGGAAAATGCCCAAAAAATACAAAAAGAATTAATAACAACTTAAAATCACTCGCAGAACAGAGCTCATCCATTCCATTAGCTGTAGTTAAGTACAAACATTAATAAGTAATTAGGCAAAACAAGTGTAAGCATTGACTTCCAAAACCGGTCAGCAATAAGAATATCCTAAGAACGTGAACATCAGACCACCATAACGATGAAGATGTCGTAACATTTATAAAAGTTTATAGAGATAAAAGGATGTTTGGGATGTTGAAACATGTTTGTAGATGAATGGATAAGTTAGAGATAAGAAAGAAAGCTTAAAAGCTCAGAATGTTTATCTACCGACTTACTACTTACTCCCTAGTAACGTATTACATTATTATTACAATTAAATTGCGTTAAATACGGGGAGTCCATGAAAACAGGACACCTAGGTACATAAATATGTAATAGTATAACGTGAATACATCTTAAGACCCATTATAGTAATTTTGGATTTATTTAGACAGTATACAGTGTGTTTTTCAATAACCATTGAATAAGTAGCAAAAAATATTTTTTTCTAACAAAAATCTTTTAGTTCTAGCTTCTTTTATGAGCTTTTTTTAGGACTGCCTCATTAGTCTAGTGGTCCTAAGCGCGACTGCTACGCTAGAGGTCCTGGGTTCGATCCCCAGGTCGAGCAAAGTGTTATTGGGTTTTTCTATGAAATTCTCAATAGCAGCTCGAAGTCTGGATTTGTGCCCGGTGAATGGCAATAGGCTCGCCCCCTATTACATGGGACCTAAAACATACCGGCGAACTGTGGGTGTACATTAAGTACACCTCTGCCTAACCCTTCGGGGAATATAGGCGTGATGGTATGTTATGTTCTTTTATGAGAAATTATGATGAAAATATATACGATTTCGAAAATTCTTTTTGTAATGCAATATAATTGCGTCCTTACACCTATTTAAGCAGGTGTTCCGTTTTGTATGAAAACGCTAGACGTGTTTTTCGCCGTTATCATGTTAGGACTATTATCTGTGAAGCTTATTTACCACATGAGTGTGTAAACATTGCCTTGAATTTAAAAATAAAAAAATAACCAATACAAACCTCGTTAATGAGTTCCCTGACATCCTTCAGCTGTTTGAATAATCTGATGAATTTGTTGGATACGTCATTAGGGGTCACAGCGTTGGCCTGTTTCTCCCACACGGTGGATATGCAGTGCCCCACGGCCCCGCAATCCGCACCGCGCCTGCGCATCAATAAGTGTCGTTACATGACTCATGAGTGAGTAAGGAAGTTGCGGTTGCTAAATAGGTATAACGATGTTATGCTGTTTTTGCGGCTATATTTTGACTATTCGTGTAAATGTGATTAGTCAGACTAACCACATAGTAGGTACCGTTTTAATAAAAGAGCCTCTTCAACAATTTTCTAGCTGAAATGGCGATACTTAATGTGTTATAGAAGAACAATTTGCCAACACCAAAAAATTATTGAATTTGGTGCCGAAGCAGATACGATCTGCCTTAAAGATTGTATTGTATGCGAGTTGATAAATGTATCCAGTGTAGGTAGGTATATTGATAATGTTTGCCTTAAAAAAAATGTAATCAGTACTTTTAGGTCAACGATATTTACATGTCGGTACGTAACGTTAACTATTCATACTTAATTTTAATTTAGGTAGTACACATAGAACCATTGTTTAATTTAAAAGGCTACAATATCAATCAACAACAATCCAGTAAAGGCTGGCCTCGCATTGTACGGAAAGACTTTTCAATGCGAGTTCAGCCTATAGTGGATTTGTATAGCCGTGTGTACTAACCGAATTGAATAAATAAGATGATGTATTGGATAATTTTTACTTAGGATATATTTCTCTTTAATATCAGAAAATAGACTTTAACCAATTTGTTGTGTACCTTCGTGAAACAATAGTCAGAGACTAACAAATGTTTATGGGACCATCTCGGAAGTACATTTGAGATTAAAAAAGAAAAAATATAAAATCTATTCTCAATCGGTGCAGGAATCGTGTAATAAACGCACACAAAAAATACGTAATCAAATTGATAACTTTTTTTAAATTGGTTAAAAGTTAAGAAACATGTTAAGCAAAGAATAACTACAATATGTCTTTATGTTTTTTTAATGCGTTTCTTTGTTAGCCATATGTTGTTTCCAATATCTGACTAACGTCACTAACTCCACAATTACACATCATTCTTTGTATATATGTATATGTATTATAATTTGTATATATATAATTATAATCTGCTTGACCTTTTACTGTATATGTTGGGGTCTACTTCCATCCTGTCTAATCAGTATGTGTATCAGTTTATACAGCAACATCCTATGGATCCATAATAATATCACACCTGTATTGATCACACATCTCAGGACTTATCAAGCCAAATTAAGCACAATATCTTTTATTTTTATATTAAAATAAACTTACTTTAAACTCTGACACCATATTGTTGGGCCTTTAGCACACTCTTTCGGTACTTGTCGTGCAAACGACAAATCTGTGGACAACACAGCAAAACTTAAATAATGTTGCACAGAAAACAAATTATTTATTGCGATAAATTATGTAAAAATAGCTTTATTACAATAATATTTAAATCAACCAGCTTATCTACATTTAATTACGAATAATAAAAATAATGCGAGCAAAACAAGTCAGACCGGGTCAGCCAGTGTTTATCTTAGTAAACTTCTGTATAGTGTGACCATTGAAGTTGATAAGAGGACAAAGCAGACATATAGGCCATATTGGTCTACTATCCTTGAGTTATGGTTATATTGTCCTAAGGTTTGGGCTAATGTAGGAATATATTATTTAATTAAAAGGTAGAGTAATAGTTTACAGACCAATACATACAGAGTTTTTGTGTGTACAATAAAGCAATATTTAAGAAATGACTGGGAACATACATTATGTCGCCCTAATTAATTTATTATTATTACATTTACTTGCATGTAAGGTGGATAGATAATTTTAAACAAAAAATCATCATTATTATTATTATTGTTCAATGGATATTCAAATGTTGCTAACTACCTGTTTGTTAACCTTTGAGTTAATTTTATGTTTGCGAAGCCTCCTACAACACACAGCTTGTCCCCAATACAGAAGGTTTTTCCAAAAAGTTACAAATACAAACAAAAGAATGAATTTTAATAAAGACCAAATAGGTATTACTTGAATCGGTGATTTACTGAAGTAAGGAAACAAAAATGTTATTTTAAGTGTAATGCTTACATGGTGCAACGAAAATATTTTTACTCAGTATGGAATGCCAGGTCATAAAATAAAAGCAAATCCTACAACTAGTAATGGTTTTCAACAAATTATCTGTTTGGCATAGAATTGTTAGGTTCAAGTTACATAAGACTAACTTTAGAACATATTCCATAATATGGATAGATAATGAAACATTGTTTGAAAACAGGAAATATAATCCCAAACACACATTAGTCAATTACACAGTAGTCAATTAATCATATCAATGTATGATTAATTGACTACTGCGGCTTTTGTATAACATTTTACATGATAAAACATGAGAACTCTCAACTAGCAGTTTATCTTCTAAATGCTGTTTTTTCTTACAAGTATGCATCATGTCAAATAGCCAAGGTGCACCACTGACTTTAATATTTCTATCCTGCTTAGCTTAGTTAGAATTGACTTTTCGAGATAAATCTGTTAGATTCGCCTTAAGTAAAGCCAAGCCAAAACTATTATGATGAAACAGCAAAGTTACAGAACAACAAAGAAGTGAAATACAAAATAATGTAACTACATAAATAAGCATTTGATTGGAACGAATTCCAGCAATGATCAGGCAATAGTTGATCAGCCTGCATTCATAACACCACGATGAAATCACGTTACTTGAAAATAATTATTGCAATTGAAAACAATAGAGGGTAATTTCAGATTCTTGGGAACTATTTAAAGAGTACAAGTGAGTACTACCATGCTGATCCTTATTTACCTAGAGTTAATTAAAACTATACAAATATGTATTACAAGGACGAGAATTACTGTAAATCCAAAAAAAAATAATTACTCACCTGCACAACAAAAGAGTGCTATTAGACAAACCACGTAAGTGTTTGTCATTTTGGAAGCTTTCGTTTTATCTCGCGCAGTCCAGTTTCGTTCCCTCTGTATAAAATATTAAACAAATACTGTATAATTTCACTTTGTTTGGAAGTTATTGCGTATCGATTGATAAACAATTGTCAAGTCACTCAGCCGACAACCAAACCTGACGACTACACTGTGCTTGCTGTCAAATTAGGCTTATAGTG
The DNA here is from genome assembly GCA_958496365.1 of Subacronicta megacephala. Lineage (NCBI taxonomy): Eukaryota > Metazoa > Arthropoda > Insecta > Lepidoptera > Noctuidae > Subacronicta > Subacronicta megacephala. The sequence goes on along the minus strand of OY292520.1, from coordinate 11,448,558 downwards.
CGGGCCCGCGAGCATCATTGGTAAAACCGTTTATAATAACGTTAATCGTTATGAAGATAAGTTTTTTATTTGAGAAAATTATTATTTTATAATATGCTAATCTCAAAACTGTTGGATTTTATTGTTTATATGACCAGTGGCGTATCGCGGATGTCACCCAGTCAAACATAAACAATAGTCTGTTGGGGGCGGTTCGGACATAATGGTGGTAAAATACCATTAGTATTTGAAACCAAAACATTAAAACTAACTAATATTAAAATAAAATAGAGACCATGTTTTAGGCCTTAACTTTTGATTCATTAAATATTTGGAATGCAATTCTAATAATTATAATATTCTGTATAGTTGGACATAATTTGTTGGTTAAGTATAATTTTATTAATAATAACAGACTACAACACGTTTTTGCAAAAGCAAATTAATAAAGATTTCCTCTTTTTTGTAATAACGTATCGAAAACAATAAACGCTGTAACTGAAGAAACATCACTAGCAGACAAATATTGTATAAAAGTGTCATCTAGCAAACACAGTGTTCAACATGACATACATTGAGTTATGAAATTCTCGGTTAAATTTGCTATTAGACGCTAGATGACTCTGTATTCAATATAACAAAATAGTTTTGGTTATTCAACACTAGATGGCGTACCTTTGGCAATTATCGTTAGCCACCGTTCACAAAATAATTAGTCTAAAGCGGTCCTAAGCGCGTCTGCTGTGCTAGAGGCTTTCCGCTCGATTCCCAGGTCTAACAAAGTGTTTTTGAATTTTTCAAATGCCATATTACAACGTAACTGTAAACCAAAGTCACCAAAGATGATACCTTCTTATTACGACTTTTAAAATAGTCTTTAAATGAACTATTTATACCTAGGTACTATTAATTCATATTATTTATTACAAATAATCATGTTATTTTAATAAATTGCAAAATACCGTTTACAAATGAGCTTGGATTGATGGTACCTACTTATTAATAAATTATTAGCTGCTAATAGTTATTATTCACAAAATGCTAAGGTGTTACAAGTGATGACAATATTCACAATAGACCGACCATCGAATCGCTTCATTACATTCAAATATCTGGCAAATTAGTTAAAGTCGATAACCCAATATTCCAAAACATTAATTACTTATTTAGGTATTCCTCGTCTTTAGTCGACTTATAGGTAAGTACGACTTTCTACATGACATCCTAGTTGTATACAATAAACATAACAAAAAAAGAAAATCTTCACCACCACGTCTGACAGCAGAAACAAGCAAATATATTAAGTAACCGTACACAAAAGCCTCGACCCAATAAGACGTCGAACGGCCATAGCAAAGGACGAAACAAAATTGGTAATTCCATTCTCCAGGTCGGTTTTTCGAGACACAATTAGGACATTTTGTTGGAGTTCGGGTCGTGTAATAAAATTAAGGAGACGCCGGCCGGACGGTCGCGGTAAGTCGATGTCTTCGGTGGGCATAAAACAAATCCGACCCGAGCCGGCCCGTGAGGACTAAAGCACACAAACCAATGGAGACTTCTTTCTTACTATTTTAATTTAGTTACTATAACACACATCAGATTGCCTTATTAGTCTAGTGATCCTAAGCACAACTGCTACTCTAGAGGACCTGCGCTCGGTCCCCAGGTCGAACAGTGTTATTGGGTTTTTCTATGAAATTCTTAGTAGCAGCTCGTAGTCTGGATTTGTGCCCGGTTAATGGCATTAGGCTCGCCCCTGTTACATGGGACCTAAACATACCGGTGAAATGTGGGTTTACATTAGTACACCTCTGCCTAAGTCTTCAGGGGATACGGGCATTATTCTTTCAGCAGATATGTATTATTTCGAAAGAGAAAAGTTTGTCGGAGGTAAGTTTCAGAATCGTTATAGAAACCGGTACTTGCATGAACCTTAGGTAAATCTAAATCCTATCTCTAGAAAATAAGTCTACTGACAGATAGGTATGTTACCGTCAAAATTATAAGTATGTATTGCAAATGTAAAAAAACTAATAGTCGTGGTGAAGGAGAGCTATTGGAAATCAAATGCAGTGTTTGTACTGATAACATAAATGCCATAAAATGCCGTGAATACAGGATAATTTTATTATTAATCAATACTGCCTATAAAAAATCGAGATGTAAAGTTCGAGTGTAATTAAATCTCTTACTGAAGCCTCTAACACTCAATTTGATGCAGATGTTATTACCACAGAGCAGACACTAGGTACTTAGTATAAAATAATTTCACAATTGACCATGCAGCCGTCAACATCAAATGAAAATATTCCCTCATTTTCTTCAGTAGAAGCCTTACCAAATGTTTGTGCAAAAAAATGTTGGTTATATCCTCTCTATGGTCGTAAGCACGTGCGCGATGTTCACATATTCTGAATAACACTTGAATAGCGCGTCCTAACGCACTGGGCACTGCTCCTCGGGCCACGTGACGTGACTACTCACTCGCGATACTTTGTTTGTATATCAAATCGGACAACAAGGTGACTTTGTAAATGGCGGGGACGTGGTTATGTTCTGTTTTAGGACCCCCGTTTTGTTCATTTATGTTAAGATTGAGGCCTTTTCCTTAGTGTCTTCCCCTTAACAGTTGTAGCTACAATATTTTTGTATATTCATTTAACATTTAAGATTTAATAAAAGTAATGTAGAATTTTCTAATAAAAAAGATCCGTTAAGCGACGTGATAATAAATTGTGTAATGGTATTCGTTAGTCGTAGTAAAATGAAGGATAGAAAAAAAAAGTATCAGCTCGTATCCTATAAAAAATAATCTAAGTACTTAGATACCTAATAAAAGTTTCATGCCAGGGTTAACTTCTTAAACAGTACCAATAAAAGCTCCCAAAGAAATTACAAATATAAAGCTGGAGGTCCCGATCACCGTTCCGCATAGAGCATTCGTTTAGCCCAGAGCGTCCGTTCGAAAGCACCTGTAGTCTACAAAATATAGTGTCGAGAGCTAACACCGAGTGGAGTCGCGAAGTTGGCCGCAGTTAGGAAAGATTTGTCGCGAGCCCGCCAGCTAATGCCTTATACTCTTGCTCTTGTAAGTAAAAATTATGATTATCGCCCGGCGCGAGCTGAGCCCTTGATCCCTAACTAACGGCCGGAGACGCGAGACTTTCCTTTTCTTCTCAACTATAACTCTTTTTTATTGGCTCCGTGGCGGCTGCAGCGCCGGCGGCCACTGGATTATGGACTGACCTAACTGATCGGCAAACTAACGACTCTTGAACGTACGTTATTTACAAATTGGGATCCGGATCGGCAAGATCTGGTTGTTTGTGTGGTAGTGGAGTAGGGTTTGGTGGGCCAGTGACAGTAGGTCTATGGGGAGGAAATGGACTAAATGTTTACAGAACAGGTTTACTTAAATTTTAACGAATATTTTAGGGTTATTCACGTCAAGTAACATGAACATATAAGCATTTTCTATAACATTGTTACAGAGTCGCAAACTTAACTAAACAGAGTCTCATATATGTATACATATATGTACATCTCGCGAGCCCAGCCAGTACATAGACAGGGAGAACACCATAAAACACAAGTCAGTGTTCAAGTGCAATACAATACATAAATGAGAGTGGGCCGGAGACGGCGCGAGCCTGCGACGGTCGATTAAGGAAGCGACTGCACCGTTGCCTTGGCGACGCCGCCATCTTGAACCCACCCCCTCCACCTCATACACCCTCGCGACCCCCATACCCACCACAACCCCCACTGTAAACAACTCGCTGTATCGTTGCACTGAAATACTCGATATATTTAAAAGGCTCTCCAGTCGTCCGGATCCCCCTGAATCACTGGTGTAATATAAAATCTACAATTTATTGAGGATCAAAAAATATAATTGCAGCGGACGTTGGTAACTATTTACTGGATTGGCATATACAGACGAAAATGCATTAGTGGACTTTCAGATTTTGGTAGTTCTAACCTTTTGTCTGAAGAGGCTCACACTAATCGGTACTTACTGGTTTCTAACACTAGAATTTAGAAATATCAATATAACGCGACAAAATCCGTAAAAAGTAGTTTTATTTCAATAATCGGTACTTACTTAGGTATATGATTAATTTTAACAGAGATTCACGGAAGTTTACAGTATTCTAGGTACATCAGTCCCTCGATAAATCAATGTTTGTGCCATTATGGGCTTGTGGCCACGTTAAAAATAATCTAGAATCAAATCTACTTTTATGAGCTACTAATTTCAGGCAAATATCAGGCGCGGTAATTAGTTAGTATCGTTGAGTTCGATGGGTAAAATTATTCTGCAGTACTTAAAAATTTTGACTGGGTTTGATGGTACTTACCCTGTACTTATAGTATATGAAGATATAGGTAGCCCAAGGATTGATCAGGATTCGAATCCTTAAAGAAATTGGCTCGCCAATCCCGAAGCCAAGTTATAGCTAGGTACAATAACGAACTCTTGACTAAGTTTGTTAGGTATGTGGGTATTTTTTTGTTTGTCGTTGTAGTAAGTCCGAGATAACTTTACATCTTTTGGGGAGCGGTATCTTTAAGAAATTCTACACAGATAAAAAATAAGGAATTTAAAGAAGACGGAACAAAATAGAGTAGATGAGTCATTACACACAAATCAAAATACTCGTAGCTCGCTGCTAAGTACATATTCGTAAGAAGCAGGATCATAGATGGTTCAACATGCTTTTCAAGGAACAAGGCCTAATAAAGAATGGCTTCCTGTTTATAGAACACAAATAAAGTCTTCATACAAACATTTAAGAATACTTGTCCCCCGACGGAGACTATCGATTTTCAGCTTCTTTTTTCTTCTTGGAAAATCTTCATGGATTATCTGCCGCCTGGAGAGATGGCAGAGTCTGTTTGACTCTTCCTGACTAAAAACCGCTCATACCTTACCTTGCCTTATTCTAACGACTATGGGATTCGCGACATTTGCAACCTCTTCACCTACTGCAATCATATCATGGCTCACTACTTGCACTTCATCTTTCATACTTGTTAATTAAGGATGCTCTTCACCGGGTCTCGCATTGGAACGTCTGCAATTTAATCGTGAAACGTTCCCGACGTCGATTGGCCCCTTCCAACTCTTCCATCCATTATACTGCAAGTACTAAATATAGATAAATAAACAGTATTTTTTTTCTGCGATGAATATTGATGCAGTGATTTTGAACGGTGACCGTCCAATTACACGTAAACGGTCGCGAAGACAAATGGCGACCATTACTCAAGATTAGGAGCCGCTCGACTTCAGTCCACCTAATGTCGCCGAGTGCACTAAATCATATCGCACGATTCGCTCAAAACCATGCGCTTTTATTAACGGACAACATTTTTCACAATAAAATTCTAGTAAACAAACATTTTACGTACATACATATATTGTTGATTATATGCCTGATACATAACAAAATGAAGAAAATAAGCATTTTCCGTTACACATAGGTACTAATACCCATTAAGTTCATATTATTAAAGTAGAAGGCAATCTGTACAACGTTTTAATGTATTATGTAGAATTATAAAGGCGTAGAGCCCCGCTTACTTCTTATGATTTATTCATGAGGGAAGAATAATGTTAAATTTGAACATGCCTACTTGTACGGGCGCATTTTAGTAGAAAATGTCAGGCGGTTTATTAAGTAATTTGTTTTTCATAAAGATTTATTGATAAATATAATAAATTTACTTAAATTTGCCCATGCTGTTACTTCATTAAAATGGGCGATCGATTGCTTGTTACGTTACGAGCTATAATACTAAAGATAATTGCGGAAACCGTGTGTGTACGGCGCGAAAATTTAAAAAAATTGTGTTTCCTAACATACCAACATAGTAGGTACCTACGCCTGTAGCTAATCCCCAAAAGGTGAAGAAGAGGTGTACTTATGTACACCCGATATCTTTAGATCCCATGTAATAGCAGCATATTCCCATTAACCAGGCAAAAATCAAAACTCTGAGATTGTCTTAGAAAAAACCCACAATATTTTGCTCGTCGTAGCGTAGCAGTCGCAGTTGGGACTACCAATCTAATGAGTATCTAATGTGCGTTTGTCTCAGATCAAATAAAAAGTTAAGATGGAACTTTGCGAACAAAGAAGTGAGGCCGGCTAAAACTACACCTAACGGTCTACAACACACAATTACATGCACATATGTATTAGTTAACTACGCCTTATCTTGTCAGTCGAGCTTTCGATACCTCGATAGCTCGACTCACAAGATAAGGCGTCGTTTCGGTATACGTGTATGCGTGTAATTGTGTGTTGTACACCGTTAGGCGTAGTTTTAGCCGGCCTCACTTCTTTGTTCGCAAAGTTCCATCTTAACTTTTTATTTGATCTGAGGCGTTTGTATAATTATATCTTTTTCCTTTTTAATTTTCATTCCATATTTTCCTATCTACAGCAATGTATTTTGTGATATACTTATTCAAAAGTGTAATCTTGAAGTAGTAGAATCGCTGTGAATGTACCCATTTTGTCAGTGCTTACAAAATTTTAAAGCTGGTAGCGAGTGCAATATACAACGAGAGAACTTTGTGCGGGCGTGTGCGACGGCTCTCAGCGACCGAGCCAGTTTATACACATAATATTTATACGAAAAGAAAACTTGTTTGAAGTCGTGAACAAAGCCAATCCGCCGCGGTTATTCGTGATATTTTCAGGCCAAGTCGTACCTTATTCGCAAACATCGAATCCCGTATACAATACAGTGCGAAACGAAATTCGAAGGATAGATAATTTCGGAGAAAGAAATAAGGCGAAAGGGAAAAAATATAAATTGAATAGTCGAATACACGCATCCCGGCATTACCATAAAGGCAACAGGGATCAAGCCGGATTCCTCTACGAACTTTTTTATTTTCCTTCCACCTCTAAATCTCCCTGGCAAAGCTTCGCGAATCTGCAAATGTTGATTTGATGATGTGGTGTCTGCAGCGGCGTGCGTGCGACACGCGACGTCGCTCGGCGTCGTGTCGCGTCGTGTCGCGTCGCCGCTCACACGTCCCGGACTGCTTATAGCTGACCTGAATTTTATAGCCTATGACATGATGTCTCGACGTCAGCGTCCCGCCTTACGAGCCTGCGTTTGATTACTTGCACTTTTATTGCCTCCCGCTCGTCTAAGATTTGGAGCTCTACCGTAGCTCGGTGAAATCTGCTTTAGTGTTTGTTTATTCAGCGCGACGCCGGAATAAACATAACTGTATATCCTGGCGCGGCGCGTATATCTAAAACAATTGAGTAGGAGGGCAGGGTTGTGGCAGTGAGTAGATAGCTAACGAGCAGGAGCAAAAGGTTGCGGGCGCGCGCCGCTGGAGGGCGGATTACGGTGCTCATCCATTGCGGTCATTAAGACACATTACCCCGCCCCGCGCCGCACCGCTCCCCGCCCACGCCCGCACAAACCCGCTTTTTAATTCAACTTTCCTCCTTCACCAATTTGCATGATTACTTTCGTTTTTATTGTGCTCCTCCACGACTCTATTCCCTTAACCTCCTGAGTGAAATTGTAGTATATTTACAACATAGAAAGAAAAAAATCCTACACTGCCATCTAATGGAATAAGTTAAGACTTTTACTTTAATTGGATAGTCAAAATATCTGTCCGCCATACTGAGCAGTGATTGGCCGAGGAAGTAGCTTAGATTTTTGGTAATATCCATTTCAATTGGACGATGGCGTCGGTACCGGAAGCACGTGGTAAGTTTATTTGAATTTGTTTATGAAATGCTATGTTTTTTGTAAAGATTTTGGTAATTCTTTGTTTGTTTTGATGCATTTATCATAATAGCTCAATTTGCTAATGTTTGAACTCACAAAAACAATAGGAATCCACAATTAAAGCTATATGTTGTACTAGTAATACACTGGTTCTCAACAATGTGTATGTGCGAAGCATGGCCACTGTAGTACCTGTACAACATAAAACTTTTACACTATTTTTACTTTATTTTTTTATTGTTTTTTTCTAGGTTTGCAGGAGAATCAAATTACAGACATCTTAAAAAATTCAGATATCGATTCGTAGCATGAAGAAAACCCGACAGAGGATGTTTATTCAATGCAAAATTATGACAGCAGTGACTCTGGCCCTGGTTCTCTGAATTCTTCGGACACGAGGAAAGAAACCTGGAATGTGAAATCTCTTTGTGCGCTTTTACGGTTGTAACCCGTGGTAGTCGTTTCATAACCAGAAGTAGGCCCCGAACGCATGGTGGTCGATTCAGAGGCCGTGTAAGAGTCAGATGGTCGAGGAAAAATTACGAGATCTTTACCATCATCGGCAACTGCTAACAACACTTGCGCTGGTAATAATGATACATTTTCACTGAAAAAGTATTCATGGACAGATGAAAAATTGTCGCTGAAGTTATTTTATTTAAAACTTTTTAGTGATCACATTTTACCAAATCTGAATGAGACCACCTCAGGAGCATTCACTTTCAAATAAATAAGTTTGATAATAAATGTAGTTGTACCCTGATATACTGAATCCTCATAACCCTTCCGAGTGTACAGGCGTGATGTTATGTTGTCTGATTGCGTAATCAATGCATATTTATGCGATAGCAGCAATCATGGTTGATTTGCTGTCATTTGTTGAAGAGTTCCGTTGTTTGTCTCCGAAAGTCATCATCAGATCTTTATGAAAATTATATGGTACCATTTCGGAATAAACTCCTTTTGAACAAAAAAAGAATTTTGCAAATCCGTTAATATATGACGGAGTTATGCCCGAACATACATAAAAAATATCAACATCCGAATTGATAACCTCCTCCTTTTTGAAGTTGGTTAATAAAGGAGAAGAGTTGAAGATGAACAAAATATTAAATAAATTTTTAGGCATCCTGTTAAATTAAAATAATGGTCTATTAATTTTCCAAATATACCTATGTATTGACTGTGTGTGATTAAAAGTACAAAAATGTATAAGAAAATTAAGCCAATCTGCTGACTGTGATTTGTAAAATAATACTAGACGATAATTAGTAAATAACAGCCTGTTGCCGATGTTGAAGTTGTGTTTTACTATATAATAATTAAATATGACCTTATATCCAGTAAATATAAAGCAATTTAATAAAATACGTTTTATGTTGTATATATACTACACTTTACACATTAGGTACATAGAACGGATGTCGTATATATATTACATTGAGAAAATCTAAATTTTCCAACATAGAATTTTCTTTCAATTTTTTAAGAACATTTAGTTGCCTATTAAATCGATCCAGATAGTTTTTGTTAAGATTCCTGAAAAAAAAATTTGTGGTTCTCAGGAGGTTAAAGTATTCGTTATTTGGATAAGCCGAGCACACTAAATAAACATGCTTTTCAGATTAAATAATACAATCTCTTAGTAGGGATCCTCCTTATAATATAAAAATCATACGTACAGCATAATATTCGTTGATTGATATCGTAATAATCGTGTAGCACAGTTGCTGTTATTATATAGATGAAGGATTTTCTAAAAAAAATAGTTTCATAAGAATAAGGATATCAGACAATATTTCAAAATGAATAACACAACATTAAATAAATAAGTAATCGATGATAACTGTTCTAAGAGCTGTAGGTATTAATTCGCAAACATAATTAGCTTACGTCACAAATCACCAATTAAACGATGTAAATCAAAGTAACAACGGCAATACATTAACGGGCCGCACTTAACCGCCAAGAAACAACTATCCGAGCTACAATTTTGAAACAATTACCTCCAGCTCAATATCGTAAGATTAAGAAAGTCCACGGTCGGAATTAGGATTTGGGAGCGAATGAGGGCAAACCGTCTTAACAGCCCGACTCCACAAATTGCGGACCTTAACGAGGGCATAAAACTCGAGTCGCACTCCCGGAGACGCCACAGATTGTACTCAGACTTAGTTCAGGATTAATGGTGTAGAAAACAGATTATCATTGGCTGGATTTCCATTAGTTTGGCCCCTGCCACCGGCGCGTGAAACCTACGGAGATAGCAGCCACTCGATGTTATTATTTTCCACATAACGGAGCAGCGCGTCTCCCAATTTAATTCTATTAGGTTCTGTCGCGTTTGAACGACAGCACAATAAAGTCGTTTGAGTGGCGACGCCGACGCGCCGCTCCGCCCTCTGGTGATATACGCTCATTTGATTTCCGCCACTGTTTTGTTTATAAATTTTATATTGAACACGTTTTATAGGATGTTTGTTTAGTAACGACAATATATGCGAGTGATACCTAGTGTTTTTCGATGAGGTTTTAGTACATATCTCTATTGAATGAACACGTTACAAAATTATTTTAGTCTTTACTAATATAAAACTAGAAGGACCTAGGTGTCTCTTAGCATACCATCACGCCTGTATTCCCCGAAGGGTTAGGTAGAGGTGTACTTAATGTACACCCACAGTTCGCCGGCATGTTTAGGTCCCATATAATAGGGGGCGAGCCTATTGCCATTCCCCGGGCACAAATCCAGACTCCAAGCTGCTACTGAGAATTTCATAGAAAAACCCAATAACACTTTCCTCGACCTGGAAATCGAACCCTCGAACAGACCTCTAGCGTAGCAGTCGCGATGTGGACCACTAGACTAACGAGGCAGTCACTAAATGTCTCTTAGATATTTAAAAATATAATACTAATAAAATGGGATGGATTATCATCCCATTTTTGTTGTGGTAGGGCCACGCTGTTCGCAGCATGAATGGGCCGGCTCGACCGGGGAAGTACCACACTCTCGCAGAAGACCGATGTCCGAGTAGTAGCGTTTCGTTACTGCGCTTCGTTCGGTGAGCGAGAGGGCCGGAGGCCCAATTCCTCCCCCAATCCCCTTCCTTCTCCTTTTCTCCTTCCCCTCCCTTTCCCTAAATAGGCTCGGCAACGCATCTGCAACTCCTTTGGTTTTGCAGATGTCCATGGGCGGCGATGACTACTTACCATCAGGTAGCTCGCCTGCCCGTTTGCCGAGTTATCCCATAAAAAAAAAAAAATCCCTAGAATTCACAAATATTGTTTGTTGGTAATAAAATTGTTTTTACCATTTTTGATCCATTATGTCTCTCTTTATAAAAATCTCTACCAATATTTGAACAAAGTATTTACCCAATTCTTTCAGCAGTTCCCGATTTTGCTTAGCAGCATATTTAGCCATAACTTTTTTATAAATCAAGATAACTCCCAAAAACTCGTACCAGAAGTTTTACAACTCCATAAGTTTTACACATATATACCTATTTGTAGGTATCTCGCACTATCTACAAATAATACAATTCCTCCTCCAGAAAACACATTATTTCAGTAATTTCGACAGCCAAACCGATTCGTAATGAAATGTCGCAACGGTTTTTCCGTTTAAAAACATTACACGTACGATGCTGTGTTGTTTTAATGAATACAAATTACATTTGCAAATGTGCTTAATCCAGAAATTAGTTACGTCTCCCCTACTCCCCTCGGCATGCCCGGGCATGGCTGAATACCACTGCACCCGAGTTTCATATTCCGTCTGCAGGTAGAAGCAAAATTTACCGCATTGTATTAGATATTCATACAACATCTACCTATTATGTACCTATGTTATGCAGGTATAGTTTTTGTTTGAAATATGAGTATGACTGGCGATTTGGTGCTGTACAGTAAAACATACCATCACGCTTGTACTCCTGGAGGAGTTAGGCACAGTTAGCCGGTATGTTAACGTCCCGTGTAGTATAGTATAGGATAGAGGCCTATTGCCATTTACTAGGAACACCCCAAAGTCACAAACTTCCAAACTCCAAGCTATTGTTAAGATTTTTTTTAAATAAACAACTCTGTAGTAATCAGGCGTAGGACCACTCGACTAATGAGGCAATTACAGTAAAATTACTACTTGGTCCTTGTGTCCGCAATACCGATTTGCGCCTTATAATATAATCTTCTTTGTAATACAAAAAAAAAACTACAACCCTGAAAATCTAAGGATTCAAGGGATTACATATTATTACGATATTACAGATTATATCACGACATATTTAACTCATTTTTCGTGCATGGTTATCACAATTAAGTATGTTTACGTATGTTGATAGGAGGCTGCTATACATAATGCATCGGATATACCAGAATAAGTTTTGAACTAGACTCGCGGCCCAGAGCTTCATATGCAGCAATGATGCGAGCCAAACTTCGAAGTTCCAGCAAATATACGAAATATACACTATCTAAGTATAAACAAAGCACATGTTTCTATAAACTAGTACACGATCTACTAAGGTTGGGTATTTAGTAAGGTAATAAAATTTAAGCTTCACATACCATTACGCCTGTATTTCCCGACCGGGTATTATCTTTCGAGCTGATATGGAGAATTTCATAGAAAAAACAAAATCGAAATCGAACCCAGGATCACTTGGACTTAGGAACCAGTTTTGATTTTACTTGACATTTAAAAAAAATAATTACGTGATTATGGTAAAGCCATATGTCTAAAATTTTTTTTACATGATCCTCAGTCTCATTTGAATGAAACAACAAAAGTCTTCAATATTTCGACTGAGTAATAATGCTAACCTGATAAGGTAGATTACCTTCCAAAATGCTTACAGAGCTATATTTTAATAAACCTTAAAGTAATATTCAATAACCCGCTAAACGTTCCTAAAGCGATCCATTTAATTTTCGTATCCAAACACTACCGATATAAGTTCCATAAGGTATAAAATTGTATAAACACAGTCTATAGCAAGGCTGTAGGTATAATAACCGGAATTGGGCTTCTTTACGCCTCATCTAGCGCTCGTTATGCCTCGATCGTAAATCTTCATTCCCCACCCCCCACGCGGGGCTTCCCCCTCCACTCTTGATTTCGGCTTCCCACCACTCGAACCTTGGATATCCTCGCAACACATCATAATATGTTAGTGTTGACGTGATGAGTATTTAAATGGGAGGTTTATGGAGCATCAGTATTTTCGACAACACTTGAGAATACGTAAAATGTATTACTTTTAAGCAGGTTAAATTAATGGCAGTTTTAAAATACATAGTATATTAACCCCTACTATGTTTTTCTGATATTTGTTTGAAGGTTAGGTACATTGTAATCGAATACATAAGGCTCACAGCGCCCTAATATTATGTAATGGTTAAATTTCTTTGTCTCTCATTAATCTAGTGGTCCCATGTACGACTGCTACGCTAGAGATCTTGGGTTTGATTCCCAGGTCGAGCAAAGTGGTATTGGATTGCTCAGTAGCTCGGAAGCTGGATTTGTGCCCTGTTAATAGCAATAGGCTTGTCCCTATTACATGGGACCTAAACATACCGGCAAACTCTGAGTGTACATTAATTTAAATTCCTCAAATTCCTTTGTGAAAATACTTGTAACAAAAATATGATTTGGCGAATATAAGTTTAGCCTTTGTAATATGTGTGTGAAATGCGAACATAGCTTAACATCATATAATATTAAAGATCAAATAATAATGTATCAGTTCTCGCTACTATCATTGTAGTTAGTTATTTAATCCTTCAAATACTTGCATATCATCTTAAAATTCACATCTCTTATCACGATTTATTTACTCTGATAAACAATGAATTCAATGCCACTGCATGTTTTAAGTATTATATAAGAACTTAAATGTGCAAGTAGTAGTATTTACTTTGCATATTGAGAGAAGGCTGATGTGGCAGCGTCATAAAGACATACTTATCTACGCCGATCTATTTGGTGAGGTCCTTCAAAATGGTCAGGGGTCAAGTGCATAGTACGTGGAGGAAGCAAAACCAGTGTGCAAGAAATGTAGCAAGTACTGCCGGTCGGTTGTTTCCGCCATTCCCCGTAGGAAAAAGGCGTGAGTGTATGCATGCGATTGACTAAAACATTCGTCTGGTTGTTACAAGTGCAGTTACACTGCGTGATACTCTATTGGATCTATTAAGAAATGCTCAGTATCAGATTAAAGCTTGAATTAGTCTCCAGTTAATAGCAATAGGCTCGCCTCCTCTTACATGGGAGCTAAAAACATACCGAACCGTGCGTTACCACACCACATCTCTTCATGATTCTCTAGGTAATATAGGCGTAGAAATGGTACCTATATACTAGTTATTATCTAAAATGATAACTTTAGTAAGATACGATCTTATTAATTTATTTAAGTTGGACTGAAGATAAATTAGAGCCACATTAGAAAATTCATTGTTACCGAGCGCCTATAATCGTTTGAGACTTTACTAGTTAAAGGTTCATTGAGTCCAAATTAGGTTAATTACCCGGAAACCTTAAGGTCCTTGGTACAAAATTAATCCTTATATTACCCTGCGTAGGGTATAAACTGCATTCTTTGTGCAATAAGTCCGATTACGCTAAAACATTGAGACGCATTTACAAATCCTATTCTGACGAATTCTTCTTGTTGTCAAGTGCATAAACGTACTTCACCAATAAATAATTTAGGTACTTATGTACTTACGCAAGGCGAGAATACATAGTTATGTATTATGTAAATAGAGAATTTTGTAAAAGAGTGGAAAGTAAATACAGTTCCCAACTTTGTATTCGAGGGCTAACGATTGAATGAATTTGAATCGAACGCTACGATTCTACGAACTTTCGTAGCGCCGCCGCGCCGTAGCAAAATATTGAAAAGACTACCAAGATCGTAGTGCAGTGAATATCTTTACACATTAAATTCGTATATTATTTTGAGACTACAAGGGAAATAGGTAAAGGAAATAGAAATTTTAATCAGGTATTTGTATACAGGTACAGGTTATGTAATATTTTATATTAAATACTAGATTTAACTTTTTTTTTATCGGCTGCAACATTAGGATTAATTTCTGTTTCGTAGGTGCGTTTACAAACACAATTTTTTACATACACGTATACTCAGACCATGAACACAAATAAATAATGGTTCCGTGGCAAACAAGCCAAACATGCCTCAGTTTGGATGCAATCACGCGAAATACTAAAACTTTAAAAATAAAATTGGCAAAACGGTTATCCAACTATTTTTTAGAGAAAGCTTCAACTTCTTTATGAAGTAAACGTATCTACATGAGTTGACTAGTGTTTGCAATAAATCCGTGTCGCAGTGTATTTATTTACTGCCCCCCCCCCCCCTCGCAGCCCCCCCATATACCGCGCCCGCCCAAGACACCCGCCCTGCGCGATGCACGATGTAATATGTCTAGAAAGTTTATTAAACTCCCTGTATGTCATATGATGTAAACTAGGTACTTGTTTATTCATGAGAAAGTATGTTTTATGTTGATAAGTTAAAAGGTAAAGTGACAAGAGGCTTGTAGAATAACTTGTAGGCGAGAGGTAAGCCTCACCAGAAAGGTAAATTACTCGAATATTCTATGTTCGTAGAGGTTTTGGGTTATAAATATGTTTTTATATGCTGCTTGCTTTGTAAGGTTTTTTTTAAATAATTTTCGGTAAAGTGTTTTAAAAAGAATAGTTATAAATTTTACACATTGAAAAATAAATAAAATTTGACAGCATTTCATGTTATTGAAACCATATTTTCTCTTTCTCAGAAAACGTTTTCGTACTAGAATTCTATCACCAATCTATTGAGACAAGCCAAGTTATTGTAAACACATTTTCCATTACCTACGTAACAAAATTCGTGTACATTTTCAGTTAAAGTTATATAGACGCACATCGTAGTGAGTACGATATTATTCCGTAGTCAGGCGGCTTCAGGCACGGAACACAATTAACTTGTAAGATTGTCTGCGGAGGTTGCACTCGCTACCCTCGCCCTCCTCATCCATCTACCCTCCCTTCCAAACAAAACATCAATAAACTCAACAGCACAACCGATTCTCGAACTTAACCGTACTACTTAAAGTCTACTATACTTTGTTGTCGAATTAGTTTTATGTGCCGCATTTATTTCGCGTAGGTATAACAGTCCAGTTACCCTTGATTGGTTGTCGTTCCTCTAATCCCGTTTTGATCCTTTCCACCCAAAACCTAACCCTCTACGTTTCTCTAACTATTGACATGCGTTGCCTACCTTTACGTTTGTGTGATGTAATCATATCGACATGGAAAAACATAATTACATTTCAAGGGGTAGCAGTAGTTAGCATCCGTTATTATACAATGACAGGTTAATACTCCAAAGAAAAATTACTAGTAGGGACATACATTTTTAGTAGTAAATAGCCAAAAAACATAACATTGTAAATAGATAAACATATTTGGAAACCTAACCGGGTAGCTTAGAGCCTGTTCCTGATAATATACCGATCTTGTGATCGGGCAGGGAAACAAATAAATATCTCTCTCAATTAGCTTATAAATTGAGAATAATTCACGGTAACAAAAGTAAACAATATTTTACAGTTATCATCTCCATCTCCATACTTTCATCTCCAGTGTGGCTCTCGTCGCATCGTTAGTGCGCAAGTGTGCATGTATTACGTTCATATTACATCTTGTGTTGGTGTCAGGTAAATATTATATAGGGTTGATGTGATAACGAGTGAGATACGCACGTATTCTACGGACCTCGGTGACTAAGGCAATCCTTGATAAAATGAAAAGCCATACTAATGTTTGTAACCATAAAGATAAGCGCAGTGACGCGCGAGCCCCAGACACGGCCACCGCACACTCGTGCTTGCTTACACACGGAACCGTGAACAAATACTATGTACCTACTCTAATTAAACATCAAATAATAAAAACTCGACATTGACTCTCTGATAATGACAGCGTCGACAAACACAATGCTGTACACACCAGCCGAAACCGACCTTTGACGTCAAAGCCTGCGCCACAATCATTGCGCCACCCGAATATGGTTTGATCGCGTCCCAAACCGAAAGCGATTAGAGCGGGCGACAGCGCGGCCGCGTTAGTCCGCGAAAGCTTCCACCAAAAGGAGCAAAGAATCGGAAAGCGATACGACTAATCCCACTAATCGGGGAGCAATTGAAAAATAAAAATGTAGATGGCGGAATGATTCCATTTAGAGCCAAAACGATGCGACAAAATAATAAAAAAGGTACGGGCGGAACGGAATGGGCTGCCCCGGCGGCCGGCGGCTAATATTGAAAGCAAATCCTCGGCTAAATCCTTAAAGCGCTCGGATTCGAGCACCTGGAAACTGTGTGTTTGCGCCGCACCGAGACCGCTCCGCGCCCGCGCCACTGACGCACCGATAATCATTCGTGGGATTATTGTATACTTTCCGCCTAATGTCGCAGATTTTCATGAATCAATTGTTAACAATTTATCTGTATTTGGAGCTTAATACCAGTTTTAATTTTTGAATATTGATAGGTATTTTCTTATTAGAACGCTTTTAATTAATTACAATGATGTTATTTTTGGATAAATTCATAAGGATGCTTACTGTTGTCCTTTATAAACAGAGATAAGCTTTTTTGCACGTCTAATTTAGTGTAATGACGTTCGAAGCCAGTGACAAAATTCGACTCAATACCTACCTAACCATTCTCTGTGTAATTTCTCATTTATTTTTTGTGAAGTATACGAATCTAGGAAGTGGCTAGGGCTGCGTTTCCATGACAACGCAATCTATCTCCCACGCTGGCAGCCGTCGTCAACCGCCGCTATAAAATAGCTTACGGTAACGTGAAATTTATTTCCATTTCACTATAATGCACATTTTTCGCTGCAACATTCTACCTAGACGCGGCTTTATCTTGTCGCATCGGAGAGACCTACTTTTATTCGAATATTTTATTTTACTCTATAGCAAAATAAAAGTTATTTGAAATTCACTTTATTTAATATTTTTCAAATGGCTTAGCGTTTGAATATCTTTAGGAGGTATATTTGATGATTTATTGATGTTTTTTTTTTTTAAAGTTTACTAGCAATGTGGGTCACGCATTACTAGTATTCTTGTTAACCCCTCGTGCTAAGCTAAAGCTTGTGTTACGAGTGGGTTCACGTCGGTAGTGCAATGGGTGGGTTTCGAACCGGCAACCGCATGATCGCAAGTCCGACGCCCTAGCTATTAGGCTACCGCCGCTTGATGCTGATTGTAGTATCAGATTGCGCCTACTTATGTGAAATTGTAGCAATGTGCTACTCACAGTGCACAGTTGCACAGTGAACAATGTAATACATTATCAATAAGTACCTTATGTAAAATTTTCTCAGTTGATTTTGAACTGTATCTACAAAAAATTAAGGTTTAAAATCATTTTGAGAAATTTGACAGTTTTGTTTACCTTGACCTGCTGGCTACAGTACACGGATAAAAACGCAGTCTTCTGATCTATAAAAAAATTAATATTTTGCCCTAGTAGTAGATACAGCAACCATTACCATTGACAATGACCAATCGATTTTGCTGATCTATAAGTGTGCTATATTGATTTTCGGGAAGTACCTACCTATTAAACTGAGGAGGTTCTATGTTTGACTGCATGTATTTAATATTTGTTAAATATATTTTGAAAATCTTTTGATTTCGCTTTCTTCCGATTTTAAAAGGGTATACTCTCGAGGTGATCTCATTTAAACTAAGTGCAGATCTGATAACTCAAAATTTAGAAAACAGCATTGTTCGGAAAATGATGACATCGTCAACATAAATAAAGCCTATCTTGAAACTATTCGCCACTCAGAATATATAGAGAAATAAATTATCTTTTAACAAATAATGTAAAACTGCCTGCAGCCTAGCTATAATAAAATAATATTAAACTAATAATTTAATACTATAATTATCTTAAATTCTAAATGTTTTGTGATTAGTTCTTTTTACATATGTAACATGTGATTAATTTTAATAATGTAACGGAGTATTATCTGTAATATATTTTTTTAACAAAAGATTAAAGCAAATTAAGGGCACCGATTTCCGAAACTGTTTTGGAGATAAAGTTATTTTATAAAAGTTAGATAAAGTTTTTGTTGTGGTAGGGCCACGCTGTTCGCAGCATGAATGGGCCGGCTTGACCGGGGAAGTACCACACTCTCGCAGAAGACCGACGTCCGAGTAGTAGCGTTTCGTTACTGCGCTTCGTTCGGTGAGCGAGAGGGCCGGAGGCCCAATTCCTCCCCCAATCCCCTTCCTTCTCCTTTTCTCCTTCCCCTCCCTTTCCCTAAATAGGCTCGGCAACGCATCTGCAACTCCTTCGGTTTTGCAGATGTCCATGGGCGGCGATGACTACTTACCATCAGGTAGCTCGCCTGCTCGTTTGCCGAGTGATCCCATAAAAAAAAAAAAAAAAAAAAAAAATTGTTATGGTTTCAAGGTGGTTTTACTTTATTAAAGGTAATTTATTTGTAAGAAACCTTACAAACAACCCTTACCTTAAAAACTTTTTTATATTAATTAAGCAAAGTGCGTCGTGCACAAAAGCAATAGATTTTGTATTGTGGTCGTAATTTATTACTTAAAGAGTTTATTTCATTCATAATTTGTACTAAGGAATTGTGAGTAGGTACTTTTCATTAATAAAATAATTTTACCGAGGAAAGATTCTAATCTTACGAGAGAGGCTGATCATAAGAAAAGTCCATACATGGTTGACTGCAGCTGCACAAGATACCTACCTGGTCTCACGATAGTTTTTCACAGTGCGAGTTGAATTTTGAATTCCAGCATAATAATCCTACCTCTCTGACAAGATATTTATCTGGCACAACTTACATAAGAAACATTTTTGTTCAAATAACACCAAAGAAGTAATATAGTTACCTTTATTTGATTTTAAATTCATATATTTATAATTTTTACTCACCTGCAGTTCAGTATAATAAAATCCTTCGATGACATATTGCCTTGAATATTTTCTCGTCACCACCGCTTTTCACCTCCTTACTCATAAAACCTTCTACTGACCGCCAACACTCGGTGTGATTCAACTTAAACTAAACGAACTGTGGGTACATTAAGTACACCTCTGCCTAACCCTTCGGAGAATACAGGCGTGATGGTATGTTATATATGTATTCTACCATATTATATGGATTCGAACATAAAATATTATTTTTAATAAATTATTATCACGTTACACCTGTTAGTTTGTATTTTTTAAACGAAGTCCAGTGACATTTCTGCAGTGACGTTTTAGGTTACAGAGAGGGTAGTTGAAGGTTTTTGTCAGTTCCGTAATTTTATTGCAAACTTAAAACTACTGTACAATTTTTTATTGCAGTAATTGACAGTACTAATATATAGTTTTGTGAGATCCTTTTTATTTACATTTAGAATACTTTGTAGTTAATTTCCATGACTGAAGACTTGATTTATTTAACCGATTCTGTTTTTTAACGTTCCTTATGATACAAATTCCATTGATATTATTTGATTTGATGTCTTGACATTAAAATATTTCATTTAAAGCTCATTTTGAAATGTTTACTTAATCTTTGTTCCATCAATTTTTTCTAATATATTAATAATCCCAGAATGGTAATGACCTACGTCATAATATAGGTACATTTTAACAGTATTTTACTTCAATTCTTCACTTCAATTTTATATTCAGATTTTTGTACCGAAAGTATTGATATCGTTACAATTCCTAACGTTAAACTTTTCTTTTTCTTCTCTTTTAAAATATCAATATATACATAATAAAATCGTTCGGATACTATGAGTATATTGAGAATACGTCAGGTAACGTACCCACAAAAATAAAGTATATTGTTATTTTAAGATGTTCTTTAAAAAGGAAATATTGTACTTACAGGAATATGGTTATGTTACACTGCTCTTGTTTTAAAATATGGTGTTATAGTTCAGGTTAACTTTTACAATATGTCGGTAAACACTGTCATATTGTAAACACCATGCCGTGTATACATACCCCTAAATACTTACGACCTACATAATCAGTGGTTTATGAATGAATGAATGAGTTGATTGCTTACAGCAGAACAATAACAGTTTATTATAAGTTCTCGAGTCGAAAATAAAAAACTTGGAAACTCAAAATGACGTCATCGTCGAACATCCAGGTGGTGTCATGACTACTTGCGGAAGATATTCCGATTTCTCAGTCTTCGTCACTGCCAGTGACTGGACGGAGAAAACTGAAGATTGGGCTCTGCAACGTTCAGGAGGATAGTCCAGCAGTTGACAAAAATAGACTAATGATTGCTCATTTTGGTGTAACATAACATACCATCATGCTGTTATTCCCCGAAGGGTTGACAGAGGTGTACTAAAGTACACCCACATTTCGCCGGTATTGTTTAGGTCCCATGTAATAGGGGTTGTACTGGATTTGTGCCCGGTTATTGGCAATTGGCGAGCACAAATCCAAGTCCGATCTGCTATTGGGAATTGCATTGAAAAACCCAAAAACACTGCTTTATTTTTCGTAGAAAGAACACTAAAGGGTATTAAAAATAAAATTATCAAAAACAATCATTCTCAGTGGTATCTTTTATTATGACTAGAGGTTTTTTAAGTTACAAAACAATCGGTACCTTCTTAATTGTTACAAAATAACTTCAACTAACTCTTCGTGGTCGCAGATATTTTGTTCTGATATGTATAAAATGAAACCTCGATTTTTTTCACATCAATTATTATTTAAAGTCAAATCTATATACTTATTTACATATTTATTTCATAATTTAGTGTTTTCTTCACGGTAAAGTAGGCACACGGAAGTAGGATATACTAATTCGTGTAATAAACTAAATTTTAAAACTAGTGAATGTTTACATCTAATTAGTTACAATATTTTACAATTACATTCATAAACGGTGTTAAGTTATAAACATTTTAATAAATATTGAGATCCTGGTTACATTAATCTCATTTTTTAGGCAGCTATTTTCTAGCAATGGATGATAGAACTGGGAATATTTGTAAAATAATTTTTTAATGGGATTAACAGCAAACGTAAGGTCGACTACTAGTTGCCGGATCAGACTAAAATTCTTTAAGATTTACTATGAAATCGTATCTTAATTTAATTATTTTAGATTTACCCCGATTGAGTTAAAAAGTATTTATAATCAAATTACAGTCCCAAAGTGAATGAAACGCACAGCGTATTTTGCATCGGTATGAAAAAAGTATCGATTATTGACGTAGCAGGCGTAGCCGACGTAGCCACCGTAGCCGACGTAGCCAACGTAGCCGTAGCATTTGTCGTAGCGCGTTCTATGTAGCTTATAGGAATATGTATTTACATTTTACAGATTCAATACGCAATGGATTGTTGTTTACCACCTTAAGTTGACGACATTAATTGTTTGCATATCATAAAATAATACGGCAATTTTTCGTTTTGCCATTCTAAATTTATTTTGAAGAAAATTTCTTTAACTAGGACTTTGTTAAAATTGAGGCATGAATTTTACGGGGATAGAAAGACCAAGACTGTTAATTCAGTCTTTCTTGATAATGGTTCTCAGTTGCTTAAAAATATGATATGGTAATTTTAAGTAATCACTAGTTTGTTCTAGAAATGGGAAGATAAAATAACCTTTTTTCTAACCCAGTCGCAACAACATATTCGACGTAGCCAATATAGCTGTAGCTTAAGTGATAGCAATTTTATTTATTAAAATCTTTACAATGTGAATATTCACATGGTAAAGATTTCAATTAATAAAATTTGTTCTAACCACAGTCGTGACAGCATAGTGGATAACCACATTACGTAGACTTATGATAATTTTTGCAATGTGTTAAACATATTCCTATTTCGGGCTTTTAAAATTAATCTAATTGTAGAATAACATATTATTAGAAAGTTTTGGTATGGAATAAGTATTCATAATGAGAATTGGAAGAAAATCATTTCAAATAAATCATGATTTAAAAAAAAAATATTCTGAAAAAACTGGTTCCCATTAGTAGTAAAAAAATTCCTTGATCTTTTGGAAAAGTTTTTCTATCAGTAATGGTATCAGCATCTGCTATAGTTCTCTGTCAAAATTCAGGTGATCTTGTAGAGCCACAACATGAATATATTTAAATAGGGAATTCAGCTCACATTATCTTAAAGTTTTTACATGTAATTCAATCTTTGTGATATTAATTATTATAATTTTGGCTACAGTACCAGCATAACTTCAGTTTGATAGCATTTACAGATATTATTCATATTCAGGGAACACTTTAAGTTTACTGATAATATGTCTGATATGTATGTTTTTAAATGCGATCATATATTAAGCAGATTGACTGGCAGCATAATTTAATTCAGCCTCCTTAATAAAACACAACAAAACGGAACTGTTCCGGAACGAAATTGTTCCAAATAACAATAACATTAACTTATGAATGCTACAATATTCACTATTACGATCTCAAATTATTGTTATTTCGTTTCAAATAAATTATCAAGTTGTATTTTATATTTACAATTTTCGATATTAAGCTAAACACTTACATAACATAATCTAAGTACATTTTAAGCTTGTAAAAATTGCACACATCGCT
>OY292520.1:11278622-11424923 GCA_958496365.1 Subacronicta megacephala | reverse complement strand
CTGGCGCTGTCTGCACCTCCGTCTGAAAACAACAACATTCAAAATCATTCATTGAAGATATTTAACTAATTATCAATGTAAATCCTTAATTACGCTTAAATACATAATGGTCCATTAGGAGAGCTATGTTCTTATAAAAAGTCCTGAAAAATCCAATGACAAATCAGTCAGGTATTTTATCTTTAGCCAGGCATAATAATCGCACACAATACTCAAATACTTTGTAGCAATTTAGTAAATCACAGTCATTAGCAGTGAGGTTTTTTGAAGGAACACAAATAATGTCGCCGTGCGCCCCAGCGTAAAATTGCGTTACGCCCGAGTGCTCCCCGGACACAACGTCAACAATTCACGACTCTCTTCCTTCGCGACCATTGTGTGCTATAGCATTATACAAACTATTGCCAAACCGCTCTTTGAATAGATCTTCATATTTCCCAAATGTTATTAAGGTAGGACCATAATGTCTTGTTCTGAACTAGAATAAACGCAGTTATTGAATGAAGTTCTTTTTGGTATGTAATCGTCACTATATCTAATCGGTTTATATAATTATTTTGCATTTATCTTCAAAGTAAACAAGTTTATTGTAATTTCAGACAAAGCATGTCTTAAATTATTCACTGTACTGTAGTCCCATTGCCATGAGTGTATATCTAACGTGTATTCAGTAGTATTAAAACATATCTTGTATCGGTAAGACGTTGTTTCAATTACTCTCCTCGAGCCTCCCTACATGGCGACCCTGCCAGTAGCGCGAGTGCCGCGCGTCAAATTTCGGGCGACCGCACGTGTCATATTCGAGTAACATTATTTTATTGATGCGTGAAGTAATTTCGTTAAGATGTGCCAATCGTACCAAACAAAAGAAGAGGTTTTTCTGGCCCAAAATGCTGCCGGTGCTGGAGGAAATAACGCCAACTTGCAGGACATAGGTCAACATATGACTATCCAAACTATCATATCGATGATCATTATTTGTATTATTGGAGCAGTTATCCTGTTTTTCGGTTACAAGGCATACAAGAAGTGCCACACTCAGTGGATGAGGCAAGAAATTAATCAGCAGGCCTTTAGGGGTTTGCGATGGTCTGGACGTCGGCGGAGCAATCCACAGCAAAGTTCGGCTGATTGCGTGTGCCATAATATGCCAGTGAATAAGTGAAAAGTGAATAGTTACGTGTGATTTGCGCGGTGTTGTGTGAACAGCGTTTAAACTTAAACATTGCAATATGACATAAGTAATGGACATTGAACTCTAACATAAAAATAAAATCGTATGTTTTTCTTTGCTTATCTTTTTTGGGTGTAATGGTATGTATAACCACATTATTCGGTTACTACTTATAATAAGCATGTATGTCTAGGAAATTTAACGGTATTTGGCCTTCTTATCACGGTTGTGTAAATGATTGATGAACTTATTACGATATATGAGCAAATAAAACATTTAAGAGAAAATTTAACTAAGTTGGCCAAACCAAAAAGAACTCATAGATTATTAAGTCAAAAAAGCCAGGAATCATGTCAATTATATGAACAGTATTTGAAATATTCTGAATATTTAGATACCAAAATCAACAAAAATGAAATAAAACCTAAAGATATTCTTATTATTAAAGAAACGTGTATACGGATAGAGTCGCTGTATTCAAAAATTCAAGATTTTTGCAACAGTAGTTTTGAAGGACAAACCATGGAGAAATTTAATCTTAAGACCGCGGTTTCTTTATTACCTATGATGAACGGAGACGAACAGGTCACTGAATCTTTGATTGATTCTATACAATTGTACGATTCTATGATAGAGCGGAGTGGTGAACAGCAGTTGATAAATTTTGTACTTAGAACACGGCTATCTAAAAGTGCCAAACTTCGTATGGCCCGAACATATAATACTTGTGAATTCCTTATTGCTGATATGAAACGTAATTTACTAACAAAACAATCCAGCGTAGCTATACTTTCTGACCTTAATAGGGTTAAACAAAACTCAATGTCCTTGGACCAATATGGGCAACATTTAGAGGAGTTGTTCACAAATTTAACACTAGCTCAGGCCGGAGATGATAACAATGCGCACACTGTCTTGAGACCACAAAATGAAAAAATAGCCATAAGACGTTTTATTGATGGTTTGCGTAATCATAATTTACGTATTATATTAGCAGCTCGCAATTACACTGCATTGAAAGATGTCATTCGCGCCGCCAAGGATGAGGAGCTGACTGCACCCTCTACGAGTCACGAGGATGCTGTATACGCTGGCTATGCACAGGAGAATCCAGGTACGTCATATGTACGTCGCGGAGGAAGAACAAATTTCTCCCGGGGTAATTTACATGGTAGAAATTCTCAAAGTTTCGGTAATCCCTCGCGTAACTGGTATAATCAAACTCGTTATACTAATAGGGGTCAGCAAAATCGAGGTAATTATTCAAATCGAGCCCAGGCTCGAGGTAGGAGTAACTTTACATACAGGAATAACAGGGGCCGCCCGGATAGTAATAATATTAACAGTATGAGTTTAAATGACAATAATGGTAACGAAAATATTGAACAAAATCAATCTGAACCAATAGAGTTTTTTCGAGTCTAATTTTATTTTAGCTTGTAATAACAGTAGTTCAATAGATTGTTTCATAAACAACTCCATATATAGTTGGTTGGTGGACTCTGGCGCATCGTTGTCGGCGTTGAAATATGATGCGTTGGGGCAATGGAATGTTCCGATGTATAAGGAGAACATTGCAATAAACGGAATTGGTGGAAAGGTAAGTACCCTAGGATATGTTTATCTTACACTCAACATAAATGGTAAGGAATTCATACACAAGTTTTATGTTATAAGAAACTTGCCATGTTCACAACACGGAATAATTGGCCGTGATTTTTTAGAAAAATATAAAGCAGTTTTAAATTATGAGAATAATAGTTTAACTTTAAAAAACTTAAGTACTTATGTTAATATAGGAATGAACCCAAGTACATTAGGGAATAGTAGCACTTATTTGATCATACCAGCTCGGTGTGAAAAGATTTTCAAAATAGATACTAGCATGAGTGATGAGTGTGTTGTTTTACCCAGACAATTGTGTGAAGGTGTATTCACAGCCGGAAGCATTTGTCGCCCTTATAATGGTCAAATTTCGATACAAATACTAAATACTCGTGAAAATGATGTGAGACTCAGTTATTTTAGACCTGACTTAGAAAAATTGTCAGATTATTCAATTTGCAGCTTTAATAAAACAGACAATGTGGACAGCAAACGAGTAAGAGAGCTGTTTTCAATTCTTAAATTAGATTATCTGAACGATGAGGAACGAAAATCTATTCAAAATATTTGTGCAAAATTTTCGGACGTATTTCACCTCCCTGACGATACCCTTGCTACTACAAACCTTTATGAACAAAATATACCTCTAAAATCACAGGCTGAACCTGTATATGTTAAGCAATACAGATTACCCTTTTCGCAGCGCGATGAGATAGAAAAGCAAGTTAACAAAATGCTGTCACAAAATATTATTGAACCTGCGTGTAGTGAGTGGTCGAGTCCCGTATTACTAGTCCCTAAAAAGTCGGATGATGATACTAGAAAATGGAGACTAGTCATTGACTTTAGGAAATTAAATGATAAAATTATTGACGATCGTTTCCCCTTACCAAATATAGCAGATATTTTAGATTCTCTTTCTGGTTCCATGTACTTTACGCAATTAGATTTATCCCAATCATATTATCAGCTAAAATTATCATCGGACAGTAGAAAATGCACGGCATTTACGACACCGACAGGCCAGTACCAGATGACACGGTTACCAATGGGCTTAAAAATCAGTCCAAGTGCGTTTTCCAGACTTATGACCGTCGCTATGTCCGGATTAAATTATGAAAAATTATTTATATATTTAGATAATTTAATCTGTTTTGGAAGAAATTTGGATGATCATAATAAAAACCTAATTGATATTTTATTAAGACTAAGAAAAGTTAACTTAAAATTAAACCCATCCAAATGCGAATTTTTGAAAAAAGAAATGTTGTTTTTAGGCCATGTTATATCTACTGAAGGTATAAAACCCGACCCTGAAAAGACTAGAGTAGTTCAAAATTATCCCGTTCCCAAAAATTCGGATGAAACAAAAAGGTTTGTAGCATTTCCCAATTATTACCGCAAGTTTATACCCGATTTCGCAGGAAAATCTATACCTTTAAATAAATTGTGCCGCAAAAATGTACAATTTAAATGGACAGCTGAATGTCAAACTTCATTTTCCGATATAAAAAAAACATTAATCTCACCACCCCTGTTGCAATACCCTAATTTTGATGAAAGTAATACATTTATCCTTCAAACAGATGCTTCTGGATATGCCATAGGCTCGGTGTTAAGTAACAGCGATAACAGACCGATAGCCTATGCGAGTCGTAGCCTTAACAAATCCGAAATCCGTTACCCGACCGTTGAGAAAGAATT
This sequence comes from Subacronicta megacephala, assembly GCA_958496365.1. NCBI lineage: Eukaryota > Metazoa > Arthropoda > Insecta > Lepidoptera > Noctuidae > Subacronicta > Subacronicta megacephala. Next base: position 11,420,440 of record OY292520.1, on the reverse strand, counting down.
ACTTGCCATTGTATGGTCAGTGAAATACTTTCGGCCATACCTTTATGGCAGGAAATTTATTATTCGAACGGATCATAAGCCACTTATTTATCTTTTCAACATGGCCAACCCATCTAGTAGATTAACGAAATTTCGCCTATTGCTCGAAGAGTATAACTTTAAAGTAGAATATGTTAAAGGTCACGATAACGCGGCCGCTGACGCATTGTCACGGATTTCTATCACGTGTGACGATTTGAAAAATATGAATAGTAACAATTTGTCTGTTATAACTAGGGCACAGAAAAGGAAAATGACAAAAAGTTGCGACTCTGAAGTTTCTAGAACCCATGTCAACCATTGGTCTGATCACCCAAGGGTAGTCGAGGTTCTAAAGTCGCCAAACAATTATACTGAATTGATAATTTTAAACAAAAGTGAATGGAAAAATATTAAAGATAGATTTACTGAAGAAAATATTTATTACGCGTACGTACAATCATTATCTGTTGTTTATATGAAACCGACTACCGGATCGCATTACTCACGAGTTGATCTTGCAAAGGAGTTGAGTTTATTTTGTAGTAAAATTAAAGTCGACTGTTTATATATTTTAAAAAATGAATATAATACTAATTTTATAAAATCGCTAGCGAAGACTATTACCAAGATGCCAAAGTGGTCCGGACCCCGACTTTGCATCTTAAAAGGAATAAAACGAATTTATGACTCTGATACACGTAAAATTATACTAAATGATTATCATATGCTTCCCAGTAGCGGTCACGCCGGTATAAGACGTATGATAAATAACATAAAAATGCATTACTTCTGGCCTGGCCTCGAGAAGGACGTTACCGACTTTGTCAAAAAATGTGACAAATGTCAACGTCACAAATATTTTAAATATACTAAGGAGCCGATGGTCCTAACAGATACAGGGAACTCGGCATTCGATAGGGTATTCTTAGATTTAGTGGGCCCTTTATATAAGGATAATAGTTATAAGTATATTTTAACCATTCAATGCGATCTGACGAAATTCGTAGAAGCGTATCCAATTGCGTCAAAAGATACGGTGTCAGTAGCTGCTTCGTTTGTAAAAAAATTTATATTACGTTTTGGCATTCCCAGAGAAATTATAACTGATAAAGGTACCGAATTTATTTCGAGCACAATGCAGGAAGTATGTAAATTACTAAATGTAACACATTTAAAGTCAACTGCCTATCACCACCAGACAATAGGATCTCTTGAAAATAGCCATAAACATTTAGTGTCATACCTAAGAATACAAACTCATAACCAACAACAGAATTGGAGCTCCTGGCTTCCATTCTGGTGTTTTGCCTTCAATACTACTGTGCATACTGCAACTAAATATACGCCATATGAACTAGTTTTTGGAAAACATTGTAATATCCCGAGTAATATAACCAATGTAATGGAACCATTGTATAATTTTTATGATTATCCTTGTGAATTGAAATTTCGCCTACAAAAATCGCAACTGGATGCTAGAAATAATTTAATTACTTCAAAAGAAAATACAAAATTATATTACGACTCTTATGTCAATCCTGTAAGATATAAACCAGGTGACTTGATTTTATTAAAAAACGATAGCCGTAGTAATAAGTTGGACCCTTTATACGTTGGTCCGTTTTATGTTGTAAGGGACGAAAGTCCAAATGTTATCATAACAGTAAATAACAAAGAAGTGTCAGTTCATAAAAATAGATGTAAAATGTATTTTAAATAGATATTGTATTATTATAATTTTTTTACCTTATTGTATTCCAATTTCATTTACTTTTTTTATTCTATTTTTTGGGGTTTTGTAAAAAAAAAAAAAAGGACTGTAATACCTTTTTTTTTTTCTTTTTTTGGCAGGGCGTGTACTGTAGTCCCATTGCCATGAGTGTATATCTAACGTGTATTCAGTAGTATTAAAACATATCTTGTATCGGTAAGACGTTGTTTCAATTACTCTCCTCGAGCCTCCCTACATCACCATCTCTTTTATAATGTATAGTTAAATTCAATGAGAAATGACCTGAACTAATTTGACATCATTTTCGCAATAGACCTAATTCAAAGTAGGTAATCAGATGTTTCACAAACTCACGATAATAGTAGAAACACTAACCGTTACAGCTTACAATTGGCATGTAATTTGAAGACTTGTATCATTGATGCCACGATTTGGCTATCAGCAGAATTAACTTCAACGTTTACAGACAATTTTATACAGCTTCGCATTTTAGATTGATTTGCAGAATTTGGCTGTATCAAGCACGGAATTGTTTCCGTGCTTAAAAAGGTTCAATTAGAATAGGTAATAATAGCTGTAACATTAAGTAGATAATATGTAGGAATATTTAGTTTACAACTGTTTTGAATCTATTTTTAGTTGACTTATGGTTGGATGCAGCATTCCAAACTTAATAATATTATCACAGGTACTGTTATAACCTGAATTTGTTTCACCAAATACTGGTTTTACTGGATTTCGTCAATAACTTGCTAAAACCTTTTATCAGTTTGATAACAGTGCCTGTTATAGGTACATACCTACTTGAGAGAATGTCGATGTCATTTCCAAAGTGCTGATAATACAGCTCTGTTGAATTTCAACATAGTATTTCAACATACCATTGTTATCGAGGTACCTACGAAAGATACTTATATCACACTTGAGATAGGTACGTGCATCTGAAGATTCTATGCGTAGAGCGATTGCATTATCGCCATCTTCTCGTTCAATTATAATAACATTCATATAAAAAACTACAAGGATACGAATGTGTGAATGGGTAGACAACGGTTGAAGAAAGTAGAATGGATTTGGTAAACGGAACACGGATGGAACTGTTGCCCTCTCCAGCACAGAGGCTGAATATATGGCACTGTCAGATGCATGTAAAGAGGCTCTTTTTATACGAAGTTTTGTCCAAGAATTACTAGGTATGAATAGTAAAGTATTATTGTATAATGATAATCAATGTGCTTAGTTCTTCCGTGATACATACTATTAGTAGATAATTTAAGAGCAGATTGGTTATCATTATACAATAATACTTTACTATTCATACCTAGTAATTCTTGGACAAAACTTCGTATAAAAAGAGCCTCTTTACATGCATCTGACAGTGCCATATATTCAGCCTCTGTGCTGGAGAGGGCAACAGTTTTTTGCTTACGACTTTCCCAAGAAATTAATGAATTACCAAATTTAAAAATAAAACCTGTAAAAGATTTACGATCAAATTCGTTTCCACCCCAATCAGCATCAACATAAGCGGTTACATCTAAACTACCTTTTTGAAATACTAACCTATAGTTCAACGTGCCTTTTAGATACCGAAGAACACGCTTCAATGCCTTCCAATGATTTTCAGAATGAGACTCATTGAATTGACTGAGCAGACTGACAGCATGAGCGATATCCGGTCGGCTGCAGACTGCTATGTACATAAGACAGCCAAGTAAACTCCTGTAATGAGAATTTGCATTTTCACTTTCCTTTTCACATTTTAATAGTTTAATTCCTTTCTCTAATGGTGTTTTAGCAGGTTTGCAATCCACCATATTAAACTTCTCTAAAACTTTCTTTATGTATCCTGACTGATCGAGAGTAATTCTATTTTGGTCTTTATTTACTCTCATTCCAAGAATGTGGTGAACTGGACCGAAATCCTTCATTTCAAATGTGCTCATGAGGTCCTTTTTGATTTTTTCTTTCAAAGACGAGTTCTTTGCAGAAATTAACAAAATATCATCCACGTAGAGGGCAATTATTATCAATTCGCCATGTTTTTTCATGTAAAACACACATGGTTCTGAAGAAGTCCTTTTGAAGTTCATTTTCTCTAATAAAACTTCATTTATTCTTTCATACCACATTTTGGAAGCTTGTTTTAAGCCATATATAGCCTTATTTAATTTATAGACCATATGTTCTTTACCTTTTTGAATGAAACCTTTTGGTTGTTCCATATACACATTTTCTTTAAGGTTACCATTTAAAAACGCAGTCTTTACATCGAGATGGTCAATGTTCATGTCATATTCTGCAGCAATAGCTAATAGAGTTCTTATAGTCGAGTGTCTAACCACAGGTGAAAAAGTTTCTTCGTAATCGACTCCATACTTCTGGGAATAACCTTTCGCTACCAGACGAGCTTTGTATCTCAAAAGTTCACCATCAAGACCTCTCTTCTTTTTAAAGATCCATTTGCACTTGATTGGTTTCTGGTTCTTTGGTTTCTCAGTGAGAGTCCAACATTTGTTGTCATTAAAGGACTTATATTCTTCCAACATGGCTTTTCTCCACTCAGCTGCTTCTGTGCTAGCCAAAGCTTCCTGCACTGTGTCTGGTTCATCATCATAACTGCACAGCCTTTGGACTAACAAGCTGGACATTTCCTCCTCAACATCATCATAATCTGATGAATCTGATGTTATCTCTTCCAGTGTTGATTGTCCTGGAATATAAGTTGGATCCGCCGAATTATTTGATTCTGTAAGGTTGTCAGTCTCACTGTCTGAGTCATTTACTGTTATTATGCTCGGCCGTGTTCCTAATTGGTCATCAGAAATCTCTGGTCTTACAGTAGGTGATTCAGACTGTTCATTTTGTTGTGAATTCTCCAGGCCTAATTCTGGATTCCGGACAACACTCACAGGTTTCCTGGAATCATCATTATGAGGAAACTCAATATGCTCAGAGTCAAAATTATCATCATGTGACCTGTCACTGTAGAATTTATTCTCCAAGAAAATCACATCTCTTGATTTGACACACTTATAAGACTTTGCGGGATCCAACAATCGGAAACCTTTTGTACCTTCACAGTACCCTACAAAAATATACTGCTTAGATTTTGAATCTAGTTTTCTACGATTCGGTGTCACAGCATAAGCAATGCAGCCAAAAATATGTAGGTGACTAACATCTACCTTTTTGTTGCTCCATTTTTCTTCAGGCACATGCCCAATTAGGGCCTTCGTTGGTGACCGATTTTTGAGATATACGGCGGTATTCACTGCTTCCGCCCAAAATTTGTTGTTCAGGCCTGCGTCTCTCAACATACATCTGGTTTTTTCGACAATGGTCCTGTTTGCTCTCTCTGCCACACCATTCTGTTGTGGCGAATATGGGACTGTTGTCTGATGTTTGATTCCGCATGCTTTCAGGTACGCCTGTAATTTACAACCAACAAATTCTCCACCATTATCACTACGTAGAATTTTAATTTTGTGATTAGTTTCATTTTCCACTAAGGCTTTAAAATTCTTAAAGTGTTCGAAGACTTCATCTTTACTATGCAAAAAGTAAACAAACGTTTTTCTGGTGAAGTCGTCTATGAACGTCAGAAAATATTTAGCACCACCAAGGGAAACCGTTGGCATTGGTCCACATAAATCCGTGTGTATTAGACCAAGTACCTGATTTGCCCGTGTATATGACTTCCTAGGGAAGGGAGCACGAGTTTGTTTACCCTCGATGCATGGAACACAAGGATTAAAACTATTTTGATTATATTTCATACCTGCGACCATACCTTTACTCATCAGTGCCATACTTCTGGAGTTCAAGTGGCCAAGTCGACGGTGCCACATTTCTTGAGACTCCTCTGGTACTATACCCTTCAACGACCTAGATGAAGCAGTCATGACAATTTCATCACTAGACTGAAGTTCTTCTTTGGCGACTGTACTGAAAGAAGCAAAATCACTATCGCCTCTCCCCACACACAAAGGCTGATCAATGACATCAAGTTGATAGATGTCATTCGTAAGCGTGCCAGTTGCCAAAATTTCCTCCTTGTCAGATATGCTACATTTCTGTTTGTTAAAAACTACTTTATAACCCTTCTTTACTAAAGAACTAACAGAAAGCAAATTCGCTGAAAGATTAGGCACATAATAAACATCTTTAATTGTTCTCACACAGTTTTGTAACCTAATACGCACATTACCTTGTCCAGCTGTTACTAGTTTTTCGCCATTTGCAACACTTACTTGTGATGAGTTTACCTTAATAAAATCACAAAAAAGTTCTTTACTGTTGCACATATGACTCGACGCACCGCTGTCCACATACCATACATCACGCCGAATGCTTGCTGAAAGCGCTGTCAAAAGAGCTTTAGAGAAATCCTTCCCAGGTTTGTCCTTGACAGCCTTCTTTTCCTTCTCCAGTTTTTTATTGCTATTCTGCAGGCAGTCCTTGATAAAATGGCCAGTCTTCTTGCATCTGTAACATTTAGGTGCTCTCCGCGTTGTCAAAGCCATTGCTTCTTCTGTGTTGTTTCTTCTATCATGTTCTTGTAAAAGTTTTCCTTTCACTAAGTCACTGGACAAGTTAAGATTAGAATTTTCTAGGGCCATAATCAGCGGATCATAGTTGCTTGGTAACCCACTGAGCATAATGATAGCCAAAAATTCATCATCCAGAGGTGAATTGATATCATGAAGTTGTTGCGACAATTCCTGAAGCTTGCCAAGGTAGCTTTCCATGCTATTATGCTCTGTCAATTTCATGCTAAACAACGTTCTCAACAAACCTAGTCTGCGGCAGAGCCCTTTATCTTCATAGGCCTTGCTTAGGTTGTTCCACGCCTCACGTGCATCCTTTGCATTCCGTACATGAGGAAATGCACTCGTTTGCACCGACAAGCATATTCTAGCCAGTGCTTTCTGCGATTTTTTTATTACTTTTTGGCTAAGTATTGCTTTTGGTTCACCATCGATAGTATCCCAAAGATCTTCATGGATTAGTATCATCTTCATACAAAACTTCCAAGTAGAATAATTTTCCATACCTCTGAGTTTTTCGATGGTTTGAAGTGGTGAAGTATTTCCTGCCATTTTTTCAACTTGCATGAGAAATGAGGTTATGTAGATTTTCTTTTATTTCGATAATTTTATGCGAAATATTTACGTAAGTACTCGAACAGATTTCGATGCCTGGGCCCATAACCTGATGGATTATGGATAGAAATACAACCGCCAAGCAAGATCAACTTAGATATATTCAAAGGAACACGGCAGCAACATATCTCTTAAGAAAAGTCACACAGAAGGGAAGATGACAGATCATCCAGGAAAAACAAAAATTACATTCCGTTTGTAAAGTAAGCTTAAGTAGGTAATACGAGAGACCTACTTTTGCTGCCAAATACCAATAACAATCTTATGGTATTGTGTTTACAAAGACAGTTCTAATACTAGCCCTTAAACCAATACCTTAAGGCGCTGACAACACCCAAATAGGCATATTTTAAACAAGTTTTTAGCCAAATCCATAAAGTTTGTGACAGCGAAAAAAATATATGTTAATCTTGAACATATTCCGGAGAAAACTGTTGCTTTGAAAACACGTTTTTGAAAAGTTTTCTCGATCCAAAAAAATTGTAAACTAACCTCTTAAAACGAATTCTAAACAAAAATATCTCTATGACTAAGCAATGCACGTTGGTAAAATTAATAACAATAACGTATCATATTTAAATACAGAACTTGGTTGCTTTATATTTTCGATAACTTAACTTATTTTTTAGTAATTAATTGTTTTATGGTTTTGTAAAAAGCTGCGAGTGGCTGCGAGGGTCGCATCACCGCGCTTCTCTTTCTTTTCTATGCAATCCGACAGTGATCGCATAGACGTGCTGCTAGACGGACCTATGTCGCTTCGCTCCGCGCGCTATCCGTTCATTACGTATTTTGTTGTTTGACAATTTCAAACATAAACATACCTCAAAACATATTACATATGTCTTTTTGTATTTTTTAGGTATTTTTTAGGCATTTTTCATTATTAATTTATTTTAGTGGAGGAAAAATACGACATGCGGACAGGATTCGAACGTGCATCTTCTGGTTACGTACACCAGACGCTAAGACCGCACATGTATTTTGTTCCCAAATAAGATTGAAAGACGTAACTAAAGACATTGGTAAAGGATATGGTTGAACTATAACTATAGTTCAAATATAAATAAAGTTCTAAGTAGTAAAAATATTTGCCGTAGAAATGGAAAACGTACAAAAATGCCAGCCCAAAAAGCCCTTTTATACTAACAAACAAAAACATGTCATGAAAGTAATAAAAAACAACAATTTTTATAGTGTCATATATGTCATATTGGCAAAACAGATACACGAACAGTAATGAAAGTATACGCTATTTGCTACAAAGGATACCGTAATTCGTCTAAATTGGTAGTGTTCGGTTGGCCTAGTAGTAAATGCCATGATTGTGAATTCGGAGTCTCAGGTTCGATACCTGTTGGTGACAAGTTCAGTTTATTATTGTTGTGATCTTTTTTATTTTATTTTAAGTTTTTATAATAATTATTAATATATTTCCTAGAATTATTTCATTTTAATTACAGTAAAAAGAGACGTTTACTTTTACTTACTTAATATGGCAAAAAGCTATTAAGTATAGAAAATATTGTACTATTTTTTGTTGCTTGTATTCTTCAATAGCATCCAGAGATAAAAAAATATAGTACCTACCCGGAAACTCCGAAAGTCAAGAAAAATATTTTTAAAGCCACGGGAAATCATGAGATATAGATTTTTATTTATTTATTTCAGGCAACAGAGCCCATGTATATATAATACTATAATACAATACAATAAATCTTAAACTAATAACAAATAAAATATCAAACATTGTACCTACATATAAAATAAGAATAAACACTATTTCTCACGAACAGTTGGCGTCGTGTGTAGCGCGGTGTCCGGTAGCCGGCCTCGCACAGTGGAACGAATGTATGGGAGAGGTCGGACATTCGCACCTCAAACATTTTTTTTTTAATTTAAAAACCTAATTATGTACGTACTTGACTATCTCATGCCTTCAGAATTTGTTCTGACAAATTTTCTCCTATCTCTCGTATTTAAGGAGTTATTTGAACATTTATGAAATTTCACCAAGAAAATGACTTTATTGATCACTCTAATTTCTGATTCCGGCCTTGTTGTGGTCTTCGCTAATATACTACACATATCAAGAGCTGCATTTAGTTTTAAGACACACGGTGCGCCAAACGTGCACTTTAAGAGATATAGGATAATGAAATATATATATTTTTAAATTTTCTTATAATAATGTTTACTTCGATTTATTTAACCGTAAATAGGCATATTGCCTATTTACAGTCAGAGGATATATACATATGTGTATTTAGATTTAAACGAACATAGCGTTTCAAAACACAAAATATGTATTGTAACGGTTTTCACTATCATACTACGCATATCAAGAGCTTTATTTAGTTCTAAGACACATGGTGCGCCAAACGGGCACTTTGTGAGTTATAAGGTAATTTATATTTATTACAAGAAAAAAAATATTTTAGTTTAATTGATTTCTCATTAGACGTACTCGTCAAAAACTTCGAGTTCCCAATAGATATAGAAATGGGCGCGACATGGGCATTCGACATGATGTTTGTCTTGGCCATGTTCATCGTAAGACCCACTTGTTGGGAAACTCGGTCGAGGTCATTGAGCATTGTGCTGAGCTCTTGCAGCGATTCTGCGATGACTAAAATATCGTCGGCAAATCGAAGGTGAGTGATATACTCGCCATTTATGTTAATGCCAAAAGCCTTTCCATTTTAGAAGCTTGAAGACATCTTCCATTGCAGAGGTAACCAGTTTCGGGGAAATAACATCTCCCTGTCTAACACCTCTCTGCAACGGAATTGCCTCCGTACACTGTTCCTGTACTCGGACCGACATGGTGGCGTTTTTATATAAGCACTTCAGCACTTTGATATACCGATAGTCAATGTGGCACCGCTGCAGAGATTGCAGCACCGGCCAAGTTTCAATCGAATCAAAGGCTTTCGCATAGTCCACAAACGCTAAGCATAGTGGCAGATTAAATTCCTCGGTCTTCTGTATAATCTGCCGCAGCGTAGTATGTGGACTATGGTACTAAAACCTTTTCGGAATCAGGCTTGTTCGGGAGGCTGAAAGTCATCAAACCTGCGCTCGAGACGATTCGTGATAACCCTGGAAAACAACTTATAGACATGGCTTAGAAGCCAGATTTGTCTATAATTCTTTAATAAGGTGTTATCACCTTTTTTAAAGAAAAGCACCACCTGGCTTCTGTTCCATCTGGGACAAACTGTCCAGTTAAGTAGGTCCAACTCCGAAAAGGAGGTCACTCATCGAATCCGACTCGGCTGGGCAGCGTTCGGGACACTTCGCAACGTCTTTTCGTCGGGATTACCACAGTGTTTTAAGACAAAAGTCTTTTACCAGTGTGTGTCACCAGTGATGACCTATGGCACACAAACGTGGTCTCTCACTATGGGCCTCATAAGAAAGCTCAAGGTCGCTCAGCGAGCTATAGAGAGAGCTATGCTTGGCATTTCTCTACGCAACCAAATCAGGAATGAGAAGAACTAAAGTTTTCGACACAGCTCAAAGGATAAGCAAGCTGAAGTGGCAGTGGGCGGGGCAGTCTATGGGGGACCTACCCTAGTTACTACATGCTGGTCAAAGAAAAAAATCAGTGCTATCCAGCCAAAGAAGATGTTAGAATAACAGAAAGCTATGCAAAAATCAAATTGTATACCCTGATGGAACACACTACGATAAGACTATAAGTTTTTAGAAACCCCTGTTTCGGAGTTTTTATAGAACATCTGGCCAAAATATTTATAGTGCAGTGTCAGTTGAAAATGACTGATCCAATCTGTCTAGTAACTTTTAAGAGTTAATTAGAAGGAAACCAAAAATATAAAGATATTTACAAATATGGATTGAGTTCCCTACACGCTCGGATTCATTCAATGGAATTAAAGCATCGAGCCGGCCCTATTTAAGGAACCGGTTCTTTCGGTTCCGAAGTCAAGTCGGAACCGGGTACCCGGTTTTTTCGGATCTTTAGGTTTTTTGATAAATTCAAGTGAAAAAAGTTGATAAGCTGTGTTATTTTTCTTTTATATAGATTTTCTACTATCAAAACGAACAATGTCCTAAGTAGGAAGCTATTCTCTGTTTGAAGGTTTTCAAAATATCATTTATTTTATTATTATTATTTTCAAAGTCTCTGCTTTACTCGTCGGAGAACTTCCTCATTCGTAACATTTCAAACGCCTCTATACGTTTCCTGAGGTCTTCTTTAACCGTCAAAGCCTCCCATCCGTATAGAAGGATGGGCCAGATAGAACAGCGAAGCATTCTAATACGCAAAAGAAGATTGAGGTTACGGTTGCAGAGAACACGCTTCATCCTGTTAAAAGATCTGCTAGCGATTTCGATACGGGTTTTTATTTCCTGCTCACTCTCCCTAGATGCATTTAACCGCGTACCAAGGTATTTGTACTTTTTTACCTCCCCAAATTTGTGTCCATTAACAGAAATACACGTGTCTGGATATTGCGGTTTGGCTGAACCGACCATGACCAAGTAGGTTTGAGTTTGGCCTATCTCCTTTACATTCTTGGATTTGCTTTTTCGAATATTTTGTTCATCTTTCTTACAGGATGGATGTTATGAAGTGGCAGGTTAGGTCGGATGATGAGAAGAGACAAGTAGCAGATAGGAAATCGTATGTTCAGAATGAGTTTAGACGTAGATTAGGTTTAATAGTAAACTAGTAGTTTAGTAGTAGTAGAAAATTATTGTTCTCTGATTGCAGTTTCAGTTGAAATTACTGACTTAAATAAAGATTTGATTGAACGTTGTTCCACAATTTTACAAGCCTTATCCTCGGGTTTTAATATTGATTCGGATAAATTTAATGAATATCCTTTGGAAATCGCGTGACTTTTAATTCAAGAATATAAGTGGTTTATTCTCCCAGCTTCCGTTCACAAAGTCCTCATCCATGGTGCTGAAGTAGCACAGTATGCTTTACTATCTATCGGGGAATTATCCGAAGAGGCAACAGAATCTAACAACAAAAATTATAAGACCTTCAGACGGGATCACACGAGAAAAATGTCGCGAGTACTTACGAATACGGACTTACTTAACAGACTTCCTCTTACTTACTTAAGAGACTCAGCTCAGACCCATTCATTACTGGTCTTCGGAAACTTCCCCATAAGAAAAAGAGCTTTATGTCGAGGCAGGTTTTAGATTTATTAAAAACTAGCTTTCCGCCCACAGCTTCGCCCGCGTGGACAACACGATTTTGACTGGTCCTTTCTCAAAGTCTAATCTATTTTTGTACCAAATTTTGTCAAAATCCAAACGGACTTTCATCCCCTATTTCATCCCCACACAGTTTGAAATTTCAAAAACCCCATATCAAATAAATTTTTTTCTTATGCCTAAGTGCCTAATCACAAAGTTTCAGCGTTTATCTTCAACAATGACAAACTCCTATACAATTTTTCATCCCTTATTACAACCCCTTTTTTACGACAAAACGTAGCTTATTTCCTTTTCCAAGGTCTTATCTATTTTTTACCAAATTTCATCAAAATCGGTTCCGAGGTTGGGCTTCAAAGCGTGACTTTGTTTGGAGTTCCATATGAACTTTCATCCCCTATTTTATTCCCACACCGGTCAAAATTTTAAAAACACTGGAACAAATTTTTACTTCTTATCATGTGCCTAAATTCAAAGTTTCATCGTTTTATCTTCAACAATGACCAACTCCCATACAATTTTTCATCCCCTATTTCAACCCCTTTTTTACAACAAAGCGTAGTTTATATCCTTTCCCAAGGTCTAGTCTATTTTTGTTCCAAATTTCATCATAATCGGTTCCGGGGCTAAACTTGACTTTGTTTGGACTTCTAAACGAACTTTCATCCCCTATTTCATCCCCACACAGGTCGAAATTTCAAAAACGGTAAAACTAATATTTATTTATTTCTTATCAAGTGCCTTAATATAAAGTTTCATCTTGAAATCAGGTTTTATCTTGAAAAATGACAAGCTTCCATACAAACTTTCACCCCCTATTTCAACCCCATCAAGACTATTTTTTGTAATAAAAGGTAGCCTATGTCCTTTCTCAAGCTTTAGTCTATCCCAGTACCAAATTTCATCAAAATTGGTTGAGTGGTTTAGGCGTGACAGACAGACAGACAGAGTTATTTTCACATTTATAATATTAGTAGAGATTTAGTATAATTTAAATTAGGTTGATTGTTGTAGTTAGTTGTGGTTATGTTGACGTTTGAAAATAAGATGTTAGTTTTAGTTTTCTTGTCTTTTGTTGTACATAATATGTATAATATATAAAAGAATACATATTTAATGATAACCCTTTCATGAATAGCTTTAATATCATAATCACATGTATTTCCGAACGAGGGAGAATAAATCTCAAATATTGATAATTTAAATTTATATTGAACAGTACATATATGTACAGTTAATTGTACATAGGTAATGTATTAAATTATGTAAATAAAGCATTAATGTAATCAGTGAAGCATTTTTTTATTATTTACCCTTCAGAAAAAATCCTATTTAACAAGTTTAATAAAGTAAGGTATTTATGACCTCGCTTGTAGGGCACTTGGACCACCGTGCGCAGGCGGAATCTTGTTTGTTAATAAAATAAACTCATAAGTACCTGTTACGTTTGCCCAGAGATATGGACACTTACAATCGTATAGAAATATATAATACGCAAACATTATATACTAATACAATTTTTGTAGGGGAAAACCTCCTTATTTTAAAGTCGGTTTAAAATATATGGGTCTAGCTCAGGAGGTCCCCGCATGTGGAATTAGGAGTAGAAAATGATTACTTTCAATAATATACATATTATTATTATTGTCTTATTATGACTGCCTCATTAGTCTAGTCGTCCTAAGCGCGACTGCTACGCTAGAGGTCTTGGGTTCGATCCCCGGGTCGAGCAAAGTGTTATTGGGTTTTTCTATGAAATTCCCAGTAGCAGCTCGGAGTCTGGATTTGTGCCCGGTTAATGGCAATAGGCTCGCCCCCTATTACATGGGACCTAAACATACCGGCGAAATGTGGGTGTACATTGGTACACCTCAGCCTAACCCTTCGGGGAATACAGGCGTGATGGTATTATTGTATGATGGTATGTTATATATAAATAGATAATATTATACAAAAAACAAACAAATGAATAGTGTATTTAAAAATAATGAAAATTTTGCTAGTATAAGTAGTGTGGGTTTTTATTTTCCTTACATTTAAATATAGTGTTTTTAATTCATTTTAAATAAAGTTGCATAATAATAATTATTATTATAATAACTATTCATACTGTTCTAATTTGTTTCTAGTTTTAGTACAGAGCAATAAATACAACACAGCGCCATCTATTGACTCATTGTTCATTATTGATTTTGTTTCTTATTTGATAGTTCGCTTCATCACCGTTCTTTTAAAAAGGAGCGCTAGATAATCGGAGCAATAGTAGGCGTGGCCAAAATACCGAAACGTCGATTTCTGTTAGCTGTTGTCAGCGCCTTAAGAACAAACTCAACAGTGTTTATAGTTAATACATAGGTATCTACCTATCAATATTTAAAACTAATAATATCACAAAGTTAACACCAAGAAAAGTTAGACTGATGTTATAAGCGTAAGTTACAAGTTATACAAACATAAACCTTTCATGAATTGATCATGTTTCTCCTTAGTCAAAGGCTTTGTCAATATGTCTGCAATCATTAATTCAGTTGGCATATATTTAACATTTATAATATCTTTATTTATGTTTTCTCTAATAAAGTGATGCCTTACATCAATGTGCTTAGTTCTTCCGTGATACATACTATTAGTAGATAATTTAAGAGCAGATTGGTTATCATTATACAATAATACTTTACTATTCATACCTAGTAATTCTTGGACAAAACTTCGTATAAAAAGAGCCTCTTTACATGCATCTGACAGTGCCATATATTCAGCCTCTGTGCTGGAGAGGGCAACAGTTTTTTGCTTACGACTTTCCCAAGAAATTAATGAATTACCAAATTTAAAAATAAAACCTGTAAAAGATTTACGATCAAATTCGTTTCCACCCCAATCAGCATCAACATAAGCAGTTACATCTAAACTACCTTTTTGAAATACTAACCTATAGTTCAACGTGCCTTTTAGATACCGAAGAACACGCTTCAATGCCTTCCAATGATTTTCAGAATGAGACTCATTGAATTGACTGAGCAGACTGACAGCATGAGCGATATCCGGTCGGCTGCAAACTGCTACGTACATGAGACAGCCAAGTAAACTCCTGTAATGAGAATTTGCATTTTCACTTTCCTTTTCACATTTTAATAGTTTAATTCCTTTCTCTAATGGTGTTTTTGCAGGTTTGCAATCCACCATATTAAACTTCTCTAAAACTTTCTTTATGTATCCTGATTGATCGAGAGTAATTCTAT
The DNA here is from genome assembly GCA_958496365.1 of Subacronicta megacephala. Taxonomy (NCBI): domain Eukaryota; kingdom Metazoa; phylum Arthropoda; class Insecta; order Lepidoptera; family Noctuidae; genus Subacronicta; species Subacronicta megacephala. The sequence goes on along the minus strand of OY292520.1, from coordinate 11,405,084 downwards.
TTTGGTCTTTATTTACTCTCATTCCAAGAATGTGGTGAACTGGACCGAAATCCTTCATTTCAAATGTGCTCATGAGGTCCTTTTTGATTTTTTCTTTCAAAGACGAGTTCTTTGCAGAAATTAACAAAATATCATCCACGTAGAGGGCAATTATTATCAATTCGCCATGTTTTTTCATGTAAAACACACATGGTTCTGAAGAAGTCCTTTTGAAGTTCATTTTCTCTAATAAAACTTCATTTATTCTTTCATACCACATTTTGGAAGCTTGTTTTAAGCCATATATAGCCTTATTTAATTTATAGACCATATGTTCTTTACCTTTTTGAATGAAACCTTTTGGTTGTTCCATATACACATTTTCTTTAAGGTTACCATTTAAAAACGCAGTCTTTACATCGAGATGGTCAATGTTCATGTCATATTCTGCAGCAATAGCTAATAGAGTTCTTATAGTCGAGTGTCTTACCACAGGTGAAAAAGTTTCTTCGTAATCGACTCCATACTTCTGGGAATAACCTTTCGCTACCAGACGAGCTTTGTATCTCAAAAGTTCACCATCAAGACCTCTCTTCTTTTTAAAGATCCATTTGCACTTGATTGGTTTCTGGTTCTTTGGTTTCTCAGTCAGAGTCCAACATTTGTTGTCATTAAAGGACTTATATTCTTCCAACATGGCTTTTCTCCACTCAGCTGCTTCTGTGCTGGCCAAAGCTTCCTGCACTGTGTCTGGTTCATCATCATAACTGCACAGCCTTTGGACTAACAAGCTGGACATTTCCTCCTCAACATCATCATAATCTGATGAATCTGATGTTATCTCTTCCAGCGTTGATTGTCCTGGAATATAAGTTGGATCCGCAGAATTATTTGATTCTGTAAGGTTGTCAGTCTCACTGTCTGAGTCATTTACTGTTATTATGCTCGGCCGTGTTCCTAATTGGTCATCAGAAATCTCTGGTCTTACAGTAGGTGATTCAGACTGTTCATTTTGTTGTGAATTCTCCAGGCCTAATTCTGGATTCCGGACAACACTCACAGGTTTCCTGGAATCATCATTATGAGGAAACTCAATATGCTCAGAGTCAAAATTATCATCATGTGACCTGTCACTGTAGAATTTATTCTCCAAGAAAATCACATCTCTTGATTTGACACACTTATATGACTTTGCGGGATCCAACAATCGGAAACCTTTTGTACCTTCACAGTACCCTACAAAAATATACTGCTTAGATTTTGAATCTAGTTTTCTACGATTCGGTGTCACAGCATAAGCAATGCAGCCAAAAATATGTAGGTGACTAACATCTACCTTTTTGTTGCTCCATTTTGCTTCAGGCACATGGCCAATTAGGGCCTTGGTTGGTGACCGATTTTTGAGATATACGGCGGTATTCACTGCTTCCGCCCAAAATTTGTTGTTCAGGCCTGCGTCTCTCAACATACATCTGGTTTTTTCGACAATGGTCCTGTTTGCTCTCTCTGCCACACCATTCTGTTGTGGCGAATATGGGACTGTTGTCTGATGTTTGATTCCGCATGCTTTTAGGTACGCCTGTAATTTACAACCAACAAATTCTCCACCATTATCACTACGTAGAATTTTAATTTTGTGATTAGTTTCATTTTCCACTAAGGCTTTAAAATTCTTAAAGTGTTCGAAGACTTCATCTTTACTATGCAAAAAGTAAACAAATGTTTTTCTGGTGAAGTCGTCTATGAACGTCAGAAAATATTTAGCACCACCAAGGGAAACCGTTGGCATTGGTCCACATAAATCCGTGTGTATTAGACCAAGTACCTGATTTGCCCGTGTATATGACTTCCTAGGGAAGGGAGCACGAGTTTGTTTACCCTCGATGCATGGAACACAAGGATTAAAACTATTTTGATTATATTTCATACCTGCGACCATACCTTTACTCATCAGTGCCATACTTCTGGAGTTCAAGTGGCCAAGTCGACGGTGCCACATTTCTTGAGACTCCTCTGGTACTATACCCTTCAACGACCTAGATGAAGCAGTCATGACAATTTCATCACTAGACTGAAGTTCTTCTTTGGCGACTGTACTGAAAGAAGCAAAATCACTATCGCCTCTCCCCACACACAAAGGCTGATCAATGACATCAAGTTGATAGATGTCATTCGTAAGCGTGCCAGTTGCCAAAATTTCCTCCTTGTCAGATATGCTACATTTCTGTTTGTTAAAAACTACTTTATAACCCTTCTTTACTAAAGAACTAACAGAAAGCAAATTTGCTGAAAGATTAGGCACATAATAAACATCTTTAATTGTTCTCACACAGTTTTGTAACCTAATACGCACATTACCTTGTCCAGCTGTTACTAGTTTTTCGCCATTTGCAACACTTACTTGTGATGAGTTTACCTTAATAAAATCACAAAAAAGTTCTTTACTGTTGCACATATGACTCGACGCACCGCTGTCCACATACCATACATCACGCCGAATGCTTGCTGAAAGCGCTGTCAAAAGAGCTTTAGAGAAATCCTTCCCAGGTTTGTCCTTGACAGCCTTCTTTTCCTTCTCCAATTTTTTATTGCTATTCTGCAGGCAGTCCTTGATAAAATGGCCAGTCTTCTTGCATCTGTAACATTTAGGTGCTCTCCGTGTTGTCAAAGCCATTGCTTCTTCTGTGTTGTTTCTTCTATCATGTTCTTGTAAAAGTTTTCCTTTCACTAAGTCACTGGACAAGTTAAGATTAGAATTTTCTAGGGCCATAATCAGCGGATCATAGTTGCTTGGTAACCCACTGAGCATAATGATAGCCAAAAATTCATCATCCAGAGGTGAATTGATATCATGAAGTTGTTGCGACAATTCCTGAAGCTTGCCAAGGTAGCTTTCCATGCTATTATGCTCTGTCAATTTCATGCTAAACAACGTTCTCAACAAACCTAGTCTGCGGCAGAGCCCTTTATCTTCATAGGCCTTGCTTAGATTGTTCCACGCCTCACGTGCATCCTTTGCATTCCGTACATGAGGAAATGCACTCGTTTGCACCGACAAGCATATTCTAGCCAGTGCTTTCTGCGATTTTTTTATTACTTCTTGGCTAAGTATTGCTTTTGGTTCACCATCGATAGTATCCCAAAGATCTTCATGGATTAGTATCATCTTCATACAAAACTTCCAAGTAGAATAATTTTCCATACCTCTGAGTTTCTCGATGGTTTGAAGTGGTGAAGTATTTCCTGCCATTTTTTTCAACTTGCATGTGAAATGAGGTTATGTAGATTTTCTTTTATTTCGATAATTTTATGCGAAATATTTACGTAAGTACTCGAACAGATTTCGGTGCCTGGGCCCATAACCTGATGGATTATTGATAGAAATACAACCACCAAGCAAGATCAACTTAGATATATTCAAAGGAACACGGCAGCAACATATCTCTTAAGAAAAGTCACACAGAAGGGAAGATGACAGATCATCCAGGAAAAACAAAAATTACATTCCGTTTGTAAAGTAAGCTTAAGTAGGTAATACGAGAGACCTACTTTTGCTGCCAAATACCAATAACAATCTTATGGTATTGTGTTTACAAAGACAGTTCTAATAACATGACCTTAGTAGAGACAACATCAATTGTCCAGCAAAGAACTACGCTAAACATAACAGGTTTAGTATATTCAAGCAAACATCCTTCGTCATTCATGTATTTTGAAATACAGTCACATTATGTTGAAAGCAGGTTACTAACAACTGTTATCCTGTTTCGTAGCTTAAGTTGCGAAAATGTAGTGTCGGATACGTGACCTGTCATTTTGCACATCAATCCTTTGTTGGGACTTCACTGGCTGTAAGGTACACTAATCCAGATAGCCCTCTTTGCAAATACATTGTATTATTTTCAGTTCTAAATGGCAAGAGGAATTATATTAGTCTTCAAGTTTTAATCACAAATGAATGACGCATTACGTTTCCATGTGAACCAACAAAACAGTTGGGAAGACAGATGAGTCAGGCTTATGAAGTTATCAATCCTCTTGAGTCAGCTCGGGAACTGAGAAACTGACTTCAGTACGACTGAGAAATAGGTATATATACTTAATAACAATAAGAAGGTGAATGACTCGTCTAATACTGTTACTTAGAGTTGGGACAATACCTTAGCTTTACTGTGTCTCACCAAATTTGGAAAATAGCAGTCCGCTTACTTTGCATTCACAGTATTGCGTTGCTGTTTGGAGTAAGAAAAGGAAAGTTTTAAGGATTGTTTACTATCAATTTTTGCTATTGGTTGACGATTTAGGCTGCGGTAATTGCCCATGGGCAGTTGAAAAATGACCTCAATAATCGACGGGCTTTTCATTCAATGTTGCTACTTTTTGGCGGTTTCTTAGTTTCACTTTCTTTACAATTGCGTCATACCAAGGCCGTGACTCCAACACCAGCTGCGTGTTATTATGATGGCAATTCACTAATGCGATATGACATTAAGTTGTGCCCGTCGACGTGATTAGATGCTAGTGCCGGATCTGTCGATTGTTTATTTTCACCCGACGCGACGTAACAATATGCAAATTATGGACGCGTGCACACATCTACGTAACATAATGACACTTTCATAAATGCGAGTAATGATGAGTATTTAGATTGCAAGAGCGTTGAATCTCTTAGTGTTTCTACAGTCACGATGACACTCACTGCCGATCGATGTAGCGAAAGGTTTCTCCAATATACATAAAATAAATCAAATGTTTTCGTCTTCAATGGCATATAAAACAAATTGCACGTAAATACGAATGGTTTATTGCGAAATATTGCGATGGAGACGACTTAACGCGTCCCGGTTGATTCGCAATTGTTTGATAACGAAGATTGATAAATCACGTAGGCCAGAGAAGTGAAGACGTGCGTCATAAAATTGCTGTGTAGTATACATATTCTCAATAACACTGATAATAAATCAATGATACAAAATCAGCATACTATTCTCCTATGTTCAGGTCGGATTCAAACCAGATGTAGTTGTATATAAGTATTTCACGGACCACCGCCATTTGACCGTCACAATTGCCGTACAGACCTACGAATAAATTTATTCGTAGGGACAGACGACATCGAAGTTGCTATGCCATTAAACATAAACTACGTCAAGATAACCACCCTTTTTGGACTTGGAGGACTAGTCTGATGTGGAAACTGACCTAAAGAATAAGAAAAATCTATGAATGACGGATAATAGCAAAACTTGACGCAAGAGTTACATTCGGCTAGATTATGGTTATATGAATCGTGAATTCGTAAAACACCAAAATGGTTGTATTGTCATTGCCTTAAACAATAATGCTATAAGTAAGTTACTAGATAATGTTTTATTTTGCAATCGAGGTGTTGTACAAGGACAATCGCCAGTCTATGAAGTAGCAAGTAATTACGGCTCATACTATTAAGTTGGTAATTTTAAAATGAAACACAAATACCAATTCTGGTCGGTGTTATTATTTTAATGTATGCAATCAAAAACAATTTTTAAGTTGTTAGTCATCTTGGATAATATAATTCTTATCTGATTGTATAATAGAATGCTGAAAATCAACACAGCACAGCAATTAAAAGTAAAAGTAGACATATTGTTGTAACCTTAAACTCAAAATACCACTGTCTTTCAGATCTAGTATCGTCATGCGACGGGTCGTTGAGCTCCCTAAATAATGGTTGAGCTACACGATGACTGATGTATGCGTGCCGTCAGTTAGGACAGGTAAATGCAAAGCTGCTACGGCTCTTTTTTCCAAAGACCATATAAGATATTTTAAATATAGGCATAATCTGATAATATTACTACTGTCTGGACTTTAAAAGAGAGTTTGTTTCGGCGTTTCTTCTCGTAGGTCGTTAAATAGGAATTGCCGGCGCCATCTAGTAAAAAATAAGAAAAACATTGACTCGTAAAGTGTCTTCAAAAGATCATTTATAATTTCCCGAGTGAGTTTTGTGTTTGAAAGTCCACCTTCTTTAGTAAAAATCGGCGACGTAGGTACTAACAGAATAATCAAGTGCTCTAATCACTAGAGTTGAATGTGTTACAATACACCACGTGTATTTTACGAGAACGTTTTCGTTTCTATTGCCGCCCCACATGTTCACGATGAATAACAACAAGCATTATCTTACCGTTACCCACATTCTCAGCTAAGTTATTTTTATTATAATTTCTATAACTACTTATTACATCTCCGTACTCGGCTGACCGCAACGTATAATCTGCATTGATTAAATAAATGTTCTATTACGTCTACACAATTATATTTATGTGAATAAGGACAAGGATAGCATTCAAAACAATGATGCGGAAAGTATGAATTATAAAAGTTCCGGTGGTTCATTCATTAGGTAATCGTCTAATAATTAAGGTGCTTCCTGCGCATGATTGTATGTCATAGGAAATAATATCACCATGTTGTTGAAGGCTAAGTATTTAAACTGTTTGTATTATTCGGCATGTTTGCCAGTAGAATTTACAAATGATTATGGTCGACCTTCATAAATAAGAGGTACAATAACATGCTGTATTAGAGTTGCATCGTATTTACAATACACATTGCTGTAGAAATGCAAAATTTTAATTTGTTCTAACGCAAGTGTGATGTAAACGGGAATCGAATCGATCACGTCAACACGATCAAAAAATCAAATCGATTATATCTACATGATTAATTTACATTGCCGTTAATCCCCCTCTACGTAAAAATCGCGTCTAATTTTCTGGTTACATTAAGCAACAACCACAATTTTTTATCAATCAGTGTTTCCAATATAATCTGAAATTACTGTAGATTAAGGACAGTACAGAAAGCGCGTGAAACATTTGGCATAAAATAGGCAATTAGACACATGATTACGTTATATTTAGTACGAAATGTATGTATAGGATTGTGTATGAAAAGACATTTCATGTAGCGAGTGTAAGCTTCACATTCATTGCGCGTTAACTGCGCCCACAGCGAAAGAAATTTTATGGTGCTTAATTAGAAAGATTAACAGCAACGGTATTTTTGGGTAATCTACCGTTCGTTGTAAGTTCTAATTCTATTAACGCACGCCCCACAAAGTATCAAGACAGTGCGTCGTTTATTTCTGTACGAAATTAAGCCGATGGAAGGTAAACACCTCACCTCAGTGGAAGAGATATGCGTGTTAGTACCGAAGTGTATTCTTTGGTACTTTTAAATTAGTATGTTACATCCTGTCGATGTGTGTGGTCTTTGATACAGAAAAAGGTAGTAGGAATGGACAAGAAGTTTTATCCAATAGGTGAATTTCCATTTTCTAATGCTAAAGATTTAAAAGTAAGGCTCGGGGAGTGTTCGCATTACGCATGTTTTCCTCGAAAGGGACGCAGTTTCCCAAAGATGAAGCTTTTGGGTCCTAAAACTCCTAAGTAACAGAGTGAGTCTTTCTTTATACCAGGTATAAGTCCAAATTCCGAAATACTGAAAATCACCGAAACTGATTTCTTTTTACCGTTTTGCACTGCAAAACTCCTATGAGATGATCAAAGACGAGGACCAAAGCTTCTTATTAATTTGATCTGACTAGAGAGGGGTTTATGCCCAAAACGCCTAAGCAGAAACCAATGGTATAAGACGTGTTCGTGCTGAGGCACTTTTTTTTGCCCAAAACACTTCAGCATAAACCCATCTTTAGACCTAACTTTAAGTGAAATAATGAGAAAATTTCCCAAATGCAAGTGTTAGTTTACGCTAACGTTATTGTCTGAATATCAGCTTTAGAGATGCACCGAATTCGAATGTAGTTTCAACATTTTGTATTGCAAATACTTAGATACGTGTCTCAGGTGTCATTCACGTCGATTACAAAGCTCACGATTTTAAGTTTTATTAACCATTACTCCATTACCAATACATATCTAATGTTTGTAAAAACCTACCTAGAACATCTTACCACAAACGATATCTTAATAACGTTTGTAGCCTCACGTTTTTACACAATCTTCAAACTTCACGTAATTGTGTAATACATAAGCAGATACTCGTTACGCGTTTTGTCGACAATTGTTAAAATGAGTTCTCAAAACTGTGTTATAATAATGGTCATAAAAGTAAGTATAACATTTAAGTGAATGAGTTACTATTTAGTATTTGTAATTATCGTAAGTAATGTGTTATCTTTTTCTATGAAATTCTCAATAGCAGCTCGGAGTCTGGATTCGTGCCCGGTTAATGGCAATAGTCTCGCCCCCTATTACATGGGACCTAAATATACCAGCGAAATGTTGGTGTACATTACACCTCTGCCTAACCCTTCGGGGCAGACAGGCCTGGCGGTATATATGTATGTGTTATGAGGTTAATAATAATTCTTACAATAATAATAATCTTATAAATAATAACAGTTCAAGCGAGAAGTAGGTAATAGGTATTACGTGCTTCGAGTAGGTACGTAGTGCCCAGAACTACAATAAGCTGCGGGATAGTCACATAGCGGGAGGGTCCCCTTCACTATAACCATAGGTAATAGAAGCTAATGCTGAAATATTCCAGAGCTTTATTAAAAAAGATATACTTAGATCCAAAATCTACAGCCTGAATGTATCTGATTTGTTAAATTAACTTACACCTTTATTTAAATGATGCAATTTAAATGCATGCTATAAATATATAGTATTTTGTCGTAAATCACTCATTAATTATAATTATGTAGACGAGTAATATTTTACTAAATTTGCAGCTCGAAATTCTATGAAATACTGTAATTTGTAACCGTTTTTTCCCCAAATTAATTAAATACATTCTGGACAATGGAATGGAAGTTGCAGACGTGACTACAATCACTTCGGTTCCTTCGTTGATTTTGTGAATTGCTAGTTGACGCAACAAATAAATGAAAACCAATCAATTAGCAAAAATATACACAATTTTTGGCGTATGCTGCAATTTTTTACGAAGCAGTTTGCTAATCACTTCAAAGCCTGCAGCAAAAAGTTGCAAACGTTTTATGGTACTAACTAACTAACCTTTATCAGTAGGTTAATTATTATGTAACAAACTACCGATAACATTATTATTAGACGAGGAAAATATTATATTTATGGGCTATTATTATTACACTATTGACAATTAACGTTGGTATTTTGTTGGTAGGACGTAGATTTGTACGTTTGTGTAAGTAGAAAATTATGATTATTATTAGGTATTTATATTTAATCTGTATCGTACTCTTGTCTTCTTGAGTAAAGGCCTTCCTCTATATTTCCCACTACTCGCTAGCTCTTGGGAATTTCTCCTAACGCGAGGTGTCTATTAGTTCCCTGATCTTCCCAACATTGTGCGGGTTTTAATGGGATAAAAATCCCACACACCCCGGCGTACTCCCCTGAAGGTTTCCTCCTAGAACGCAAAAAAAATGTAGTTCGCAGTAATCTGTCACAAACACTTTCTTGGTAGGTAGGTGTTCTGTACGATAAGTGCTTCTAAATAATGACAGTATTTAGGCCACATTAGTTGCCAAGTATTATAATAAAGCAAGCCTAATAAAGAAGCTATTATAGCGCGACACAGAAATGGAGACACTATTTGCATGATAATAAGAAACTGTGACTAAACGAACTCTCTACATTGAGCAGAAAAAAGTTTGCTTAAGGCGGTGTCACATTTTGCACCTGGGAAAACATTGCAAGCCGAACCAACAGATACCTTGCGAAACATACAATAATATGCAAGTGACACCGCTAATAATGAAGAATTGGGTAATAAGGTATCTGAGGTGAAACAGCATGTACGGAATGATTGATTTCTTTAGTAATATTTAATTTGGTTTCAGGCAGTGACTTCCGAAGCGTCACTGACCCATATGGTCGATTAACCGTTACGTATTAAATTCGCAGATTAGAAAAAAAAAAGTCGTGCGCACATGCACAATATCGTATTCATTGTCCTATTTCAAAAGGCAAATGTAGATCACATTTGTGCACGCTCTGCCATATGAATGCAAATTGTTACGCTACACCAAAATACTCTGTTCACAGACAATAAAGAATAAATTCATTTTCGTACATCGTCAGTTTCGTACATTTTTGTACATGGATCAAAACTGCAACAAGTATTTATTTAGAATTATAAGGCAATGCAGAGTTGAGTAAATTGTTTGATAAGCTTGACCCGCCCTTAGTTTCTCATTATTATATACAAAGCTTTGATATATAAAGTGGGCTTTAAATTAAGAAATAAATTGGATTTATTATGTGGTATTTAAATACGAAATATAAGGTAGTTAAATGATTGAAGCAGAAAGATCATGGTACTAACGAGAAAAAAATCTGACTTATTTCATGAAAAACACTACTTATTATATGGAACAAACGGGTATACAATTTGCAACGCTATATTTTGCGTGACGTTGGTTTGAAATATGTTAGAACACGCAATTAATAATAAGCGTAATTCATCAAAGGTAAGTACAAAAAAATACAACAAACGTATGATAACTGAGAACGAACGCAGATACAAAAAAGTGATGGAGTACTTGCAGGCAAAAACATAATTTTTAAATTGGCCATCTATGCACAATTAGGGGTTCAAGAACCTCTAGCATATGAAGGTGCTTTTCGTCACTTTTTGTCCCGCTGCTAAGCACGGTTCTCCTCCGAGGCTCAGACTGAGAGGGGTTAAGCGACCACGGCAGCACATTGAGGGTTGCCTCGTTAAAAAAAAATGTTAACGTAGACCATCCTTTAAGGTATCAAGTACAGTGGGTTATCGCTGTTACCTGACCCACTTAGACGCCGCCGGCCCATCTAGGGTGGGTCAGGTAACAGCTTTAACTCACTGAACAGCCAAGAACAGTGATGGGGATCAGTACATACAATTAGGGTATTTTGAATTGCTGTACGTATATTATATGAACTCGAATCAATCATTACTTTATTTGACGTGGGTCATTTATCAACTTATCGAGTTTGACACACGATACATTATTGTTTGCCACAACTTTAGCGGCACGTTTTGGTGACACAGTTATCAATACTGGTTAGATAGAAATTCGATTTTAGCAGCAATTCCGGATCTCTATTGACAACAGCGTGGTCAATAAGGTTTAGATTTGTTATAGATTACTTATAGTTTATTTCGATTTTAATGTCATATGACGTCAGAACAGGACAACATTTAACTTGATGTGCGCTTGCGATGGCACTAGGATAAAAAGGCTGCAGTTCCTCTGATCAGGACACTTTCTATTTTTTAGTATGATACGTTGAAAACAGCTTTGTTAAGTCTGCATTACGGTAGAGTAGTACGGTAGAATAATAAATTGTAAGAATCTAGCATTAATACAATATTAAAGAATATAAATTAATTTAAGTACCTACTTTTTATATTTTTTATAGAAAAGAAAACCAGTCATTTTACAAACATTTAAAAAACCTGATTGTAAAGCCATTTTATACATGGTACTTGATGTTCAAAATTATTGTAATAAAAACAGTTTTGATGGCAATAAGAAAAAATCAGCAACTTTATTTAGTAGGTATTGTTGTCGGCTGCGGCTCTTTAACTGTGCTGTGTCAAGTGATTTTAGAAAAAAAATCCATAAGATTTGATAAATAACCAAGAAAAATTGACTAGAGCAACCGTAGCTAAATAAGATGTTGACACTTGCCAACAAATAAAGGAAGCTAGGAGCAACGTGACCCAATGAAGCGTTGCGTGCTTTCACTCTCAAGCTCGCTGGAACCATTTTTAGGGCGTATTTTTTTACTACTTAATTTTTCTCGCAAATTTGTCGCAGGTGAATAGGCCTGTTAACTGATTATTTTCTACGGTCTCATAAAAAAAGTTGACCATAATAAGCCGAACAATGAAACAAAATTAAAATTGGTGCAATAATAGGGAAGTTATTTTGCGTTTAATGTCTCAATGTCCACCAAAACCTTTCAAAGCCAAAATCTTAGAATTTGTTAGTCGATTTCAAATATTTTTTTAGTTTACGAATGCATTACACAATTTTTTACTATAAAATGCATATATCTATTTAGATATTATTTCATGCCAAAATATAATGAAAAATAACTATTCACACTGTTATTTTTAATAAATCAAACATCACTCAATTAGTTACAAATGTTTCGGAAAACGAAGGCTGATACGAACTTAAGAAGCAGATACAAACGTAATCACAATTTATTTTGCTTAGTTGTAGTATTGCAATATTTTTAATATGGTAGATAAGTATCTATCATAAGCTAATAACAATTTTAATAGATTGCACTCTCGTCAGCGACACGTGCCTGAAGTTTTTTTTTGTTGCAAAAAATAGATACGGAATCAGATACGAGATAATTATCTGAATATCATATCAGATGGTTATCTGGACTTTAATCAGATAATTATATGAATCTAATATTAAATATAAATGGAGATCGTTTAAATGCATTAATATTTTCGTACTTAGAAAGATTTTTTCAAAACGAAAAAAGATTTTCACACAAGTTTCACAAAAGTTTTAATAGAGGAAGACTAAATATAGAGAGGTGTAAGTATCTTTAATTGCTGTAGTCTTAATGAGGAAGTAGTGTAAAGGATGTGGTGGTGGATGAGGACAAATGAACAAATAAAATAATACTTGCCATAACTTTAATTTACGAAGGTTACTTACTCTTTCTAAGCCTTGAGCATGCATCTAAGATAGTAGGTAATTTTTGTTCAATTGTGCAAATCATCATCATCAATCCATTACATTGTCCCACTGCTGGGCAAGGGTCTCCTCTCAGAATGAGAGGGATTAGGCTATAGTCCACCACGCTAGCCTACTGCGGGTTGGCAAACTTCACATACCGTCAAGAAAATCTCTCAGGCATGCAGGTTTCCTCACGATGTTTTCCTTCACCGTTTAAGCGCGTTAAAATTAATTATTAATACGCAGATGACTCCGAAAAGACAGAGGTGCGTGCCCTGGATTCGAACTCGAGACCTTTGACTTGGCAGTCCAATGGTCATATCACAAGGCTATCACTGCACTTCTGCAACTTCAAATATGTTTTCAAGTTTATATTTTGCATATTAGGCACATTAGTCACACTTTTGACTTTGATACAAGCTCTCAGACGGCAATTTTTAAATTATAGACAGTTTTGTAACTGTAAAAAGTATATGCGATGATCATAGCAGCGGGAATCAGAAATAAATGCGATACTAATTTCATTATGGACGTAATTCTTTTTAAAAAAATATTTTTTTAAAACATATTTTTCACTAAATTAATTATAATATGATCCTTTCATTCGTCACGGGATGGGGTTCTCGAAAATAGTTGTATCGAAAGTCCATCAATCGCTCTCAATTTAGGAAATCGGAATTGTTGATTGTGTTACGGACGGATGTCAAAGGGCAGTAGCTCAGTGTTAAAATCCTGATATTCGGCGGTATTTAGACAACTACTGAACTGAATTCCACTTGGGTAGAAAATAGTTGGTAAGTATTGGTTATTCAAACATTTGGGCATGGAATTGAGACAGATTTTCTATCAGACGCTTGTCTGATGAGTTTGGGTGGTCTTTGGCAAACCCAAATCATGTTCAAACATCCAGTCCCCGGAAAACGGCACATCTATTTTCAGACCATATTATATTTTTTCTATGCAGGAGTCGAATTCAGTAACTACGTAGTTTAGTAATAAAAATTTCAAACATTGCCTTTGATATTGCACTACATATATTATAATAATAATATAGTAATTAGTTGACTGATTATGACTTTATGAAAAAGTTGAGCATAAATGGAAGCAAAAACTAAATTAAAATGGGTTCAAAAATAAGGAAGCTATAATCAAAATACGTCATTGGCTATAATCACTTTAATTGTATTCTGGACAGAGAACGCACTACAGACACATGTGACGCCAAATGTGACGTGCGTCATAAAAATACTATTCTAATACTTGTTTTGCGGGGAAGAGACACGAGCATCCCTTCTCAATACCCACCAAAAAATTTAAGCGCTTATCTATATCTTAGACCTTTCTTAACTTTAAAAGCGGATTTAAATTATCTTTTCAAAATACGAATGATGTTTTCCTATAATAAATGATAACTTTGGAATAAATAAAATGGAATTTGGAATGAATAAACCAGAATAAAATACCACTCCGCTATTTCAAAATAAATATCAAATATCAAATATCAATAATCAAGCTTTTGCTTAGTATCAAATCATGTATTCAATTTCAACTAACAAGTTTTACAACTATGCGAAACAGCCAACTTTACCTTGTAAAAGGAAATGGTAGATAAACAGTCAGTTAATATAAATATGTATAATATTAAACCTGGATTTCTGATATCTAAATGTATCAATGTACGTTAATCAAGATTCCAGAAGAAGATAGCCAAACTGAAGAATATGTGATGTAACAGACAGGGGGGGTAACGATGTCATGAAGCCGTGAAGATTCTACTAGCAGTGGTATTTTTTGATAACAATAATCATATCACAGTGTAATACTACAGTAAAACAAATTAATAGCATGAAATCATAATATGTATTTTAGTTGGAAACTAGCGCACGCACACGGAAAAGGCGCGCATGCCAGTGAACAGCGAAGCGTGGTCGAGCACCGCCCAATCGCCCACAATGCGTGAAACAAAACCGGTGCATGCGGTCATTGGAAAAAACAAGCCAATTGCATGTTAAGGGACCAATTCTAACATATATTTCCTACATGGATCTAATCAAATAATTGCGCGATCGATTAACCATAGTAAAGTTGCTCCACGTAATTTCAATGATAAAACAATAAAGAATAGTCTTTTCTGCAACTGATTTCTTCGATTAAATTCCCAGACCTGACAAACTTCAATATTAGCAATATCGAAATCGGTCTTCATGAGTTTTTGTTGCATCCAATTAAACTTACGACTATTGATAATGCCTACACAATAGCGACACTCGAAACGCGAGATAAGAAAACTGAGTAGTATTGACAAGACAAACGCAGGGTATACGTTTTTATAAATAATGCCAATCACAATAATAAATCGAACAATGCAATTGACGCATACAATCATTTCGAACCGGCGAGTTTGCAAAATAAACCATTCGGTTCACATGATGACGCAAACATTATGTTTGAACATTGAATTAATTAGCAAACAACATTTGTGAACTCTACAATAAACAAGTACGCTGTGGTACTAGTCCCCTGGGCTGTTCTTATCATTGTAATTAGTAAATTTTGTGATTGAGTATTTGGGCTAGCCAGTTTTGACATAACCACTTTGTTGGCGCAAAGTTGAGTGACCGCATTGATGTCCTAGATACTTTGATGCATGTTCATCTTTGCATTACGTTGCATTTCGTTGCATTTCGCCATCCCTGTGCCTCGTTACGGCCTTTTTTGCGGTGCAGAAAATCCTCATGGGATTTCTGCCACCTATGGAGGCAGCAGAATTTGTTGAACTGGCTTAAAACCGCACTGGTCTTACCTTGCCTTACAGGCAACACCATGGCAATTCTAACCTTCGCCAGGATCATCATTCAATCATTTAACGCTTTGCCAAGTAACGGATTCAGGATGGTTTTTCACCTCTGCTGCCAATAAAAAAAATACAAGTTTAAGTAGCTATAAGGCGCTAAAGTATAGCTAATAGGCCTGATGTTATTTCCAAAGTAATCGGCTCTCATTGAACGCTCGACCCCTCACGTACGCAAAACATCGACGCACGTGCGCCTACACACATGTCCTCACAGACTGTATGCAATCTAATTAGGCCCGTAATCTTCACCTTAGACATTTTGATGTCCTCATTGACATTTAAAGGTCTGTCCCGCAGCTGTCTTATTGTGAGAATAATGTAACCGTTGCACCTGTGATCGAGGGAGGGTCAGATAAAGGTGGCGTTATCCGTTGGCTTATGACCAATATGATGAATGCATTCGATGAAAATTGGAAGTTTATAACAAAAATTATGTACCTACGTTTTGTACAATCTGGAAAGTAAGACCACAATATTTGCAGCCGTGGTGAATGCTCAATTACTCATACAATGTTGTCTAAAATTGCCAGTTCAAACTTTCCATTTCACAATGTTGAACAAAAGAACATAGTTTGTGTATATACAAGCAATAAATTAGTAGAATTGACTCGTAGGATGTTGTGCCATACATGGCAGTGTTTAGCGGCTCATTCGAGACTCATTGTTTCAGAGCGAGCGTGGGTGCATGATTGTTGCACCCACCGTCTATTCCGAATTGCTGAATTGCAACGTGCAAAACGAATTAATCCCAATTAATCTCGCACGTTGGAACAGATGCGTTTTAAACAGAATTTTTTGTCTGGACTGTAAGCTTACTAATAAGTGGCTTCTGTTCTACGGGTCGCGAGTTCTTCTTACCGCAACGAGCAAATATTTGGCTTATCTGGGCCTTTGCGTAATACAGAATTTGTATTGTATACCTACGCACATTACGCACCCACGATACAGGAGATCCTAGTGAACGAAACGTTTATAGAAAATCATTGAACATAAATGTAATATGTAGTATGAGGACATAATGGTACAGAAATCGTGCCCTGTAATGTGAACCAAAGAATAATAATGAGCAGATAACGTACAAGCCAGGTGCATTGACCAATGTACAGGGCGTGCTCAAGTTACGATTGTCTGCCGCAACCTTGTCTTGTGTGTTTTCATTAGACATAATTTTAATAACCTGTAATACAACAACTTAAGTCATGACGATCCGCTTGATAGAACCAGGGATCGTTATACATTTTGTAACTAGATTCCATTAAACATAAACTAATTACTGGAACATTTCGCCACGTTGATTATCTTTCACAATGGCCCGAAACGAAACGTATCAATTACTAAAATTACACGAAATATAGGTGGTGTATTTGCAGTTACTTATTACAATGTTCACAATTGATTACATACTGGTGTTCCGTGCCACTAAGTATGCAAATGAAATGAAAGGGTTACTGTCCGCGAGTTATTCAATCTATTATCAAACATGTTTCAAAAGTTAACGGGTAGCATTCATTATTGGTAAGTTTTTATGTACATCATAATGATCAAGATATGAAATTAAAGAAATTCCATTATAATAGGTATCTTTATTATCAAGGAATTTGAATTGAGTGTTATCAAAAGCTACAATTTATTAAAATTCAAACATATTTATAAACAAGGCAGTTGCATAAATTACTGCTAACTTAACGGGACATAAGACACCATTGGATGCACTTACAGTGATTCACCTTTACAATCCAGCCATAGTCTTGTCTCATTAATTAGTATTTATACTTTCCTATGCAATGCATATTTTTTGGTGTGCTGACTTAATTCAATGGAATTCGCTGTGTAATAATTGTATTAGAACTGAAGTAATCATTTCGAGTTGAAGCATTCTTAAAATAATATGCATTGTGCAATGTTTAAAGAAACTAATTCGAAGGAGCACGTGTGGCTTGATACAAGTTGCATTCAACAAAATTCACAGCAAAAAATTGTGACACTAACCAATTTCAAACAAAAGTGAAACGTAATAAATAATGTTTTGGGAAGAAACATCTGAAAATCTAGAGAGAAAGTAATTGAAAAAGAATAGACAAAGAAGATTAAAATAACATTAACGTCGTTTTCACTTAAGCTACAACATAATAATTCAGAAATGTAAAGTTGTTTACTGCAATAAGGCTTGTGTACTATTTCGTCTATTGTTTAAGAAAGATGAAATACACCTCAGTCTCAGTAACTACAAAAATAGTCTACGCTCTTCTAACTAACATAAACCGCAGGAACCACGTGGATTTCTTAACCTTAATTTCATAATTTTCACGGAATCGGACAAATAAAAACAAAAAAGTGATGATGATAGAATATAGAACATTTCTATACAATCTCAACAATAACATATAAAAACATAATGGAAACAGTATATTACGGAAATAAAGTGTTTGCAGAATATTGAGGAAACATTGTCACTTTCATCCGATCATTGATCAATCTAGATGGTTCCTAGTCAATCACTGTAAAGTAAATAACATTGGTCATACCATTGAAATCCACTTTACGGAACAATAACAACAAAGATTGAATGGTCTGCTATAAAATGAAATATTTCCAGTTTCAACCAAAATGCAGTTACACATTCTAATCAACGCAAGGCCAACGGGCCAATATTACGGATATTGACCTAAACCTGAATAAGTTGAACAAGAATTTGAAAAAACTAAATTTGTTTAACTAAAAGAAATTAAAGAATTGAGGAAACTAAGACGTAAGCTAGTTACTCAATGTGTAGATACGCGATCGTTCACAGTACAGTATTGTGTGTGGTGTGAAACACAATTACTACACGAAGGAAATATGCCACAGATGCACTCAGCCGAGATAACACCAATTCAAGTAATTGATGTTTAAAGTCGGTGAACGAAAATAAATCCCGTCAATATACGCACTCAACTGTACTTGTATGAATCATTAAATGCACTACTTAAAGATGCCTTTAATGGTCCAGCTGTCTGGCCGACCGACAGACTTAGCACCTATTCAAATGAAGATAAAGCCATTTAAATTGATTTATTGCTTTCATATCCATTTGAGAGCTTCATATTGATGTCGTGAGTGTATAACATGTCCAATATTTGCTCGAGACTTACAAAACGTATGGTAAGTTCTAACTGTGTCTTGCTCAGTTAATAAGTCAATGTAGCCGCAATGTTAATGTATAATTGCTACATTTAGTGCGTTAGCGTCACCTATACAGTTGCAGTGGCACGCTTAAGTCTCCTTAACGGAACTAATGAGACCGGCCCCTCAGTCACTCAGGCCACTGCCTTTTCCGTCGATTATTTGTGTCATTCTTATCCTGTACTCGATGTATTTTAAAGAGGCATTTGAAGCCTTCATTCTTCATCACAGAATGGAATGGTAGAAAGCATTAGAAATGAACAAAAGCCCGTTTAACATTTTCAATAAATATCAAAAATAAACTTCGACACATTCATGTGGATTAGTTGGTGTCGGCACTATCTAATAACAAAAATAAACTATAACCAAGAACGATAACACATGGCCAAGACCCAAGAGTCTAGAGAGTTTAAAGCGTGGGCGCGAAAAATACAGTGAATCATCACAGCTGTGAATTAAGAGTATCCGACAATGGGTCGGTGCTCCCGAAACTAAAATAGACATGGTTGCACCGCGTTAACTATTTCAACACGCTAGATGTTTCAGGTGAAGCATGTATACAAACTTGGAACACTGTTTGGTTGTATCTTAAAAATAACTCTGAGTGACTGTAAAACCTTAATGAGCTTGCGACCTGACGAGTACGTGTGCCACGTAAAAAAAGAAGATACTGAGATCTTCTGTTTATGTCAAGCTGCGTTTTTTAGCATTTCCTCTGGCGTGTTTTTTTCTGCCGGTCTGACATTAATAAAATACAATCATGATGAAGCCAACATGATTATTCATCATTCTCCGAGGGGGTCGTTTTCCAATTAATCTAACAGTTTTTATTTGTCTGACCATAAACAAAACGAGTGTTGTGGAACGGCATTATCGTATAAACAAGGAAACGTCCGCGACGGGCGCCATGGCTGGTAATCTGGGTCGGCTTTAAGCTTTTTACCATAATTCTTTCACCTCCCACAATCGCCATATGTTCATTTACTGCAACACGCATTTAATCAGATGCAGCAAAACCAGTTTAATTTAATTTAATTACATCTGTTTTATTTTCATTTGTGTGAACTGTTGAATGCAGCTAGACGTGATCTAGGTATCTTGATTCGTTGAAAGTATGCATATTTCAACATACGCTTCTAGGAAGTCTTAGATATCTATCATATATCTTAGTGACACTTCAAAGAACGACAATCGATTGTTCTGAGAGTGTAACACTTTCACCGCAGCCCTGGCTCACGCCTGTTTAATTCAAAATCCTATGTAATTCGTTGGTTATCGGCACAGAGCGGATTAAAATCGAGGTACACAATAAATAATTCACATGCACGACACGTTTCGTAAAAGGTTACAGCTGAAGAAACTATCACGTTAGTCAACACTTTCTATCGAATGTTTGACGAGTTTTGAGCCATGACTCATAGAATATCAATTTATCGGTGTTGATAAATAGAGATAATGCTCTGTGATGTAACTTTAATATAATTAACCGTGAACTCTAAAATAAAGCGTTATATAATCAGAGAAACCCACAAGAAACAACTTTCAGTTTTGTTTCTCGTTTTGTTTTATATCCGTCTGTAATCACTCCATTAACGATCAGAAGAAGCCTCATTTCTTTTAAAAGATTATAATACATAAACCAGTAAAGTTGTGAGGCTTAGAATGGGACCAGAGGCATAAGTAAGCCTGAGAAAATTCTGTCAGGTTTATACAAGAGAAATACGACTTAATGATAAAATATTTTATATTTTTATGCCATAATTATATTCTACTAAGGGTTGACATCTTTGTTGGAAAAATTTTCATTCGAGTGCGCGGCTATAAGAGCTGAATAGAATGATTTGATGAATGGATGATTTCAAATCTTGTTTAATCTCGGGAGATTCGTTTAGAGTGCTACTCGGGAGTAGCACTCTAAACGAAGGCAATATTTGCGAGTATGAAATTATGCCCAACACATTAATCCATGGTTTTGTGGGGCCTTGTTTAAAAATGTAATTTTTAAAAAGTTTAATAAAGATACATACATACATGATTTACGTATTTAGTGCCTTATAAAGACAAATTTCGCATTTATTGCCCCGAGGTTAGTAAACGTGTGTAGTACATAAGAACTATACAAGCTCTTCAATGAGTCATTAAAATGTAGCTAGCTGGATGGCTGCGAGGGAAAGAAAACAGTAACATATTGTCGATATACTGGGTTATTCGGAAAAAAATATCAATCCACCAAAGGTAAATCATGATAACAACTTTTGATTAGATCGTTTCGAAATACAAAATGAAAATATTGTTAAGTTTAATAATGAGCTCTATAAACCCCTTTGGATAAGCCATTTAAAAAAAAAACCTGTTCGATAAGCGGATATTCCACTCTATGCCAGATTACGACCATCGTTCGTTCCTGGTATTGTAAGTCAACTTTCATAAGATAAGAGAAGGTAGAAAACAAATGTTTCCCTATCAGATTCATAACTGCAGAATCTCTTCCATAAATAATTAGCTACGCGCACATGAGAGTTCACAATGCCATGGCACGCTCCAACGCCCCGCTTAACTGAAAACGAGGCCTCAGTCACAGCTATTCGCATTAACATTTAGACCAGAAATATAGCTTATATGGACTGATATCACGATGTAAGATGGCATTTCTCTACGCGCTAATTAAAGTGCACGACGAAATCCGATAATGCAGTATCATGTGGCAATATGTCACTCGAAACGACATCAGGCGAGGCGCGGCCGTCCGACCCGACCAGCTCTGGTTTCTTGTGGTTCAATAATGTCTTGTTTTATAAAGTAATACCAGTATCGACTTTCTGTTGACTTCCCCGAGCTATGATTCATATTTTAATTAATCTAACGGCTGCCGTAATGATGCAGAGGCTTTGAGCGCGTTGAAATATAAACCATCGTTTGATAAAAACTCTATTTGACACAGATCACGTTCGTGTTCTAAATACATAATAGAGTTGTTTTTTACAATATCCAAGGATAATACAATACAGTTTTTAATACAGTACACAAAAACAAGATACATTATTCAAATATTAATAATGGGCGGTGTTATTGCTTTAGGCGGTCTCTACCAGTTAATTTTAGTTTGGTACACAATGGCGAGTAAAGATAAATAAGTTCAACGAATATTCATATCCAGCAAACGACATTAATGATCTATGTAAATAAAAGTATTTCTAAATAGCAGCTTGGAATTTGGATTTTATGTAGACGTAACTTTCTATCTTATGAAGAAATAAGTTCTACTAAGACAGATCAGTCGTTCTGGAAATTACCCATTGAAGACATTACTCGCTTTTAAGTTTATTACGAAATTAAATCCGACTCAACAGTTCACATAATTCTGTGGTGGAAGGCGGAAACAGCGGCGGAAGCGGCGTCACGGTCCACGGCGCGTGCGCACACTATGAAGTGACGTCATTGTTGGGGACCTAGCTGGATCAATACACTCTAAGCAGGTTTTATTTAATCAACGTTTATTACAAAAGGATAACCCCCTTCTATAATGAATTCTAAAAATGTTATTTACAGTAATCCATCTGCTATGAATTTTAAACAGCGACAAAATGAGAAAGAAGAATCTGAAAGAAATACCTACCTAATTTGCAACCGGCATCGACGAAGTCAGTTCCTAGCACGTGTAGCATGCTCAAAGTCAAATGTTTTGTTCAAATTACTGTGGAAAAGCGAATTTTGGGTTGAAATCACTCTCTCCATTCCACAGTCAGCTCATATATCTTTGCTATGACTATTGTGATTGGGGAGAGCGATTTCAGGCCATAAGTCGCCTGTCCACAGTGGTGACCCCGACGTAATGCGAACCATTAAAATTGGTAATTTTAAGTCAAATACTAGTTCACGATTCGAAAAAGTTGGTCTCCTTTAAAAAATACTTGATATAGGTACTATTTTAACAAAAACATGATTACTTCTTGCTTGGTAAGTAATCATGTATTTATTAATGGAGTGTCTCTATGGAGTTACTTGCCAGTTCTTATCCATAATAGTGCATTTGTTGCAATGTTACATTATTAAAGTAAATATTGTCTGTATAGTCGTAAGTCTATCTGGATGTCATGCTACGGTTCCAGTCAACAAAAGAAGCCCTCCCGATGGTACACACGGCTACACATCAAGCTATACAATACCAGTTTAGACCGATCTCCCATTGTAAAGGTTTTCCATAAAAGTCAAGGCCAGTCTATACTGGTTTTGTATAGCTTGATGTGTAGCCGTGCCTACAAGAATCAGAAACAATTTTTACTAAGATTCAAGACAATGGTAGGTACCTGAATCATATATAAATCTTGATTATAAGCAAATATTCGGTTGAATTGAAATCCAATACTTTTTGTTCACCTTTATCAAGTATCAGGAGTATCATGTGACATTTCAAGGTGATTACAGTTTTGATACTAGAGCGATAAAAAAGAGACTTCAGTTCTGTATAAATAAAAGGATCTGTTTGATAAAATATTTGAGATGCCTTAGATATAAATATTGTTTCTTGAATCAGTTTAAACGTATCGAATTATACAGGCACAAGAGATACAAAAACGTTGATTGACATTAACATTTTTTGCATCCGGAATTATGTCCCGTAACGTCCGCAGATGTCATCCGTTGTTTTATGTGATTATAAAAACGGATTAAAAAACAACAACAAAAACTTGTTTTGATCAAATGTTTTATAGGTTGCACAATTGATACTTTGACGTGATGATCGAGTACATTTATTTAACTGGATCTCAGGATCTTGGTGGATGTTACACAGTAGACCCCAAGTTTTGTTATGTGAACGCAAACGAAAGCAAGCAATAAGCATTAACAGCTTTAATATTGCATTGAATAGTTGGCTTATCAACAATAACGTTAAAGAAATCTTAACGAAGAAGGTGCAAATTAAATACAACTTCAAATATTTACTTAGTTAATGGCAGATATTTACATAATAGTTTTGTATAACCTGAAGTGCTGGCGACTATATTATATGGTTTATTGAATCAAGAGACAAGTTTTCTATAGGTAGCAACTTTAATTTGGATTCTACCATCATCTATATGTTTTCACAAGTAAACATCGTCAATCTGTCAAGGACTTTCACAGAGATTTTTCCTTAACAAGTATCCAGCTAAAACAATAAAACACGCAGGCGCAACCCGCATAGGAGTGGGAGATTGCGTGATCAGAATTAATAGCATTACCTGCATAAAATGACCTACACATATGATTTAAACATTTAATAATGTTATTATATTATAGGGTAAATACTTACCGGAATGAAACAGAAACAAAAACAATTGCAACAATGAATAAAAGAGTAATAGTGTTTCGAAGACTTGGATATTAAACACTTCAATGGATTTTTTAATCAGCTAATTATTCACAAACAGATGCTTTCTCGCGATTTCTAAGGAAAAAAGGAGAAAGTTATTTCGTTCGTTCGTCGAGATCGGCATCCAACACACGTTATATCGAATTGAAATCGCTACGTTCCATATCTCCTCCCGAATGTTTAGCCACGCGAGCCATATTATTTCACACGACATCGTCAAATGCCATATTCATATTCATACACGTATTAGTACTATCCTAGAAATTAGTACTTAGTCTGTTTTGCAATTGTGTTTAGTTCCTACTTTCGATATTACCCATTAGTGGCGAGAAAAAGGTGTAAATTAAGTACCTATTCTATTAGTCTTAGTAGGGTAATTAAACTTTGAATTATTTAATCTAACATCTATATAAATAGCTCTAACCTGGCTACTAGGAGATATGAATGTTTTATATAGAATTAGTTTCTTTGTGTACAACATAGGTACTCAATTTTTTTTTTCAGACAAATTAAATCATAGCTGCGGGTGAGACTGCTCTCTGTTTATTTACACCCTTGAGTAGACCATAAATATCACTTAAAATGATGAATGGCCGAACGAATTGGTTGACATTGCTCCCTTCCGTTGCGTATTTGTTTGATGTTGAGTAATATCCGATACTTTTTAGGCGTGTATAAGGAATATTGATGCTATTTGCTTTTATAACTTAGATACGCTATGAACTCGTACCACTTAGCGCTGAAAATTAGAGCTGGACAAGGTGGAGAAAATTTAATCCCAAAGAAGATATAAGAATACGAATGTTTCAAGATGATCAGATATACTAAGAAATGTTCCGACTTCTAAACTAGTAGAAGTTCCAAGGATGTTCCTGAGGGACTCCTTTAACAATAAGTAATATATTACTTAAATTAAAAGGAGGATATTTTATGCCGTTAAACTATTGCATGATATAAATAATTTACACCGTTATTAATAGGTAGACTATCAGGAATATAAATGCTAAAATTAAATATTGTTTACAGAATGAAGTTAAAACTGCGTTGCGATAAGAACTCTATTTAAAACAATATTTTCACACAGTGCCAACCTTGGAACAGTTTGGCAAATCATTAATGTAATAGTAACTTGGTGTGTTATGAGTACGTATCTTCTAGGAATAAGGCAAAAGATAAATACACAACTTACAAAAAAAATGTTTTATGTTACAAAATACTTCTCTATAGGTGCATAGTGTAAAACAAAAGAAGCTGTTTTCGTCTGTCCGTTCTTAACTTCTTCTAAGTTACGCAACGGATGTTGATACAGTTTTCACTAACATTTAGAGATTTTCTTCCAGAAGGTTTACATAGGAACATGTTATTGGACATTTAGCCGTTGTAGCCTTTTTATGCCAGGCAGTTCGCTATTAAGTATGGAATAATGTATATCGCATAACGACAGTGAATCAAGGGCAACAATTTGTAAGAGGAAGGGTTCTACTCAATGTTAACTAATCAGATTATCTCCCGGATAACTGTCACAATTTACTCTTATCTTCCAGTTCAATCTGGAAACAGTTCAGCAATTTCCAGAGAAGGTCGCAAGAGAAAACAACATAACTGGTAATGTGATAATGACGTGACGTCTGTTACTGGTGTGTAGCGGGGAAGCCGGGCCACTAACCCATTTATGAGGTGCCGGTAATTGAATTACACTCGTATCTGACGCCACTGAACGTTCAATCGTACTCTTGTGACCATTGTGAGAGCTCTATCAGTTTTATTCCTTTTATGATGCCTCGACTAGCTGATAATAAAAGTTCTTGGAAAATAATAAACTTTCATAAATTCTGCCTCATTCGAATACATTAGATTAGACGCCCAATTGACGCAACAGCAATTGTAAGTTATGTTTGTGAAACACATTTGAGGATTTATGACATCTTAATTTTGTATAAATAAGCTACATATTACTATGCATAACACCCATTCATTATGTTTTGATTACCAATCTAGATTTCTGCTGAATATATCTGGAATGAAGCTATCATTTCTAATCACACAACGATCGTACCATCCGGCCCAACTCTGTAATTTCTAAGCTCTTATACTTTATGACCGGAGCCCTAAAACTAAGTGAAAGTCCCATAAACACTAACAGGACGCGATTATTAAGTCTGGTCGTCGTCGGTAATCTCGTCCATAACCATAAAACAATGAAGCAAGAAAAATAAAATAAACTAACGCAAACAATTGCTGGCACAAAGGTTAATTATTTTGTTTACGAGATAAAGACTATTTCAAGATTATTGTAATGACTTATTACTTACAAACACTGCATTCTGACATGCTTACCTGCAAATAAATAAATCGATTAAAAATAAATTGTAAACGTACACAAAGCTAAAGATAGTAATAAAGCAATGTTTTAGGGATACGACCAACAGTATAGCAAAAATATTCTTCACTCGATCTGTATTGCTTAAGAACTTCATATTTAAAAACATACATTCGCAAAACATGAAACTGCAATATTCAAAGAATTTAATAAAAAATATTCATGAGAATTCTGTAATTCGAAGTGACATATGGTGTAGGTACAACATTCAATAGAATTGACAATGAAGTCCCGGGGGTCCATAAACAGGCTAGAATATGTTTTTAGTAAATTGATCTGAATAAAAAACCAGAGGCAGAGACCATGTCTCGAAATGGACTAAACCGGATTTATAGTTTGTTAATGGTCCATTAACTAGTAATTAAGTAAAATAAAATTTCACATTAAGATGACCACAGAAATTTATTTTTCACGTCGTATTCATTATACCAATTAATTTCCACTTAAAATGTGCGATAAAAAAATGAAGAAAGTCAGACTGGATTTCGATGATCACCTATTTTCAATATTTTATTATTCTAAGCCCCTTAAAATTCAGATGCGATACCTAAATGGAACAAATATTTGTATAGCCGAATGATACCTAGTGAATTATATTCGTTAGTTTTGGTTTTGTAAAATCAAATCATAAATCAAGACATAACAAGTACATTTTAATGAAAATGTAATTAATTAGAATATTTTCTAACGGCTTATAACAAAAATCAAAACCATTACTTATAAAAAATTCTACAGATTGGCTTACATAAATGAATATCATGTTATCATCATGTCATCACCTCGACTAAAGACATCATAATGATCATGCTTCTATTTGCTCTGAGAAATAGAAGTTTGGAAATAGACGCGAAACCAAGGTAGGTAATGTACACAGTCTTTAAAAAAAATGATACTATTCGAATCACTTCACGTGCATGGTAGCTGGCATATTTAAGTACAGAAGGCTGGAAGTGGAACTTAAGTTGCAGATTGAGTATATCTGCGCAACGCATCGGTACGCGACCGGCATGCATTCTGCCATCGTTTCACATACATCAGTTTGGTACTGTTGTCATGCTGACTCAACGTTTTGCTCGCGGGCGGAGTCAATTTTTATTCCAATTAATCGTTGCGAGAAATTAGAGTTTATTCGTTCTATTTGTTAAATAATGTATTGCATTGAATTCTTTGCGTAATGCTATATGCACATGTGGCTAAGTAAATATAACTTCAAAGTTAGAACTTATCTGCACAACCCATCAAAACGCGACTTACATGCGTCTTATTCATACTTTCGTAAAATTAGACTGTTAGTATGAACCTTTATGAGGATGCTGTTCAATTTTCTAGAAATAATAAGTTATAAAATTGTTCGCGATAATATTATTCGCCCAAGTAAAATGTACACGTATAGATTCTTCTTAGTTCCCAATATAATATAGGTCAGGCGTATCATAATAATAGCACGAACTAAGTAGTAACATCAGTTTACGATCTAACTACTATCAATATACCAAGCTTATACTGGAAAGAATTTCCCCATTTAAATTTCACATCTAGACATTAATTAAATTAATGTGTAAATTATTGTATATGTAATTGAACAGGTAATGAACCCGCACTAGTTAATTAAGAAATCGTTGAATCTACTGCCAATCTGCCATCTAGACAGCTTATCCGAAGTAATCTACAGATCTTAATATTACCGCATGCAGTGAGCAGATAAAAACGCGTATGACCAGTAATTAATATGGCATAGTTTCATTTAAGGTTGCAAAATATGGGAAACGCTTACATCACCTAGATTCTATTATAATTTATATAACAGTAGGTACAATATTGAATTTACGGTTATTATTTTAATAATACTATCAAAATATATGATTGCCGTGATGCAATGGATCGAATTTTATAGCAATACTAAATGTAACTCATTCGTGCTATACGATTTCTGAATTACGTGATGTCAATAGTGTCGGCTGGTAGTTGCAAAAGCTTTACATCATTATTGCACTTCTTGATACAACTCTCGACATTGTTGTTACAATACAGTCATTATTGAACAACCTCTTTAACACTAGTGACTTAGAATTTTCTAGATACAGCCGATAAAAAGAAGTCGTTATTGTTTGTCATGTTAACATATACAATCTTTCTGAAATTGCAAAAAAAAATCATAAAAGGTATATATAAGAAATGTGTATTTCTTATAATATTGTGTAATAAAAAAATAAAAAGAAAGAGAGAGAGAAATTGGGTGTGTATGAATTTGAATTTTAAATGTATGTGTAATATGTGAGTGAGCTCCAAAATAAAAGAAATAAATTATACCATAATGGAGACTCGGGCGCCAGAAGCTCACTCCTAAAAATATGCTACCGGAAACTAACCAACGGAGAGATTGGCTTTTAATCTGCCGGTGGGAGGAAACAAATAAAAGGCCTATGCTCTTTTGTCTGTCTATATTTTGCCTGTAGGCTGCACACAAAAATTTACAACAATAAATGAAGGCTTAAATTTTAAATTTAAAAATAAATTGCCATTAATGATATAATTATTATTATTATTGCATCTTGTTAGAATTTTAGAAAAAATATTATTTTATAATTGCCTCCCTCCTGACATCTCCGCGAGGCGTGACGCAGACGAGGAATAAAAAATATAAAGTATGATGAAAAATATACATACGAAAATTGTGGTGAAAAATATAAGTAGGGTGAAAAACGCCGAGGCTGTAAAGAAATAAGCCTGGATTAGAAACTTGAAAATGAAAAATATATGTCGAAACGTGGTCATGTAAAACACAATCGCTTACCGTTTTTCGAACAAACAAAGAATTATGTTTCCACCATTGTGGATAAATCGGCTAAAATATGCCTGAAACAATATAAAAAATGCGGAATGTAGAACATTGAAACAAAATTTTGATGATCGAATGCAACGAACACATTAGCAATAAAAATATTTGACTCACCAATAAAATATGGATCCATCACAAGTAATCATGCCATGCGGCTTTGATTTTAAGTTAAATATTCACTTTTGAATAGAATCGCGGCATTATGAAGCCGGATTAAAATTAAATAACAAAAATTTCGAAAAGAACGATCAGGCCATTGTCGGAAGAGGTCGTAGAGTGAAGCTGTCATAGATTTTTGACAGATGACTTTTTAATGAATTGTCATTTTCAAAGATAATTACGAACCTGGATAACAGCTATTTGATCCAAAAAAACTAAGGTGGTAGGATTCCGAACTAAAAATCGACTACTATGTGACGATTGTAAAAAAATCGTTACATTACATCCCTCCCCAAAAAATAAAAGAAAGGAACTTTCTTTTATGCACTAAGGCAAAGACAAAAAAACAAAAGAGAAAAGCAAAAGCTCTCTTAAAAATATTTTAAATATAAATACAAACAAACTTATAGTATTGAAATACTAAGGTGAAACTAAACAAACTATAACTTTGAAACAAGACTGCAAAGGATAAACCTGCCAAGTCTTAAATTCCAAGTAAAAAGAAATTTCAAATAATGAAATCTTGAAATAACAAAACTAGAAAATATAATAGTCTAAAAACTAACACCTACTTTTGAGTACAGTTAGGCACCATCGCCGCTGACTAACAATAACATCCGTGAGTACAGTTAGGCTCCCTCGCCACTGACTAACACTATCCATCCATGAGTTCAGTTAGGCACTATCGCCGCTGACTAACAACATCTTTGAGTTCAGTTAGGCACCCTCGCCACTGACTAGCACACTACCCAACAATGCATATCGGACATCTTGTATGCCCAAGATACAACTTGAACCTTCACTTCAACAAACTTGTGAAGTGAAAATTCCCATAGAAAAAGGAAAATATTTTATTGAATGTTGTGATTGGCTCAACACCACCAACTTTCCAAGCACAAGCATTCCAAAAATAAGCAGCTATAAAAATAACTGTAAAAGATATTCATATTGTGATCGGCACAACACCACCGAACTCCCGAACACAATAGAAAAAGGAAAACAACAAATACTTGCACGTAGTGAACTTGCGAACACAACGTCAAAAGTAAGTGTAAAAAAATAATGCATATTGTGATCGGCACAACATCACCGAACTTCCGAGCACAATAGCAAAAAAAATGAAATCAGGGATAATAATCCGAGATCCAAAAACAATCAGGAATTCCACAACAATCCGGTAGAATATCCCAAAAGAAAAAATATAGATATGAGGACGTCTCCTCAGATGTCAAATCCAAGGTTGAGCTCAATAAAAAAGTCATATCCATGAAACTATGAATAAACTTAAACTAAAGTTCTACAAAGTAGAATATTTATGAAAAACAAAAGTTTTGTTAATTAAAAATCGATACTTATTTAATCCTAAGCAAATAGCAAGATTTTAATTAAACGAAAGAAAAGAAGATTATTAAATCTTAAGTGAAAGTAAGATTTTAATCCAAAACAAACAAAACAAATAATCTCCAGAAGAGATATAAAAAATATAAGAAGATAATATTATAATATGAAAACATTATCTATCTTATAAACAAAAAAAAATATATTAAGATCTTTTGATGTAGAAAATATAAGTTGCATGGGTGGAAGAAGCTAATTGAAAAGTTAACCAAAATTTCCTAAGTTACATTTTAGAAAGTTCAGACATCGAATTCAATAAATTGATATGAAGTTATCTCACATACTATCATCATACATAGGGAATTATAATCTTTCATTCATCACTCTAACATAATCCCATTTCAAACAATATTATCAAAATCAAGACTAAAACTTGAAAACCAAATAATAATTAAAATTTAATTATATCTTTGACATGATAACGGCCTACTGAACCTTTAGTCAAATCTTTCAATACATAAACATTATTTGATACCTTTTCTATAATTTTACATTTAACAAACTTAGGAGCAAGTTTTGCCGAAAAATAAGCAGGAGCATGGGATTGAACAAAACTTCTCCTCCACACTACATCACCCACATCAAAAGAAATGACCCTACGACCCTTATTATAATAAGTGGCATTTCGCTTATAAGCTTTTAATAAATAAGCCTGAACTTTCACGAAAATGTCACTAAGTGAATTAAGAGAAGTAGCAAAAATATTCCTATCGCCAAACTCAAGTTGATTTAAGTTGTCAATAGAATTACTAAAATGATGTAAAGAAGCATCAAAAATAAGTTCTCTACCAAACATAAGAAAATTAGGTGTGAAATCTGTAGCAAGATTAACACTATTATTCAAAGCTAATTGAACATGAGGTAAAAATTTAGACCAAGTTCTATGATCATCTTTTACAAAACAAGCAATGCAAGTTTCAACCGTTTTATTATAACGTTCTACAGGATTATTCTGAGGAGTGTACAAAGTATTATAAAATATTTTAGTGATATTAAAACTTTTCAAAAAGTCTACAAAATGTTTAGAAGTAAATTGCGTTCCATTATCACAAACTATTATTTTGGGAAAAACAAACAAGAAATATTTCCTTTTCAAAAAGTTTATAAATTATTTTAGAAGTAGCATCAATATATTTAATTATAAAAAACCAAAACTATATCAAACAGTGAAGAACAGACGACTAGCCATGTTGTAATATCAGCAATAAAATCTGAAAGAGATTCAAAAAGTTTTTGTTTCCTTGTGCGGAGGTCATATTCCAAAAAGTAATCAAAGTGAGGTTTATCAAACCGTTTTAATAATGCAAGCTTAAGCTCGTGCCAAGAAGCAATACGAATTCGAACTGTGCGAAACCATTTAAGAGCAATACCACTAAGCAAGTCAGAAAAAGAACCTACTAGCAAAATTTCATTAAAAAAATTTATACAAAAAATACTCCTCAATTTGGGTTATAAATTCTCTAACACACGACTTACCATCAAAACTAATCTTACTCTTTTTCAAATCTGGCAATTTAGTAAAAGAGGGTAAATTCTTTTTAATATGTTCATTAACAAAAGCATTCATTGAATTAAAAGAAGGCAAAGCATTTTGTAGCAAAGGCTGAAGAAGAATGAGCAATTCTGTCATTATTATCAAAAGGATTATGCACTTCAGTCAAATTTATCATATCTTGAACAGCATTAGCATTAGCAACCATGCTAGTACCAACTGAAACATGTTTATCCTCAGATACAGAAAGTGGAGGAAATTGAACTTCTTTATCCATGATGAAAAGCAAGAAAATCCAAAAAGCAAAGCAAAACTAAAAGTTTCAAAACGAATTCCAAGAACTAAAAGTTCAAAAAGTTATATGATAATTATAAAGTTTAAATTCAAGTTATTGTTGAAGTTAAGTTATATTATTCAAAGGAATAATAATTGTTTTTAAATTGAAAAGATGCAATAATAACTTACAAGATTCAATCTTAAGAATTATAAACACTGTTAACTTAATGTTAAATTAACTTATAAAAAGTTACACCTCAATATGTTCACAAGAACTGAACGGATAATAAACACGGTCTACACCATACAATTATGTTGTTGTTGCTAAAGAGAACAAACACATTATGCTAAAATAGCAAATAGTTATAAACAAGATAATAACAAAGTTCAATAGCTATATTGTTTACAAGGTTATATTATCATTAATGATGTAAATAAAAGTTATTTACTAAAAATGTTTCAAACTAACAAACAAAAGGGTTTGTAAACAATATAATAACAAAGTACAAGATGCAATAATATACCAAAACAAGTAAGAATATAAGGCAAACCTACTTCATGTCCCTGAACGCAAGCGCCAAATTGTAATAAAAAAAATAAAAAAAAGAGAGAGAGAAATTGGGTGTGTATGAATTTGAATTTTAAATGTATGTGTAATATGTGAGTGAGCTCCAAAATAAAAGAAATAAATTATACCATAATGGAGACTCGGGCGCCAGAAGCTCACTCCTAAAAATATGCTACCGGAAACTAACCAACGGAGAGATTGGCTTTTAATCTGCCGGTGGGAGGAAACAAATAAAAGGCCTATGCTCTTTTGTCTGTCTATATTTTGCCTGTAGGCTGCACACAAAAATTTACAACAATAAATGAAGGCTTAAATTTTAAATTTAAAAATAAATTGCCATTAATGATATAATTATTATTATTATTGCATCTTGTTAGAATTTTAGAAAAAATATTATTTTATAATTGCCTCCCTCCTGACATCTCCGCGAGGCGTGACGCAGACGAGGAATAAAAAATATAAAGTATGATGAAAAATATACATACGAAAATTGTGGTGAAAAATATAAGTAGGGTGAAAAACGCCGAGGCTGTAAAGAAATAAGCCTGGATTAGAAACTTGAAAATGAAAAATATATGTCGAAACGTGGTCATGTAAAACACAATCGCTTACCGTTTTTCGAACAAACAAAGAATTATGTTTCCACCATTGTGGATAAATCGGCTAAAATATGCCTGAAACAATATAAAAAATGCGGAATGTAGAACATTGAAACAAAATTTTGATGATCGAATGCAACGAACACATTAGCAATAAAAATATTTGACTCACCAATAAAATATGGATCCATCACAAGTAATCATGCCATGCGGCTTTGATTTTAAGTTAAATATTCACTTTTGAATAGAATCGCGGCATTATGAAGCCGGATTAAAATTAAATAACAAAAATTTCGAAAAGAACGATCAGGCCATTGTCGGAAGAGGTCGTAGAGTGAAGCTGTCATAGATTTTTGACAGATGACTTTTTAATGAATTGTCATTTTCAAAGATAATTACGAACCTGGATAACAGCTATTTGATCCAAAAAAACTAAGGTGGTAGGATTCCGAACTAAAAATCGACTACTATGTGACGATTGTAAAAAAATCGTTACAATTGTTGCCATAAATTTTAAAGGAATGTTGAAGGTTAATTATCGATAGTTAGTATAGATAATTAACCAAGGAAACTTTTAAGTTATGTATAAGGCTATCTTAAACCAGAAAATATCAAGAACAGATAATATGCCAAAAATATTTTATTTTCTTGGTCTAAGTAAATACAGTTACAGTATCGTATTGAAATTGGACATGCAGAGATAGGTGCAGCTTACATGACAGCGGTTCGCAGAAGTCACAATGTCAAATTGTTCCATGAACCGTATTGTTGCTTTGCTCATGTAAACATCGACCGATATGCTCTCAAAGCAAACAATAACCGTAGGTACATGAGTATAACAATCGCTGGCCACGTTCAGTGTTTGCAAGTGTGCAGGGCCAGACAGCAAAACTCGTAAATGAATATGGATCGTTCTAGACTTTCTTTTAGAATTCTATAAGAATAATGAAGCATTGTATCTAAATTAGATCGGTTGTGTCTAAACAATAATATATAATATTGGTACCGAAGTATCTAGATATCTAAGCTCAACACCAAAAATGTCTGCTACGCCGATAACATGAAGAAAAATTAACATTTCACATTATAAATATTGTAAATATTTTCATGTTGTTGTTGACAAGTTTACTGGATGGCTCTAGATTAACAACATGATCTTAATCAATCATCTTTAAAAAACTACACTAAGATCTTTTCCATCGTATAATTTTACATGAGCAAAACTTAATTTCAGCTTCAATACTACATTAATAAATACCACATTTGTAGATACGAGTACTGTATTCCTTAGAAAAAAAGCGTTATGCAAAAGAACCGTATGCG
This sequence comes from Subacronicta megacephala, assembly GCA_958496365.1. Taxonomy (NCBI): domain Eukaryota; kingdom Metazoa; phylum Arthropoda; class Insecta; order Lepidoptera; family Noctuidae; genus Subacronicta; species Subacronicta megacephala. The sequence goes on along the minus strand of OY292520.1, from coordinate 11,370,008 downwards.
GTTTTGTTCATATCGATATCAATACTGTACCCCAATTGTTAACGAAATATTGTTCGGTTATATTACTGTTTCTAAAGATTACCTACATTTTGAGCATGGAAGTTGGTTCTGCACGAGTGGTATCCTCGTCTGGTGCAATCAAACGTGAACCGTCCACCAATGTCCAATCGAATCACCCTTCGCGACGGAAATCACTTTATTGGCTCCACGTCCTACGAATAGGTATGACACCGCTCATATTGCTTATGTAAGACCGGATAGAATAAAATCTTGTCTCGATTTCGACTTCTTTTATAGCACTTAAATAACTTAATTACATAGTGATATCATATTGCACTTCATATTACTTAACTGCCAAGCGAATTCTTGATATCCTTGAATTATAAAATTTATAAATGTCGTCTTTATAAGGATGATACGCCTCCCACAAGTTTTAAGTATTACAAAATAGTGAAAAGAAAGACATCTTATAAAATCAAATCAAGTTATCAGAAAATGACAAATTTTCTCAGTTGATTTTGAACTGAATCATCAACATTTTAAGATTTCAAATCATTTCGAGAAATTAGACGGTTTTGTATAACCTGATGTTCTGGCGACTGCACAAAGTAATGATCAAGATATATGTTGATGAATCTAGAAGAAAGTTTGACCAGCAGTAATTCAACACAGGTTACAAAAGCAGGTATGCATAAGTGCACATCACCTTCAAATATATCAAGATTTATAATTAGTAAGATACAATGGACTGTAGGATTGTTAGTTATTCAGCACAACGAACGTATGTGAAGCATTTGACACTTTCTATATATTTCGTCAATTCGCGTAACTGCTTTCATTTGAAGTGACATAATTTTAAATCCTGAGAGACTATGGATTCTTCCTGTAAATTAATGAATTATTTCATACAAGCAAAGGATAACATAATAGTTAAGACTCAGTTTTTAATTAATTGGAATTGTGGGTACTTTAGTGCACTAGTACTCCTTACATGATCTGGCAATTGCCAATTTACGTAATTCAGAATTCCGAACCTGCCTGATTATATGGTTACTAAAATAATCATTTATTTCTATCCTATATTATAAACCTATAGCATACTATTTTAAAATGTCAAACAGTATTTCCAAATGATTTCATAAATCATAGAAAATCTTGGGTCGTTGTTCGTTCGAGACGAATGCACCGTAGTTGGCAAACAACCGCAGCACTTCGCATGCGGTTTGTGGCATTAGCCTGGAACATGAAAATGGATGCCATATAACATGACTTTATCGACAAACTCATAAAATAGCAAGTGGGAAACTTGAGCCTATACTTTCTACTAATATCTCGAGTCACAACTCTAGAACGCCGATCAGATAAATCTAACAAAGATAACGCCGACAACAGATTTGGTGACCCAGAAAGAGACGGAGTCAGCGATCAACAAACCGTTTAATCGGATTATTAGCTTTACAGAATTTAATCAACAAGTCCCTTATCGCACCCGGCATCAGCTACTGAGACTAAATTGGTAGTGATCTCGAGATAACCGATAGAAAGCCGTTGAAACAACACCAACCGCGTTACGCGCGCTGAACAAATTCAAAACGGAACTCACCACCGCACAGTAAATAAGGTGCAAGACGTTACCCGTCGCTTGTGCAATGCTTGGTAAATAAAAAATACCACTTTGAATACAAAAATTTCGTGCAGACCATAAATGTGACGATGTCTGCTAACGATAAAATTGTTGCTAATGCGTTCTTTGAAGCCAAAGAGCAACGTCACTCAAAACAAGATTCACCATAAGATAGTTGCATAGCTTACGCTTTTAAATGATTTTGGTTGCTGCGCGGGCGCAGTGGCGGGCAACAGAACTCGATTCGAAATCAACGTGCCCAATGTCAGACGGCACAAGGTCGCCTCTCACGATAAACGCCTCTGCAAACCGTTCAGAGTTTACAAAGCCAGCAAATCGGCGATCTGATCGCTTCACAACTATTAATCTGTACTTATTTGGCTTGATACTACACATGGGAACATCTATTGTTTTGTAATTCGTTTTTAAGCACTGACATTTAGGAGTAAGTATTATTTGCGTCGGCGTTGCGTTTTAACTGATAGTGGATCGATATAACTTCGTGATGGATAGAAATAAAGTTTTAATGTTAACGATGGCATCGGTAGAATCAATTAATATGGTAGAACAGGATGGACGGCGAACCGTTAATGCCTGGCCATCGTTGCCAGTAACCACACCTGTATTTATCAGTGGGGTGGCTATCGATGCGTTGCTCACTTTATAAGGGACAGGGTTTTTATGCAACTGTGTTTCTACGAACAAGTTTTATAATAAAATGCAGGATGTTTGCGACGGGTTTTAAATGGACCTTTGACGAACGTAGTAAATTTATATAAAATAGCTTGACGTAGAGGATATGGTGACTGTGAATAATCCATCACGTGTACCCATGGCTTATCGCGATTCAAACGACAGTCTTGCTTCCACGTGCCAGTAAGTACCACCAGTATTGCATAAACGTGATACAAGTCGTTAAGTGCATAATAATTTATGAAATGCTTCTAATCCATTTAGTAACACTTTCTCTTAGTTAAAACTTCTTAGGTTAGTTAACCCTTCCGTGATACTTTCTTTGCCATTAAAGAGTAAAATCGATTGCAGATAATATTCAGTTTTAGTAGATCGTAAAAATTAATAAGTGATCACCGCCAAAACTGTTTGTCGGTTTCAAATTGGATTTGGGTAAAAAATCTGTACGAGTGAAACTTGCTATTCGTGCTATGCTCTCGATTTTAACGTCACAATGACGGAAAGAGTCGCACTGGTTCACCAAACGCGAGCTTACCGAGCACAAAAAATACTATTGGGCACCCAAGGACGCTAGTATCGTAGTAAGTACAATGCCATGACTAAACTGCGGTTCGAAACGATTCTAATACTCAATTTAATCTGACTACAGATTTGCACGGGGCTGTGGGCTAAACGAGTGATTAAAGTAAAAGTTGAAGCAATCATTTTTGTTCGGGTTTTTATCTCGTGCGATCTGGTGCTGCAGTTTGGGCTGCTGTTAATGTATTTTAAACTCGTTCACCGGAAATTATTTATTTTGTCGTGGCGCCCACCTGCCACACAAAAGGAACGATATAAGGAGACGATGACGGTGCGGCAGATGATAAAATGAGGTTTTATTTTATTTTTTTGCCGAATGCAGCTTTAGAAACTTTTGATGTTTGCTAGCCAGTATCACATTTCAGCGCATTTAAATTAAGTGTTGGGTTAGAGTTTTTGACCACGATGCCGGGTAGTAGTATTTGTGCTCGTATATATATGACAAATTTTCACAATTCCTAATGTTATTGCAGCATGTGGCTTGTAGTTTGAATTACTCAATAACACGCTCAAGGATGAACGTGAGTTTCCTCACAACTTCAAACGTTAGAAACAATGTAATTTGTAATTCCCAAATTATGATAAAAAGCGTGACTCATTTAGCAGTAGGTGTTTGTATTTAAACATCACTCAACCAAGATATCTTATCTTTGGTGAATTTCTCATTCTGTAGCATATCGTTGGAAATGGTATAAAAGACATTTTTATTTGTAAACTGAAGATACAGAAAGATAGACCATAAAATAGCAGATAAGTCTATATTTATATTACAAAGAACAGAATATTACATATTAAAATAAACGCGAATTGCTTTGATAAACTTGTTTTTCCGTATGAACCGGCCTTAGGGGGCGTTGATGAGAGTAATAAAAGTAACCAATAACAGTATCATTGACTTCGATTAAAACCCAGTGTCAACCTGTGCATATGTGCTTAGATTGATAATGCTAAAAGTAGGTCCTTATCGAAAGTTTTAAAGAATGTTTTCGAGAAAATACAATGCAGCCTCATGCTTGGTTATAGCTGTTTAGTTAATAAACATTTCAATGTTATTTAAAAATTATGTAGTTTGAGCACCGAGTATTAGTAAGAGTTAAGTTCCTTTGATGCAAACATAATTCGATTGATCGCCTCTGCGCAATCAGCACAGTATCACGAAAATTCACCACTTTTCTTGGATAGAGTAAGAAACGTGTGCTCAAGTAAAAAGTTAGAAACGTGTGAAGTGGTTTGGGAGCGATAAATTGCACCTGACACGTCGGGCACGAACTACTGATGCGGTAGAGCGGCATCTCACGACCATGTAATACAATGAAATGCAACTATTCGTATTGAGCATAGACAATATTATGTTATTTAGTAGATGTAATCACATGAACTACATCTACTAAATCCAATTTGATAGAGTCAGAGACCTTTCAAGTGGAGGCGTATGCAAGTAACTTCATGTATCGGGTAAATTCGTTGTTTTAATCTCAACATTCCGCTATACTTGTGAAGTAAACTGATTTCGTAATGTGAGCTGGTAGGTCTCCGTTCGGGACTTTGAGTACTATCAAAACATTTTTTAAGAGTTCTTTTCAGTTATAAAATTATCAAACGATGTCGAGGTAGACTACTTTATACTCTACAAGTAGATTTGATTGCTTAGATAAAGATTCAGTTATGAATTGAGATCAATTCGCTGGTTGAATAAGTGAGCATGACTAGTTTTCGTGTGGATTGATATTATACAGGCCAATCAATGTTGAGACTGTTTCGCTTGACAAAAGACCGCGACGAGATCACGAAATCGACCTTCAGTAATGGAAGCATAAAAACAATACAGAATTAATGTACCATCGTTTACCTTAATTTCTATTGCGTTCTTAGACTACCTTGGAAAATAATTCGTACTGATAAGTAGGTTTTATCCATCAAGGCACTAATGACCACCATCATAACAGTTTTAAAAAAACGTTGCTGTCCTTTAACCTACTTTCTTACAATAAAGGCTTATGTAAGTCCAAACACAATACGGTATTTTGAGTAAGGTAATAATTGTTAAAGGCAAACGGTATGCGAAATGACTGCGCTCTTACGTCTTTCCGGCCTATTGCCAAAGAGACTCGGACAGCCTAAAGTAAAACACAATAGATGCATCCATTAGTTGTTTGCAACCAAAAATGTTTACGTTACGGTTTCAGTAAGACATCAATACAATGACAAATTTGGCGATTATGGCAATAGGTCCCTTCATATTTATAATAGCGATCAAGATGGCACCTATTAATAAGTAATTTCTTAACGACTTCGTTCTTATTACGTCTTTCCAATCTATTGCTAAAGAGACTCTGACGGCCACACTTCAAACACAATTTGGAATCCATTAGTAGTTTGCACCCAAAAAATGGTTACGTTACGGTTACAATAAGACATCAATACAATGAATGACAAACCTGGCGATTATGGCAATTCATATTATAGTAATGATCATGATGGCACCTTTTCTACAATGAAAAGTTCCGGGTGACTGAATGGAAATTAATGTTTTTTAAATATGTTTTCTCTTCATGAACGTGCTAGGTTCATATCAACACTATTTGGTTTGATAAATTTGGTTAACAGAACCAGAAAAAATCAACAATTCCGACATCACAATCAAATAGCATAGATCCTGGTGTAGGTACCGTGAAAAAAGAAGACTCATAAAAAATAGGTTGGTTAAGACGATAGGCCATCTTGTACAAGATAGATTGATTAAAACATAATTGAATGACAGGTAGGTCCTTATACCTACCGCCCGGTGGAAGGCCACATTTTGCTACTGCCATATGAAAGACGGTTGCTGTGATGTCATATAACGATGAGGAGATTACACTTAAAGGGGAATGATGGGAGTTTTATCAGTTACACTGAATAGACTAAATGGTATGATCGTTTTTATTCGAAAAGTAAGTCCTATGCTTATTGCTTTGTACAAATCAGCATATGACGTGATCGACTACTGAAGGAAACGTTTTAAAAGCCGTTGGAATGCAGGTGGTTAACCTTTCGAAACATATGGCTACGTATGTCGACATGTCAAGGATAAAATGTTTAGACTAAGTTCATGCACGATCAGACAATTAGTTATGCGGACACAGATAAAATTAAAACGCACCTACTAAAATTATCTGATAATTTTCAATCAGGATTATTTCAGTTTTTTAGTCAGTAGGAGTCCGACATAATTCTCCGCTTTTCGTGTTAAAAGGCCGAGGGCATCCATGAGGATATTCACACCAAAAAAAAAGGATTAAGTATTTCAGTTTCATTAATCAAGGAATGATTGAAAGAAATGTGAATAGGGATCATAATGTGTAGAGAAAGTTTTTATTTCCTACTAACAATAATCTAAAGAATACCAAGGGATACCCTGTAACTCCAATAGTTGGAATAACAATCCAAATAAGCTATAAGAACACGTATTCGGACTATATTTTAGGTAACAAAAAGAATTGAAATATGCATTATAGCAAGATATACCTATTAAGTTTTATTGTACTAGGTCGACTGTCTCTTAAACCCGAGTGGTTACCTGAAGCACCGGAACAACTTTCTGTTAATTGCACAGTGTGTACGCAGATGAATTGACAATTAATGGAGTAAATTCGGATGTGTTGTTTTCACGTGTTCGATACTTGTGGTTATTCCGTTAAAAAACAACTTTAAGCGTGTACACATAGCAGACAATAATTACAGACACTACTTTCTAGTGTGACTCACGCCAACATTGCCAGTGACTAAATAACGCCTTGTTACAAGATTTTATACAAATGTATTTCAACTCATAGACATCTTTGCTTTTGAATTGTTTGGTTGTTATTGTAAACAGACTAAAGGGAAAACAAACATTTGTCATCAGTGGTGAAACATTGAATCTCCGGCTAATTACGTAGGCTACTGCCGGAGGATCGAAAAAAAACCAAAATTTAATTAAAATAAAACTATATTTTAGAATTAAAGATAATTACATTAATTCCTAATTCTAGAGTTAGTGCCTACTGTTCGATGTTAGAACAATGAGTGTGGGAAATGGGTATAGAAATATGAACGATGACGTTAATCGCACGTTATGCTGAGTCGGCGCCTCGTGTCGGTCGCTGTTGCAATCCGTGGGAAGTGAGGTGATCGATGTCAGCAGTTTCAATGTCCAAAATATATGTAACACCTCCCCCCGTAGATCAGCAACTATTTGAGAGAAATCTTCGAAAGAGTTGCTGAGATGTTGTTGGGATCAATCCTTATCTGCATGGGATGTATCTTCGTATCATCAAGGTTTTCAGCATTCACATCTTGTGTTTCATTAGAATCGGGAACGTGATTTTGCTGTTTCGCAGGGCGTTTCATTCGTAGTTGTTTGTACAGTAATACAAAACTAAGTGCAGCTGCACCGGATAGTATTACATACACTGGAATTGTAGTGTGATAGATAGCGAAATTTTCAACTTGATTTATTTTTGCAGGTTTTTGTAGAGATATCTTCGTGTTCGTGTGATGCAGATTTTCAAGGTTTACAGAATTTAACTGTATTAATGTTTCTTCTTTCTTCCAGGTTTCATTCACAGATGGCAGCTCCAATATCTTCAAGGCTCGTCCTTTGACGTTATCGTTTGTATTGAAGACGGTGAATTCAGGCGTAGACAGATAGCAGCCACGTGGGATGACGGCTATGAAACTTCCTTGTAGTGTCTTAAACTGATCTTGTCCGCAGGATAATTTGACTTTGGTTGGCTTCGGAAGGCTGATGGAATAGTGCTTCTCGTCGAGTTCTTCAAGTGCTGGTTTGGTAAGTATAATTTTTGTCATTTTGCAGGATTCATCGAGATGCTGTTTGGTGATGAGCTGATGGATGCAGTCAGGTTGACCTTGACCTCGGTGATGAAGTTTATCTTCGCAAAGGAACCAAGAATTCGCCTTCGGGCATTCAGCCTCCATGTACATAGAGTCGATACTATGGATTGCTATATAAGGTAAGGTAGGTATTAGGGCAAGGTTATTTTTATTAGGTACTACTGAAAGTTTATAGAATTCATAGGTAGAGGATAGGATAATCGGTACCTTATATACTATAACTACTTGCTTATCAAGATAAAAATAGCCTAATTTGATTATATCGTAATAATCCCTAAAATCTACATTGAGGATTTGCTCCTTATGGTACAATATCCTTATCTTATCTAACATACTTCTAAGTGACTCTAAACTAAGTATAGCATTACAGGTGCCCGATGCACGTATGAATGCGAGCGCGTTTTCTAACTTATATATTTCGTCAGAAAGGCTATCTATGTTATCACCTAGTATTAGCAAGTTTTGGGCCAGATGGGCATACTTAACTAACTCCATATCTCTGGTAGCTTCGCTATCCATGATAGAATTTAATGCTGTAGAAATTTTATTTTGATTATCTAATATACTATCTAAAATATGGGAATGTTGGGACATCCATTCCTTTGTCAAACTAACATGATTATTAAATTCCGACTCTAATGTATTTTCGTTACTTTGTAATGTTCGAATAGCGTTATCGTATTTTAACGCGTCTGTGTAATCTAAGTTACCTGATATACTTTTAATCACTGAACCTAAACCGTCTATAAGTCCTCTTTTACTACGGTGCGGTTCAAATGTCTCTAATCTATCGGATAGAGTATTAATTTTATAATTCAAGTAACCAATATGGGGGTCATATAGAGATAACGTTTTATTATTTAACAAAGGTTTTAAGTCTGATAACTGCAATTTAACTGATTGGATTTGAGAGTTAATGTCCTTGAGATGGACATATTGTAAAAAGGAGTGGTAGTGAGATACAATTTTAGCTTGTCCTAGTTTGAAAGGTAGCAGGCCTGGACCGTCTTGTAACGAGTCAATCGTTACATCTTGTGCGCTCGTCAGTTGAAGTAGTAGCAATATTGGAGGTATCCTGTAACAACAAAGGGTTTTTAGGGGCTCTCTTTAAACGTGACTTAGCTACAGGGCCTCGTTTCTTTCGAGTATAAATGTGTATAGGTAGGTCGGCAAGGACAGTGTCCTGCGTATAGCGCGGTGCTAATTTTTGACGACTAGCTAATGGGTTCCGTATGAAGACTTGCTGGTCAGGTAACAGTTCCTGTTCTGATTCGCGATCTTTATTTCTATTTTCAGTAAGCTGTGTACGTTCATGAAGGGATGATTCATTAATAATTTCATATACTTTAGTTAATCTATTCCTATGATCCTGTACGTATTGTTGAAGTAAATGTTCTGTTAATTTAATATCTAACGGGTCTCTTGGATCGAAGTGCCCGGTTATTAATTCAATGGGCCTGCACTTTGTGAAGCTATGAATAGAATTATTGTAACCTAATACGGCGTATGGCATAAGATTGACAACTGACTCACTGCGGTGTTCTAATTTTAATATTCTTAAGTGTTCAAGGATCGTTGAGTGAAATCGTTCTACTATTCCATTATCATTTGGGGAATGAGCAAGGACTTTATGATGCTGAATTTTATGAAGCCTTGTAAACTCTAAAAATACTTGATTAGTAAATTCTGGACCTTGGTCTGTAACAATAGTTAAGGGTACGCCATGATGCGTGAAAAACTGTAATAAAGCTTGTACTACACTTAATGCTGTGCCATCTCTTAGGAAGTAAGCTTGGGCATATTTTGAGAAGGCATCTACTATTGTAATATATTTTTCGTTTTGCGCTGTAAAGAGGTCTACATGAACTATTTCGAAGGGTTTAGTAGGTGGTGGAACTATACAAAATTTTTGTTTTACAGGGTTCCGGTCATACTTGGCTTGGCCACAGATATTGCATTCGTTTATGTATTTCGCGATGTGTTCCTTCATTTTAGGCCAATAATATCTATGAGACAAGGCAAGATAGCATTCGTTTATACCGCGATGGTTAGTTTTGCCTTCGTGATATCTTTGAATGATCTCTTGTTGACGTAAGTACTCTTTTACATTTTCTACTTCAATTTTTGTTAATATTAGATTCATAGCGGAACTTTTAAATGCATTCTGAATAATTGGGATAATTTTGTACATGTGTAATGTAGGGTGAATAATTAAACCAGTCTTTACTTTCGGGTTAACAAATTCTTTAACTGCACATATAACATCTTGTTCCAGGGACGACTCTGACAACTGAATGGTAGTACGGGTATGTGTTTCAAATGGCTTAGTAACGGTGGGTCGTTTCTTAATGTCTCCTACTACTACAAAACAGATCTGTCTATTAAATTTATTAAGCGGCTCATCCGAAAGGGGTATTTCTAATATGGGGTTTTCTGCGCTTGTATGAGCAGTGATAGTGGTAGAACCACTAATAGACGGCGCTTTTTCTGAAGGGTTGACCATGACAGAACTAACTTCCTCATTATTAATTTGTACTCGCGAAAGTGCGTCCGCATTTGTATTATTTTTTCCTTGTTTATAGATCACGGTAAAATTATATTCGCTTAATTTTAATTTCCATCGCGTTAACCTTGAATTTGGTTCCTTTAAATTCATAACCCATTGAAGGGGCTTATGATCGGTAACTATTTTAAATTTTCGTCCGAATAAGTAGGGGCGAAAATATTTGGTTCCCCATACTATCGCTAAAAGCTCTTTCTCTATTGTACTATAATTAATTTCGCTTGTGTTTAATGTTCTAGACGCATATGCTATGGGCTTATCGGAACCTAAAGTTCCTTGAGATAATATAGCACCTACAGCTATATTTGACGCATCCGTTGTTAATATGAAATCCTTTTCGAAGTCCGGATATTGAAGTATTGGATCATTAATTAATAAAATTTTACATTTTTCGAAACAGTTTGTATAATTTGAATCATTGATGTTAATTTTAGAACCTTTCTTAAGACAATGCGTCATGGGTTTGGTTATCTTAGCGAAATCGGGAATAAACTTACGATAATAACCTAATAGTCCTAGGAAACGTTTTATTTCGGTCGGAGTTTTCGGTAGTGGAAACTTCTGAATTGCGGCAATTTTATCGGGATTGGGTTTAATACCGTCCTTGCTAATTATGTGACCTAAATAAGATGTTTCTAACTTCAAAAATTCAGACTTATTTAACTGTATTTTAAAATTTGATTCTCTAAGCCTATTGAATATTTTTTCCAGATTTATCATATGTTCCTGTAATGAGACGCTGAATACAACGATATCATCCAAATATACTACACAAATTTGATTCTGAAGGTCCTTAAGCACATTGTCCATAACTCGTTGAAAAGTTGATGGAGAATTCTTAAGTCCCATCGGCATACGCAAGAACTCAAAGTGTCCGTGCTCTACAGTGAAAGCTGTCTTAGGAATATCATTTTCAGACATTTGACACTGATAAAATCCACTTGCAAGGTCCAAGGTCGTGAAGTAATTACAGTTTCCAAGTTTATCTAAAATATCTGAGATATTGGGAATAGGATATTTATCATCGATTGTCTTTTCATTAAGTTTTCTAAAGTCTACAACTAAACGCCACTTTTGTTTTCCAGAGGCATCATTTTTCTTTGGAACCACCCAAATAGGCGAGCTCCAGGCAGACTCCGAAGGTCGAATTATGCCTTGTTGTAACATTTTTGCAATCTGATCTTGAACCTCTTGTCTGTGTATATAGGGATATCGATAACTCTTAGTATAAATAGGAATTTCGTCAACAGTTCGAATACAATGCTTTACCTTGTTAGTGAAAGTTAGAGGTTCTCCCTCTATATAAAATACATCTGCGTATCTAGCACATAACGTCTCTAAGTTAATGCGTTCCTCAGGATTCAAATGATCGGTCCGTAAACGCGATAAAACTTCGTTAACACGCGACGGCGATATGCGTTGTTCAGTGCGCGTGCACTCTACGTTAAATAATTCCGCGCTCACAGGGCGATCCATCGAGAACACTACGTCGTTCTGAGATGAATTAGTAACTTCCAAATAACCTCGACTATTTTTAATATGCGTTAGACATTCACCTATAATACAATTCGAAATTATTTGTTCAGGAATAAATGCTTGTCCGTCCTGAAAATTGATAGGGACCTTGATAATTTTGGAAGATTCAGCTGGTATTATGTCCTCGTAGTAGTTACAGTTTTGTGAGCTAAACATATGTATAGGATTCCTAGCAAATTTAGTTATTAATATTTTATTCTTTAAATCTATTTTTGATTCCCATTTTTCTAATAAATCATTACCTATAAGGCCGTCAAAATAATTATGAAATTTATAAATGAATAACTTTATGTTATCCTTCTCGCAGAATTCTCGGAAACACGGCAATGTAATAGAATACTCATGACGACTCGTACCATGATAATTGCTAATTTCGAAAGGGTCATAAGTACACTGTATGTGAGAAAAATATTCTCTAACGGCATCAGGACAAATAATTGAGGTATTGGCACCAGTATCAATTAAAAATTTAAGAGGTGGGTCTGAAATAGTAATATATGGCAACTGACGTTGTGTCTGTAAATTAACTTCTATTTTAACTTTTCTAAATTGGGGCTTTTCTGAAAATTTTCCTTATCAGATGAAGGTGTGGAGACTTCTTCAGGACATTCCTCTACAACGGTATTTGAATAAGGTTCATAATAATTCGGTTCACAATTGTAGTACTCATATGGATAATCAGTGTAATCCGAGTCGAACGGATCGTAGTAACACTCAGGGTTGTCAAAATTTGGTTCGTCATAAAATTCATTAAAATGTAGCTCTCTAGATTTAAAATAATTATTTGGTGGTGGGTTACCAGATTTTGACCAATCATGGCCACGAATTGGCATGGCCTTGGGCACATAGTGACTTACTCCGCTCATCGGCTTCACGGTGTTATTCGCATTAAACTGCGGATCTCGCTGCGGTAATTTAAACACATTACTATTAGGTCTATAATTAGGCAAAGGTGAGCCAAATACTTGCTGGGTACGGCTAGGGCCTCTATATTGTGGGGCTGGTGAAGGCCTCCAAAGGGGCATCCTTTGAGGTAACTGCGATTGTCCAAATTGACGTGAAGGACCTGGCATGTTAAGCATAGGCATGCGTGAAGGACTTACCTGCATGGATGGGAATTTATAGGAATGACTAATTTGTGCATGAGGAACATAATTTTTCTTATCTGTAAAATTCTCATTGCGTTGTTGTAAGTATAAAGTATTAACTTCCTCGTGAACAAATTCAAGTGCTTTCTCTATAGTTTCCGGCCGCATACACCTTATGCGCGACCCTAATGGTTCTTTTAGTCCGCGTAGGAATGACTGAAGTGTTAACTTTTTATATAACATACGTTTAGATTCTATTGTACTTTCCAAGGTCTCGTGCAAACTTATATATGTCATTATAGTACTAAAAAGGCTTTGGCACTTTTCATAAAATTCTTGGGGTGATGATGATCCTTGAGTTAGAAGGGCTAAATCATTATATAAAGAGGTTTCATCACGTTGGTCAGCGAAACTATTAATTAGAGCATTTTTAATACCTTCCCAATTTTCGGGTATCCCATTAGAATTAATTAAGCGAGCTGCGGGTCCTGTTACTTTATTAAGTATTCCATTCAACAATGCAAGGTTACGTAATTCATGTCCCGGCTCTCTACTGACGTATTCTCTAACAAGCTGATCGCACAATTTAATAAAACGTGTCAAGACATTTGGGTTTCCGTCAAATTCGGGAACTAAACGAAGGGCCTTGTACACTATTTCTACTTCCGACATTTTTAGAGAACTAAAATCTCTATTTGCGTCTTGCGATCTATTTCTACTACTAACGCTATCTAACCTAGGGGTACTGGATTTCCTTGGATGGAAAATTTTGGACAATTACCAGGAAAACTTAGGGAATTAAGGGAGAGCAACCACAGAACGATTCTAAGGTACTCACATATACATTTTGGTCCTTTATGCGTATCGATGGCTGGATACACCTCCTGCTCGTAGCACTCGTAGATTCTGGATACTCGAAATCGGTCAGCCACGCGGGACTTCGGTCCGATTTTAGGGGAAATCTTCACGCGACACGAATCGATCTATCTCGAGTATCCTACCGACTGCGCCAATTACGTAGGCTACTGCCGGAGGATCGAAAAAAAACCAAAATTTAATTAAAATAAAACTATATTTTAGAATTAAAGATAATTACATTAATTCCTAATTCTAGAGTTAGTGCCTACTGTTCGATGTTAGAACAATGAGTGTGGGAAATGGGTATAGAAATATGAACGATGACGTTAATCGCACGTTATGCTGAGTCGGCGCCTCGTGTCGGTCGCTGTTGCAATCCGTGGGAAGTGAGGTGATCGATGTCAGCAGTTTCAATGTCCAAAATATATGTAACAGGCTTGCTTATCGTCTTCGACGATAACATTTTGATCTAAATATAGTTTAGTTTACTTAGAGCTCTTGTAAACAAGTTAATCGGTTCACTTGTCAATTCTGTGTCAAGTATTAGTTCTAGTTTTGCACCCAAATACATTATCAATCGTAAAGCCTGTTGATCCCTTCACAATTTACCTTGGAAACTTGTCCATAAATTGTTAAATATGCGCGACTGTAGTATTGGACATGCAATTATTCAAAAGTTGGAAAATCAGTCTTTGCCATAAACAAGTATTAGATAAACGTTTGTATAAAGAAAGCGAACCTGTGGTGCGAGTACCGGGGCTGTCTCGGTAGCCGCCGTTTTGCCGGAGTCTGCGTACACTAGACACAAGCACACGGGCCAGCATGACGCCCGCTCTTAACAGCCACCTTCCCAATAAAACCACAATTCTCCATCAGTCACTTGCTCCTCAATAGAATTGATACCGCGAGCTGAACTTATCACTGGAGGACACACGAGGGGGCCGACGGATCACTGGGCCGCATCAAACACACGCACTCACTCAATAAATTAATACCGGTCCCTATATTCAATTGCTACTTGCTACACTTCGAGTGACATGACGGCAAATCATATGTTTTGAAAACAATTGCTTGCGACCGTTTATTATGAATTGAAATGTGAAGTTTCCAGTCTGCTAAACTTGACTTCATTAAACGTTTTTGTGCACGTTTATACATATCACTAAAGGCACTGGAAGATTATTGGAATGGACGGTTATAACTGCAATCGTAACAGATCACGTCGTCAATAATTATTCGATATGCTCGGGTTCGGCTACGGGTACAGCTTAACATCACTACGTGACAGTCCGTATCTCTTCAAAGCTTTTACCGTACTGGCTGAAAGGCAGTAGTGCGAACACGGGAAAAAGAGAAAGAACTATATGACGTACGAGAGTCACAGGTCCATAATGAGCCCTGTTGGGCCTGCGGTTATGCACCTTTTCATGTAAGCAATAAGGTGCAAATTCTTGGCAGCATTGACACCAGTTGTGTCAGTTTCCTCGAATGTTACGAGTGGAAAATCGAGACGGATTGAGCAGCGCAGTCATTGGGTGTAAAAGAGATAAAAGTAATCGAATGCTAACGACATTTGCCGATTGGAGTCCGGCCGCCAAGGCCGACTCACGTCACGTTTCGCGAGACTAGACGTGCCTCCTGGTATACAATAGGTATATGCACGATTGTAGTTTATTGCACTTTGTTTGATTAAACGAAAACATAGTCTAAGCAATTTTGAATGTATCTGTCTTATCTCATTAGGTAAGTTATTATGAGTAACTTAACAAGAAAGAGTTATTGCCTCATTAGCATTTACCTAATGTTATTGTTTCTGAGTGTTATTGATAACGGATATCATTGACAGATAATTAATATTTACATTCTGATTAACATTGATAAGAAATTGTATTTCTGGCGAATTTGTCCGAACAAACAGCTGACAGCATAAATGTATCTTAGAAACAAATTGACGTCAATGAAGTGCAAATAAGTACAATGTGGTAATATTGTTATGTTATTTACAAGGACTGAGGATTCATCATTTTATTCATTATATCGAATTGTCGATTGAAGACCTTACAGTAAAAGAACAAAACAAGTATTGTTTTTCAGGTAAAATCATAGACTAATGTTAGCCCAGGAATAAAAAAATATTTACTTATGGGTGAAAATGCTTCTTCTTCTTTTGTAAATAAAAAAACTTTTTCACCCAATCCGATATATCGTAATCGTAATACAGTTACAAAAAAGAAAAGAACATACACAAAAAACTGGCTAGTCGTAAATACACTGTGATAATGTTTGTAGTCGCCCCTCACAAATACCGCCAGTGAGCGACCAAATAAATCTTTTTTTTTCATAATAGTGATAAAAAGAACTACTTAACTGCATGAGACTGCATCTTAAGAAGCAATAAAAACCCGATTAGCGGTAACAGTATCATTTATTAAAAATACATAAATAATTGATCGTAAATGAGCGTTGCGTCAGCTTGCGTCGCATCGCGCCCGGATGCGGATATGTACGAAAACACATAAAACATCAAAGTTTTCTCCGTCAGCATCCGTTTGCGCTGGAGCGTGGTGAGACAGATATGCGAATATCTACAATAGTAACAATGTTGTGAATTTGATCTGAAGACATTTCTCTTTGATGCTATCCGTTTATGGATTTACTTGACGATTAAGCAAGACCTGTGAGTAAAACCGATTCTTAGTTATTTACTTTGTCGACAGAAGAGACTTTGTCTTTATGCTTCTCACGATACGACGTGAATGAAATCTTTCTTGAAAGAAATATTCTAAGAGTTAAATAAACTATTTTACTTTTAAGTGTGTGTGTGTTAAATCTAACCCAGCAGGCAGCAGGGTATGACGGACTCATGCCGATTGAAAACAGCACTAACCCTAATGGTCATAGGCTTCGTAACATTCTCCACGTACACACGGCTACACATCAATCTATACAAATCCAGTATAGCCTGGCCTCGCATTGTGCGGAAAGCGTTTACAATGCGAGGTCAGTCGATACTGGATTTGTATAGATTGATGTGTAGCCGTGCGTACATGACAGGTTACGGTCCAGCTATCACGTGCCTATCAAGGGAGAAGCTTTGCCTCAGAATACATCCTGCTTTTACTACTCGATTCTACCCTATAAAGTAAATAAAACTGTCGTTCAGCTACCTAACTTTACACTAAGTTCCGGAGACGAGTTCCGGTTGGCGCAAATATTGACGCAAGATTAGATTCGACATGTGACTTATTCCAGTTCACCTTGTTCTCAATCGCTGTGAGATAACTGGCATTATCGTGACAGTTTCAGTCTCGTCAAATAAAAAGTTTTTTATTGCAAAAACTAACAACACAACTTTTTTTAAATAAATCGCTACTGGATTAACTAAGATTTTATCGTGAAGTACATTATGCAAAGTGTAATAAAACTGAGGCCAGTGTAGCAGAGGTCCCTTGACAGGATTGGCCGGCTTTCTTGATTTCTTTAAATGACGTCATCACTTACACCGTGCTTACATATAAAGACAGTACTTTATTTGACAATTATTTCCAATTACGTCAATTAAGTATGCGTTTGATGTGGGTGAACAGACAAAGTGACATATGCATGTTTGTGAGTAGGTGTAATATGTATAAAAAATACGTGGAGGGTTAAACGATACACTTTATGATAATTAACTTAATCTGGAATAATGTAGCTTTCTAACGGTGAAAGACTTATTAAAAATCGAGCAGTCAGCAGTGTCACTATATCTTACCTCTTTAAAAAAATAATTTCGAAGTATAGACATTTAATTAATTCACATTGAAAACTTAGTAGATAATTTATCTGGCATTTAAATAAAGGTCTTTGCCCCGCGAGTTCTTTTCACCTTTTCGTAATGGGTAGTTGCCATATTTCTCTATACGGTCTGATGACATCTAAAATCTATGAATATTTAAAAAGTTTTATCGGTATAGCCTTTTATTGATGACTAATTAACCGGAATTGGCAACCACGTAATCAAACCATTGCGGGCAATTTAAATTGTCTGGCTATACCAATTTTCCGCCCACATTACAACATGTAATAATATTATCTCTGGGAAATTAAACTTTTACGATTGTATAAGAAACAACTACTTAAACCAACCAGCCAAACAACAGCCTCCATAATCACTGTTAGAGCCGATAAGGATTCTTAATAAATCCCAATACGGTGGTTGTTATTAAAATATGAATGAAATTAACGCACCTCTTTTAATATCTCGCCAAAAGATAAGATGCTGCTAAACTAGGGAGCCGGGAAGGTGAAGATTTTTACGTAAACGTATACATCAGTCTTAATCCACCGGAGCCGCTAAGCACTTGAGACTGGAGAACGTCAAAGTAGAAATATTAAGAGCAGCTGATAGCAAAATCGGTATCGCTATGGTTTAGAATTTCAGATACCATTGAAACCGACTTCTGATACAACATTAAGTTCTATATGTTCTAGAAACTTATACGTACAGCCGGTAGGATCTTAAGCATTAATTGAACGTATGAGCTATTATATTGGCTTGTAGAAGTGTGAGATTAACTACTTACTTTCTTTTTACATCCCGAAGCAGAGGTGACTCGTCCAGTTTGTTAACATTAATGATTTAATGTAAATGTCATTGAATGCCGTCCGACCGGTTACGATGAATTTATTTAATCGACAACTGCCTCTGGTGTTATTTTGAAAGCTGCGAATTATCTTAGCGATCCCTGTAGTCTTCACGACTTGCCTATTAAAGCATTTTTATTGACCTTTTGATAGTTTATTGTGCATTTATTAATAACGGTCATTATTACCGGGGAATACCTGCATCTATAATTTTATGGTCTATGGAATAAACTTAATCTTCAACGTTTATATTAAGTCAATGTTGGTTTTACTGGTATCGGTTGCAAAATTACCTTAGCCATTTTTAAGGTTTATTTTAATGAAATTAAGCATAATAAAAAAACAACGGTAATAAAAAAAAATCCGACTGTAATTTGGAATTGAAAAAACCCTAAAACAAGAAAGTCGTCATATCCGATTGCACTTAATTTAGAAGAGCCAAAGTTGCTAAGGCAATGCTTATAAGCGTCAAATCCATACAAAAAATGACAATTTTAAAATCGTAGCTGTCGGGATCCATTGTCTCTCTCACAGTAAATACGAATTTAACGACACCTATCAAGCTAAAATCCTTAGAACCGTTCAGGCTGCAGAGCGTGTCAAACAATTATTTATACATACATACATACATACTCTCGAAAAACAAAGCGGCGGTAGCCTAATGGCTAGGGCATCGGACTTACGATCATTTGGTCGCCGGTTTAACCCCACCCATTGCACTACCGACGTGAACCCACTCGTAACACAAGCATTTAGCTTAGCACGAGGGGTTAACAAGATTACTAGTAATGTGTGATCCGCATTGCTATTAAGCTTTTTTTTAAAAAAAAAACATTACTCTCCTTCTGGCGCATTCGGGTAAAAATTTCTTCATTCAGTTAAATGTTTATAAGCTACTAATGTTTTCGTTTCACGTCATCTTTTGCCTGCCCAGACTCTGTAAGTAGATTAACCTCTTCGTATGCATAATTAGGAAAATTTACAAAATCAGCGACTATTATAGTCAACTCTTCCAAACGATTTTAGTTACCACGTAGTAAGCCAGCTGGTCTCTTTAAGATTAGCTACGTCATTTTACCAGCCAATATTGATACAACAAGCAAATATTTGCATAAGTTTGATTAACACACTACCCTCTTTCACTTGGATACAGTCGAATAATTACGCAATGAATATTGATGATGTTAATAGCTAAATGAGAGTAAGATTTGAATTTCATATTGTCATAATTATGCGCCTAGCGATGTGAATTTTTCATAAACACTTACAAACACCAATCTTAAATATACAGACTGATTTGTGATCTGTTTTGGCACAAATCAGTATATGTGTATAGACGTAGAAAGGTTTCTTTATTACATGTCTGTTCGCATGCTAAAAGGGTAATTTTATAGAATGTTTAAAAGGCAACATACAGACACTACAACGTCCTCGATTCAATTTAAATCCAAATTAAACAGCAGCGTATCGGGACGGACGTTTGTTACGACGTTTAAAGTGCGTATAGCACTATTACCACAGCGATAGAGGCAATGAGTTGAATTGACAATGTTGAACACAATTGACAGGCAGCCAGTGACCTGACGGTTAACGATGTGCACTGCGCACGAACACTCTTTTATTTGTAATGCAAAACTGCAAACATCCTATCGTCACGACGACCGCGCAGAAGACAAGACATCACAATGCGTGAAGCGTAACTTCATATCATAATAAACAATAAGCACAATATACATATTATTTATAAATTACAACCATTAACTAGTAGTCGTAACTTAAGTTTTTTATTAAAGTTGGTCTAGGAAGTAAGAAATACGTGTAAGGTCGCGATGACTCAACGCCCGAGATTTTTTACCGTCTCAAATTATAATGGCAATCATGCAAGTTCTCATAGGACTACATATTTCATACAGTGTTAGTCGATGGTTTAAAATGTAATGATCCTTGGAATAGCTCCTTTGATGCACGACATTGTTTATTAATGAGCAACAGGCTTTAAATATTTATAGGAAACAGGTTAATAAAATGTGCGAACGTCAACCCTTTGACGAAATACTCCTCTCACGATGACGAGTCGGAACTTTAAACTTTTTGAACAGATTTACAACATATTTAGAAAATAAAATCTTAGTTACAATTGCGCAATACCTTCAGGTACATCTGTAACAATATCATCATTCACAATTTATGAAAATGAGGCCACGCCATTATAAGAATTAATTACACGATAGTAATGCGGTATCCATTCTTGCACCAAAAGACACGGTGTCCATTTCATCACCTTCTAATATTCATAATGTTCTGCAAGATGCGGACGTCTACTGCGATGTGATGATGAAAGGAATCGATGATTTGGTCGGAGGCCTTAATGAATCAAGATAATTCCTTTTATTTAATGATATTGAGAACATAACTACAATTACACCGACAAAAAAAACTTACATCATCAGCAATTAGATTGTGTAATTGTCAGTATGAACACCGTCGCTGAACTTATGTAGCTCATCTTTTGTTGGATTAGATAGAATCATTGTTATATTTCTCATTTTACGTAATGTGCAAGTCTAGCATAAAACAACACCTACTTCTGCACATCTAGTGCAAATCGCGCAAAAAATCACTTATTGATATAATTTTAATACACCAAGTGTTTCATGCGTCACTCAGTTGAGCAAATATTGACACAAATGTAGAGTTCGATCGACTAGAAAACTTGCAAAATAAATATGAAACAATCGGTGTTTAAAAAAGTTTATGCTGTTGTGATGTTGCAGTTGGAAACCAAAAACTGCACGATTTGTAATCTGTATCTGGACACTTGTGGAGCAACTTGATGATGTTTAAACATGGCGTGGCGGCGTTAAATAACACAATGAAATATGTGCTAGTGTTTCAAATGTTTCGGAGCATTGTATACTGAAACGAATTTGCTGGAACGATTATTGTTGATAAGGTACAATATTTGTAGCCAACACACCTGATTACTTGTAAAATTAGATAATAGAGACAAAGCAATAAAATTATTTTATCATGGTAATGTGATGATTGCACCTTGGTCTATATTGCTATAGTGCCATACTCACCGTAAGTCACGCATAGATACTGTTGTCGTTGATCCAACGGTATTCAATCCATCAGCGGACATTTGCAAGCCAGTTATGCTCCAGTTTCGGATAATTGCGTTTGCACTTGTTATGCAAAACCAAGCAAGAATCCAACATCGTCGACCACTGTTAGCCAACATGTACCATAAATAATGCGTGAAAATCTGCCAGCTATAAAGTTGCGTGTACAAGCATTAACATTCGCTACCTGTCTCATTAGAACAGTTACCACATTCATTGCAACCGGACGGACATACGAAAACTCTTGCAAAGGAAGATATAGGAAGCAATTATTTTTTAAACACGTATTGTTATGTATGTGATTTTGAGTAAGTTGCACATGATCTTTGATGGCTGGTGTTATAGTTATAAGGTGCTCAATGATTTTACATCATTTTGCAGTATTTAAGCAACTTTTGCTATTCAAGTTAGTTAAACATTGTTTCTAGAGGTAAACCCAGGTGAAAATAGTACTTATAGCTTTTGAATTTTATTGAAGATGGACAAAAACTTTATGCAATGGACATTGAAAATTATTCAATCTTATTACCAGTTATTTTTAGCATCAGTTGTATCATAGAGAACTGAAAATAATTTCCGTGTGTTTTTTCTTGGAATCTCGCGACATCGCGTGACTTAGTAACACCTATGTAATTAGGACGTAGATGTTCTACTTAGCTCCGTAAGCAAGTCTTACGTATACAATCTCATCCGCGTATTTTTTACCCTACAGCCAAGGTAAAATATGTATTGAGACTAACCAGAAGAAAGTTTCATAATCAGTGTCTGTTAAACCAAATAAATTATGGTTATAACCGTAAGTCAACGCAAGCAAAGGCTCATGAAGTAGAAAAGTTTGTAAAGAAAATTTTACAATGAGCCTACTAGAAGAAAAATTACACAGAGGGTACGTCTGCAGAATAATGAAGATTCACAATAGATTTCAGAATACAATATGGAATGGTAATTAGCATATTAGCAGGCCATGATTGGTTGCTTGTCTTCCTCGATCCCACGCTGCTTCATCTGTCAATGCTCATCGGTTGTAGTGGTCGTGTTATTGTTCCGTGTGGTTGGTAACGCTGGGAGTTCTGAGACAATCAATATTTGACGAAAACAGTCATCGTCGTGAGGTTATCTGATGGCATTGTGAATTATGGCGTCTCGGTACCAGCCACCAACGTCACCGCCTACGAATATAATGATGTTTTCGTGTAAACCTTTGTAGAATGTTCAGAGATAGTACTGCAAATCGATAGTATATAATGTTAATACTTATTACATTTTATTCTCCTGTTTTATAGTTATGGTGGCCTAGTATCAGGGTCAGTTCAGGTTTATGAAAATGACGGATCTATTTACGGCTGAAGTAACGTCGATATTGAGTTAGTCTTGCCATATCGATTCAATATACAGGTCTTACGTGACTTGTTTCAGTATCATAGATATTATTTGAAAAATGTAGCAGCAGGAATTTACAAACTAAGGCAAAATATAGCACAACTGCCCAAGTCACCTTGGAGCTCAGTTCATTCTCAATAGCAACTCATTCTCACAGTTGGGGTCAAACAACTTGCCAGCGGCATGGTAATTACTTCCTTGTAATAACAACCAGGTATCGTGATGGCTTTTTGTTGACTTTTTCTAATGGTGCACGTGCGAATCGCTCTAGCCTCGAACGCGAGGGCGCAGCGGCCGCCGTCCGACCGTGAAGGAGTATTTAATGCCCTTCCAGCTCACAATTCTTCTAGAACGTGTACTTACATCATGCTTACCCAAGCAAACAAAATTTATCTCTGTATCAAATTGCCATGAGCTGGTTTAGAACGATTCTAAACCTAGTACTTAATTTGGACAGATTCGAAGCAATGTTGTTATCCAGCGCGCTTTCGCCTCGTTGAAGTTGCGTCTGGGCTTAAGAGCATCTTATAAACTCGTATTCCACCTCTACAAGCGTAAAAGCTATCTTAAAACTGTCCACCCTCACAACATTACGCAAGATAGAGATGTCCACTAAAACATAATTTCACTTTCTTTCGGACCACAGTCAGCGTAGGATGGGCGTGACGATCGCCGGCCGCCGCCAGCGGCACGTAGATTGCATACTTTCCCTGTTTTTATGGGAACTCATGGGGCGCCAGTGATATAACAATCATGTGAAAGCTATAGAGAAACATATCAATTTTTGTGTACTTGGAACAGTTTCCAAAAATAGTCGACTTGTCCAACTGCTTGAATAACTGTCACAGAAGCCTGTAACGTGCAAGGAAATGGTTCACTGAATGGAAAGGCAAAGAACAAATATTTGTCGTTCATTCCATAAAAGGAGTGAAATATTGAAGAACGGACAAACAAATGTATTGAAGTCTTCTTTTATGACTATGAGTGCTACATCTATACGAGAAAGTTTTTATACTACGTCTAGAGACAAGTACGTACTTGGAGCAGTTTCTATATTTCTTTTAAGATTTTTATGTGAATTTACAATATTTGCTTACACGTATGTAGGCAGTGTATAATCAAGATAGTCATTCCCATAACTACAGGAAATAAACCGAACGGTATTGCTTTTATTACTAAGCCCGGCCATCGCACTGTAATCGGAGAATGACGTCATAAGTTCATGGTAGGTGCGGCTGCCAAACCTCCAGACACAATTTCATACACACCTGTAACGGTATCCACGGGAAAGGACGGGGAACACTAACTATTACCAACGAAGCCATAGAAACACATGTAGGTAGTTTGAGATGAGTTCATCAAAAGTGCTTTCAAATACATACACCTAAACTTCGACCTTAAGCGTAGAGTGGGTGTTCGCCAGTTGTTATTAGCATTGACACACATAATGCTTTGCAATTGCAACGACATTCTCGGCAAATCTACTCGCAGAATATTTATAATGAGCATGTGGATATTGCGACAGCTAAGGTTAATTCGTGGGTAAAGCGGAAATTCAAATAATACTGTTTCATAATAGAGATAATAACCACAGATTAATCCGAAGCACATAGGCAGAAAATAAAATTAGAGAGCACTAAATATAATCAGGAAATATAAAACCTGTGAGACCACCGAAATTCCTGATCAGCTCCCAGTATTATAAATTTAATGTATAGCTCCGAATCACTGATCAATATTAGGCAAATAACCAATTTTAAATAAATATACACATATGTATAAGCCTGTGTCGTCTATTACAGAGAATATTATAAACGACGTGCGTTTCGCTTTTTACCTTCAAAAATAAATTAGTATAATATCGCAAGCTTTGCAATTTTAAAATATCTTGACGTTCGTCTTTAAGTTCAAAACCCCGGTTTAAAATGCTGAAATTGAGATCTCATCGTCTTTGTTTACTCAAAAAATATAAATCGATAAAGAATTTTCCTTTCATCATATCAGTATGGAAATGGATTCAAATTAAATATCCAGTCAGTGAATAATACATACAGATGTCAGTGGTAATTCTTAAATGATTGACGACTTTGTGGATGGTAACAATTAAAAATCATTTAGCATCAATCCAACGCCAATCATCAGTGATTAGTTGGATATAGCTCAGCTAGGTCAAGTTTACAAGGCGTTTGGACAAGGCTGTATAAAAGCTTCGTACCAAAGGACATGTGGATAAAACAAATTGCTTATATGTACCTACATTAATACAACCGAAGTTAATATTAATATTACAAACATTCTTTGCAATTCTAACAACGTTAATGTAGGTGAATATGGCAAGCCAACCGGTAAGCTTAATTTTTGAGAACCATTGTTGGGATTGAAGTGCCTTTCATTCTATACCCACGTTACTTATGAAATAAAAATGATGTGCATATTAAGAAAACTGATTATATCAATTGTTTCCTATGAGGTTTCCATTTTACAAAGTCAGTACAGAATAAATGCAGTTGTAGCTTTAGGCATAGGTATTGACATTGCATGTTTTCCTGTGCTGCTATTAAAGACTTCCATATAGACTGCATCCATATATTGGCAGTGCAGTGTATTGATAGAAGTTGTGATAACCTGAATACGCCCACAAAATTACAATGTTCCTTTATTGAAAGTGGCTCGTTTGTACGCAGCTGCTTTTGTTGGTTCCCGTTCTGCTCAGATATAATTAACAAAAGTTTTGGAATGATGCGTTAACAATAGCACATGGAAACACTAATTTGTCCATTGTGCCGAAACTGGCAGGCCAAGAGACTGGCACGTGTTCTTGCAAAGAGAAATTTGACAATGCACTTATAAAGAAAGTTTTATAAGTCATCAGAACGTGATTAAAACAAACGAAACATGTTTGCCGCGCTTGTTAATTAATGAAACAGCTGTAAGCTGATACATTTAGCGACACATGCTTCCATTAACATTTAAGTGGTAAGTAATTAGTATTTGTATTTGGATGCTTTATAAAGTGTTTCCGTTAGGTCCTCACTTCTCCTAATTTTAACTTGACGTTGTTTTTTTTTTATTTCCAGTATATGACAATGATATTATATCTGCGCAGGGACTAAGTCTGTCCCCAAAAAAAAAACAAATTTAAATACGGAACTTTACAAAACTTCGTCGGGTCAAACCAATGTGGCGTATGGCGACCTCTTCATTAGTGACTGGCGTCGTTCTTAGCGGCTGTTCTAGCGATTTAAATATATTTTGCATAATAATAACATGCAAGTATGAATAAAACCAGTGGCGGAAGACGAAGAAAGTGACACAGTAACCCGCTTGTGTCGGAGTCGAAAGAAGCGAGAGTAATTTGGATGACGTCTGCGATTACAACGGGCGTGGTTATTGACCTTACGCCTTAAAACACAGGAAGTTGCCAATCTATATTCTCCAGGAGTAATTAAACAACGTACATTAAAACGCTCCCCATAATTTACATTTGACAAAATTAGGTGAGGCATCGTCGAAATTGCTAATCCATTAATTTAATGAATGTCCGAATGTCACGCCATGCAAGCACGGTGTAGCGCAAATATATGCGTAAGTACACAAATGCTTATTGAAGGTTCATAATGGCACAATAACTGCCAATGGGAGTAGACGTAACATGGAACCTAAATTTATGTTATTACGTCTCTATAACACACCTGTCAGATTTGACGGTTATTTACTAAATCATATGACGAAAAGCAATTTAACAACGATCCAATTTCGCAATTCAGACTGACAATGTTCAATTGTGTAAATGTGGTAATGAAAGCGCGTTAGCGATTTCAACCCGTAGAACAGATAGACGCGGCATGATCGCGTAATGACTTACAGCATCAACTGAATCAGGACAAATTATGCATTTGGCCCCGAAATAGTCCATCTAATAGATTAGTTTCGATAATACTTCTTTGTGATTTAAATTGTTATTTCAAAACCGAAACTATCAGGTTAGTTTTCAGGAAAAAAAATCGACGCGCAAAACAATGTTTCAGTTAACAATTCGCTTCTAAAGATTTATTTAATGTTACGGCAGGGGTTGCGTTATTTATAAAATGCACAAATAGAAATATTATTACTGTGAAACTACAACTCTGGCTTATCCTTCGGGGAATACGGGCGTGGTATAATCATAATCCTTCAATTCTCATTGCGAATATGTTAATGTTACATGATATTATAAATTGCGAGAATATAGGCTATATTCTGCGATTCAGCAGTATGTATTGAATTTAGTAGTGTTGATTAAATATGACACTATTCTTATTCTTGATTTTGTTGGGCCTGAAAATATTCGCTGGTCAGCAATCTGATATAGAAGCTGACGGCCTAGGACCCATCCCATCAAACAATAATTTTATATATCGTCACTATGGAGGTTTTGCTAATAAATATAAAAGGGAGACACTTGTTTAACACTAGGAAAAGGCAAATTACTGACATTTATTGCGTCAGTTATTTCAAATTGACTCTTTTAACCACACCAATAGTAATATTACCAACAAGAAATATAAGGACCATTCATAACTATAAAGCTGCCTTCGTTTTTCAGTGCTGAATGAAAATTGAACACACCGTAAAGCTAGAAACCCTAAAATCTGCGGCTATTGATCCCCATGTGAGTGGATATAAGCATGGGAATTCCTGGACCGACGTTGTTAGAACTAAGTCTTTTGTAGCCTAAGATTTCATGGTGACAGCGCGGACGGCGATCAAACTTCTGAGCACGCGCAGCACGCAACATAACTACTTTCGCCGATTAAAATACGACGCTGCGCCGCCGCCGCGCCGTCCAAGATTTTGTACGTGACAGACGTTTAACGCGTATCTATTACGAAAGTACGTCACGATCCGTACGAATTATTTGTTTGAAAAACCTAATGATGATATGATGAGATGATTCGTGATAGCCTCACGATGACATGAGTACTCCATTTTGCGTTTAATTAATTTCCTTGGCACATGGATTTCAATTTGGGAAGTAGCAACAAGCCCATAAGTGGATGTGTGAAAAAATGGGCGATATATGTTCTTGTTAACATCATGCATAAACAAACAAAATACTTTGATAAAATTATGCTGAAACCCGCCTAGAAAATAGGCACGAGCAACCAGAAGTGACATCGATATTTTAAACAAACACGTCTAGAAATGAACTGGTTTTTAATGTAGGTAATCCTGTTTATGGCGACTGATTGATGAAAGCCGTGAACTATGGAAAAGGATTACTTTCCGATACCATCGCTTTCTCCTTTAATGCTGATTATAAAACGCCAGCAGATAAATCTACATTAACAAGTAAATTGTTGCCGTAGGCAATGTATGAACGTATGAACAAAAGTTGTACAGATTATAAACTTCAATCGATACCTGAGTGAAATTGGACCGGAACATTGAAAAGAAATCGATACGTACTAACAATGTGGTTTAAGGCAATTTTAAAAGATTATGTCTTACTCTATAGTCCATATATTGGGTATTAAAGAATAATTATATTGATATTTTACTACAGATAAGTACTTCCGAGTCTGCGGTGTAGAGAAACCGCATTGGTTTTTATGTTTTGTCGTCCGATTATGATGATTACATGATAGGTTTTCTGCAGAAAAATGAATTAATACACAATGCAGTTGGTAACTTTAAAGGAAAAAATGAATACAAGCAATGTTTTTTGTCTTTCAGTACGATTCACTGTAAATCTTATCGTTTCTTTTCGTTTTTCTAGGAAATAATTTGAAACGCCTCAGTATGTTTTAATAAAATTACTAATTTTAAGGAAAAATCGCGGATATAGCCGTAGGGGGTCAGTTTTGCTCAAAATATATTAAATCCAAGGCATATAAAGCCTTCTTTATCGGTAGATACCTAAATAAAATATTGAATTGGAGCGCAACGAGAAAAAGATGAGGGGTTATCCGAGAGTGATCTGTGAAAACGCTATGTGAATTTTTTGTATCGTACTTATCGAAAGCGATAATTTACAATAATCAATTACAAAACTTTTAGACAATGAGATTTGGCAATATACACATAATATGCACCGCAAACCGATAATATCGACTAAATCGGCATTAGCGATCAAGTCGTGAACATTAATGTACGCTCGTGTGCACATAATTAAGTTACGTTTGTTATAAGGAAAGTTATGTAACAGAGCGAAAGCCCTGGATATTTGTACATCGATAAGTCGAAAAATGACATCACATTTGATAGTAGGTATCTAACTCATAAGACATGGCTTCAAATCGACCATAAATGTGATTGTCACGATTTTTAAATTGTTACCGTCGTTACGGATAATTGTCACGAATTTGTCTTAAAATTAGCGTACTATGTTGAGTGGGTAAGTAGAGCGCGTCGTGTACAATAAAAAAAGTGTCTATTGCAGCGGCTGTCAATCAAGCGATATGCAGTTTTATTTTGTTATTTCTCGAACTTTTTCTTGGTTTACTGTGACTTTCTGCGCAGAAAACACTTTCCATCAATTAGCTGTTGGATGGAAAGTCTTACGCACGTTGTATACTTTTTCATATCGTGTCGATAAATAATAAATATGTGCAAGTAAAGCTTGCATAATTATAAATCTGCACAATAAAGTATTATTTGAAGTAATTCGTAACACCATAAACTGAAGATTGACTTCAACAAACTTTCTTTTGGAATGGTACCTACTAAAATGCAAGGTAACTGTTCAATAAACATTCTGTATAGTTTTAAACTCCCACCCCTACTTCGCGTGCTACAAAAGGGTTGGTCATATTCAGGGATGCGCGAGGTGGGGCTACATGAAAACGCGACCCACTATCTTTTCCATAAATAGGTTAACGACGTGTCATACCTATTTCATAAGCAACAAAATATGTAATCACCTTTATCACGAACTTCGAACTTAATTGACACTATTTATGAGCAGCGTTGAACTGAATTAGGAGGTGAACTAGTTCCATAGAAAGTTGGCATATTAATCTAAATATTTGCAACATTGTGTTGTATTGATTTCAAACATCCATTCATTTCCTACCAAGTTTTGCAGTGGTTTGACAGATGAAGGTTCAAAATGAGTACAAAATACTGAGACCAGTCAAAACATAATATTACCCACATCTACCGCTATTAATATTAATAACAGATTTGGTTTAACATTGAGTGGTGTATTGTATGTGACCAAGCAACTGAACTGTTGTTGACTAAGAACTTTATCAAACTAGACCTCCAGTAGCACTTGAGAGATTTCTCTCCCGTTTGATCGTTGGAGCGCTAATTATGAAAAAATCGACCAGAAATGTCACGTTGTTCCTTGAAAGTTCTGAAATTTTCAATTAGGCGTCATTCCACACACAAACTTCTATTTTGTCGTAAACGACAGGAATGATTGAATAGTCGATGAACGAAGAAACCTTTGTCAAGCAGTAAAAAGATTTTAGTTGGTGATTATGAAATAAATTTATTTGAAGGCACCTTGTCCACTACAGAACAATCCTTGTGTCGCTAGATAATTGATGTGGTTTGCTAGAAGATAATTTCAAAAGCATATTATTGGAAAATCAGAAACCGACTTGTTTGTTAATGCTAATGGGCTATTCATTTCCTTATCTTAGTATAACAACAGTAGCTAGTGTCCTATATAAAGACTGGTCACCACCAGTAGCCTCGGCGAAATGAAACCCCGACCGGACGCGATCGTCGATATCACATTAGAAAACCGTTGGGCAGGTACACACCTCGATGCATATTGGTTACACTAGTCGGGTTTACAGTCATGGAGGCTAATTTGTTCGAGTCAAGATCAAGTCGAACATAAATAGAACGATCTAGATGTACTAAGTTTTCTTCTCCAACTGGCGTGGCAACATTATTAGGCAAGATGTGAATAGGAAACCTACAATTAGTATATTTATAGGATGAAATAGTTTCTAATCTCAATGGTAATTTATCAAGATAAATTCATATTGGTAATGAATTCATCCGTCAACGGAAAGTAATCGATACAGTTTGCGTTATAGAGGAAAGAGTTGTTAACATTACTGTAATTTTCTATAAAATTTTATTAGATCTTGAATTTCTAGTGAAATGTCGCGATAAGTTTCAAGACTAGTTTTATCCTTGTGAGGGAAAAAGCATTAACATTACCGTAGTTCTAAATTAGTGGAGACAACCAAATGAGAATTTATTCCGTTGTCTCTGTCGTAAATTAATTTGCTTTGCAGAGCTGGAACCCAATCTTTCGCATTTGATAAAATATATATTTGTCCTAAAATAATAATGTTTAACACAAAAATACCGCATACAAATTAAATAACAATTACTATTAACGGACAATCATTATGAGTGGTGTCTTTTGTATGATGGAATGTTAGAACCGATTAAATCTATATTAAATTAACGATCGATTTGGTTCGAAGACTTCGAAGATAGTTTTGGTAGCAGAACCAGTGTCCATTAAATATCATCAGTAACGCTGACGATCAAGATAAAACCATCTTTATAATGATTGTATAATGGCTTATTATTCAACCTTTTGTTGAATATACCGGTTCAGCTATTCATTATGACAAATGCCATTATAATTGTTATTGAATATCTATGGGTTATCTCTTCCTAAGTTATCTTATGTCATTACTTATCGCATACTTATCAATTGCATGGTTATAAACAAACTGTACGGTATCTGTTTTGTTTATAATGGAGAAAGATATTTCATATTTTTTTCATTGACCGTCACGTGTATCACCTAAAACAATATTAACTATTGAAGAATTCAAAAGAATGCTCTTGATTTTTTTTTACTAATTCTAGACATAAGTAAGACTATTACGGGACATCACGCAATGTACACCAGTCCTATAATCTATCATATTGTTCAATGGTACCCTGAGTACACTACCAGGCTAAGTACATTGACAACATCTTTTGGGGCGCCCCAAGCTCTGAATTTGTTATTAAATAACAAATGACAATGTAATGTAAGTAATTATTTTGTCGTTACAAATGGTTATAACTAATATCATACCAGAATCCACCGCTGTTGTCTAGTGCAGGTATGGCAATTGGGCACATTACTTAGCACTCATTCCGTGAGAAAGGAATTTTTAAGACACTTCTTGAGTACTATCGAATTATTTAATATCAAATTTCTGGAATAATGTAGATTATATTTTTCAGTCAAAGAGGTTTTATAACTATTCAATTCTTCGGAACCAGAGACACCCAGAGTAAATCGTGACCTTTTTCACAGAATAGGTCTACTAATGCATAACGCAAACGAGCAGGCGATCTACCTGATGGTAAGTAGTCGTCGCCGCCCATGGACTTCTGCAATACCAAAGAGGTTGCCAATGCGTTGCTGAGCCTATTTAAGGAAAAGGCAAAGAAGAAAAGGGGACTGATGTGAGGGGTATGTACACCGTATGAATACAGTTTTACGTATTTCACATGAATTATGGGGATTTTTTAGTAACGTAATTACTTTGCAGCCTTTTATAATAACATGACACGAGAAATGACTTCATCGGAAACAACTATCAGGTAGGTAACGTTCCCTATTGAACGAATTGTTTTAATTGAGACAATGCATTGTTTTAATACCAACACTTACTTGTTTTTCAATAAAAAATAGCAAGCAAGCTATATTATATAAGTACCTATTGCAGATGTGGCCTTTTTAAATTCTTCATTTGAAAGACATGCGTGGGGGGAATCAAATAACTAAAATTAAATAAGCCAAGCTTTTACGTCTCGAGGTCGAAAAATAAAACGCAAATGATACCTAAGTAATGACTTTCGTCACACAACCATACCAAATGAATTTAATACGTAGGCAGAAACAGAATGAGTCAAAAAGTAATTCTGCGTTTGTATTGCATAGGCAATGTGTTACCCCTACACAAATCATTTTATTTAAGTAAACGTTACTTTTGTAAAGTGATCTCTTTATTATTGTTTAATTCCCAGTCGGATCTACATGATAATAGCACATAAATAATAAAACAAATGCGACCCTTTCAAAACAAACAAAAGGAAAAGCTTGTATGAATAATTTAAATTATATTTGAATCCACTTCTCGAAAAAAATCTAAATAAAATAAAATTATTGTACTTAAACAGAGCGCAGAATGCTTTAGACAGCTAAAAGACTGACAAGACTGTAATGATCTTACAGAAAACATAAAATGTTAGGCTGTTCAGTTTAGTTTATTTACTTTCTGACATTTGCAGTTTGATTTGGGACCATTATTCACGTATATGTTATCAAAGATACTTGGAGCAATGTGTGGCCTCGCATCAACTCGTAAACAATTTATGAGTGTCATTTGTGTCCAAACCATACCTAAATACATGGACGAGAGTAACGGTTCAGCTACCCATGACAGGAAATTTAGCAAGCTTTTAGACCACGCACTTCTGCGTAAAAAATCACCAGAGAACGCGAAAAACTTGCGATCAATCGATCGAATCGATAAAATGAGCCACCAAAAGCGGCTGAGTCCTGAACTAGAATTTTGCTGCTTAGCAGCGGAATTGACATACGTCTAGATACAAATATGAATGTTTTGCAGTGATTGGCCTTGAGTGTCAGTCTAGATTAAGGGTTGCTAGACTAACGGTCTTAAATCGCTGATGCTTAAAGTATTTACATTTGTGTGCTAGGCCTTAAAGCGTACATTTTTAATGCACATGTTGCAACGGTTATTCCGCTGGTAAGTGCAATTGCTAATTATGCACATAGTACGATACTTGTGTGTTAGTGGCAACTAGTCTGCGGTGACAACAGCGCGCAACAAGCGTGACGACACGGAAATGCGGGTTGCGTTTAGAAAGCAGTTTCGTTATTTGGTACGCATATGTGCACATTATTGCTATTTGATAGTGTGGTGAAGTGATTCAGCAAATTACCTGTCATTTATCTAACCATTACTTCTATTCTGTATAGAGAAGCAAGCAAATCCTTTTAAAGTGTCAGAAAACCGATGATAATTTTAATTTCTTTAAAACAATCCGTACTTTTCAAAATGGGAAGTCCAATCCATCTCAAAAATTACCTAATCCTCAATAAAAATGTATAGCAAAATATATAGCAAAAGCCTTGTGCAATTGAATTGCTTAAAATATATTACATTTATAATTATTATTAAGTCATTTCCATTCCATATTCCAAATTAATATCTTTATTCACATTCAATACGTATTTACGTTTGTTTAGCTCTACACGAAGACGTCTGCCCTTGAGTACATGACAAATGTAGGGTTTCAAACATATAGGCAAGCCCAACAAGTGAGTAGTTCTACATACTCATTTAAATTAAAAGCAGATCGTGACTCAGAGTAAAATCAATAAGATTATCAACCACTAATAATTTAACATCACTTATGGAACGAGAGTGAGATCAGAGTCAGATCAGATCATCAGATGTCTGATACTACTGGGCCGCTGATGATATTTCATAAGATACTTTATGAAGGCCTTTAACCCCGTTTCTTAACAAAAATAAAACCTTGTTTGGATTTTTTGATAAACAAAACTACACAAGTAAGAACGGAGGTGATCATATCCGATTTTTAAGTATCTATTATATTTTAAAAACCAAGTTCCCATGTCACAGGTTATCTTTTTTTATTTACTAATCGTTTTGACCCAAGCGAAGGTCAATACATAAAATACCTACTAATTAACTTAACTGTCAGTACAATCTATTAGAAGTTTAGAAATATAACTGGAGAAAGTTACTAATTACCGTTGTAAGGCGAATAATGTAGTCAATACACCCAGACATGCAAACAAACATTCAGTAGCAAAGCTTTCTTCTTGGTCTAATGAGCGTAATACCACAACAGAAAAGAGTAATCGATTGCATACCAATTCAAATCGATGAAATTTGAATCGATAATAAATGTAACAGTCTACAATTTAGCGGTTAGAAATCTCGACTGCCTACAGTCCATGTTCCATATAGAGGAAAGAAATAACGTATAAACTTTTCCATTGTTGCAGTAACAAATGACAGTGATTAGTGTTTGAGATGTAATCAGCCCCAACTTGGCTGCAACTCGTTTTGACTAAATGACGTGGTTCGTAGACTTCCGAATAAAATAATAAGCGGATTGCTATAAAAAGTAGATTTAAATATAGATAACAGGTAAACAAATCATTTCAACAAGTCTCCGTTGTCGTCCAAGAGAAATAAGTGTTTATTTTATTGTCGCATCGTGCATTGTATTAAGAAGAAACTGTCCGTTACTCCGTCGCAATATCAGGAGTCAATCAAAGATTAGCATCTGATTAGATAGAAGACTTCTTAACCCGTCAATAGGCTATTATACCGTTGCGTAAATGGAAATTCTTCCATCTTCACAGAGCTTCTGGTATCGATGTAATGCGAAATTAGTTGATGTAATCGAAATAAGGTGAAAAAGCGATTGGACTAGAACGAGCGAATGACGCAAGCTAAATGGATGATGGTATGTCACAGACAGCAGTTTGCTTATACTTCAACGCAAAATACGGTAGAAAAATACATATTTTGTTGAAACTGTTTTCCTGCTACTAGTTTTTCCTGCAGTACAAATTAAATAATTTTATTTCTCGCATCTCGAATTAAGTTTTTGCTACCATTTACTGCGCAACACTTCTAGAATCAGTTTAAATGTAGAACCACGCCAGAAAACAATTTCGTATAGAACTAAAAAGAAATGACTTTCTATACGGCTCAAGTACAAAGGTGTGAGATAATGTATCTGATTAGCTTACCCGTGCAATGTTCTCGCTAAGTGCACCACTACACGTTATCTATAACATGACATTATAACTTTATAACACGCACCGTTTTCCGCACTTTCTTTTTTTGGAATAAACCTTGTTTCATCTTGGGGGTTTATGGGCACATTTTCATAGATTCAAAGATAAATAAATCAGTGAATTATAAACCGTAAACGTGTAGGTCGCGAGCTGCAAATATTTCGCAAGTCGACACAGACTGGCTGACGGAGCCGAACATTGAACATTGCCAACTAGGTAGATAGGTTTTGCCACAAGCACGCGATCCATAGTTACGTACCTTATACAATTTTAATATCGAATGTACATGAAACAATGTCTTAAAACTATCAAGATTGCGCTGTCGATAGCTATGTTGAATAATATATAGATATTTTATTGATTTCTGTAATCGAAGGAATACCTAGTTTTGATTAGAAAATATGCCCATAATTTACGGTGTTGATGAAACCAGTTAGTTGGTAAGACCAAATGGTTCAACATAGAATTAAGCAAGCTGAAATAGGGGTAAAAATACTCTCTTTTTTATAAAATGTTATGCGGAAGCTGCAAGTCAATCCTAAAAAAAATTTGAATGCTAGTTATTACAAAATTCAGCGTTTATAGTATTTGTGGAGCTATGTCACAACTAATCATAATTTTAAAAAGAAAAGACCAATTAATCCGAATGCTATTCAGCATGCTGTCATAAACCCATACAAAATGTAAGTAGTCTCGCAGTTAGGGGACGTTCACGCGAGCCGCGTCCCTGGTACCCTGGCACCGACAGCAGCCATGCCCCAAACATGCGACCTTAGACGCTATAAAAAATCGTTTATCTTTCTTTATTATAGTTACAGAAAGAGAATAACTCCATAAAGTTTTGCATGTTCCTTTTTGGATTTTGTGTTCAGAGCGTGAACCGTGAACACAATGCATTTTCTAAATGTATCAATAGCTGCATCATTAAAAGGCTTCTCCGAATTAGCTATTAAGCATTTTAGTCTCCAACGAGATGAACAGCTGAGCTGGTGCAGGTCACAGGGAGCTGGAAGTTGTTGCAGGAGGCCTATGTTCAGCAGTGATTGTCATTCTGCTGATAATTGTGTATCAGACTCATCAAGGACCTGTAGGACCTTTTGCGGATATCTACGAATCATCAATCGAGATTTTCAAAAAGGTATTCATTTATTCAAGCGGATTTGATACTGTTTGATACTCATCAAAGTATATAATATGATCGGAGTTTTGAGGTTTAATTTATTGTTTGTTTTGCTAGTTCAATGTTTAGTGTGCAGGACGATAATTTAAAGTCCGAAGGCCGTAAGATAAAAATATTCAATTGACTCTAAATTACTTTACAAATACCTAACACAATACAATTTCTGACAAAAGCATTTCGTCGGCAGAATATGAAACAACTGAAGTCAAAGTACAATATCAGTTCTCATCAGGTAAGACATACCTAGATGCTTCAGCATTGACATTACATGAGTAAAACCAAAACGGGAACAATTTAAACGATAGCCCATCCTTCCATTCAAACATGGACTATAAATCATTATCGTCGAATATTTAAGACAAGTTTCTTAATAAAGGCTCCGAAATAAGTGGCTCCTTGCAACATACACGACAGATGTGCAGTGGCAGATGCTGCGCGACTTCTTTATGCCGCGAGTTTCATACACCTTTATGTAAATGAGTTATTTACAGAACAAGCTACCAAGTCTACGTATATGGATGCATAAACGATCGCAATGCACAGGTGGAAGCGTGGGAGTAAAAAGTAGATATTACTTTTCTTAATTAATACGCTGGTGGTGTCGTAGAGTTTCGTGCAAATAAAATTGTGTCAGCTGCTTGGCCCACATCGCATTGTCTCGCCGTGGGATCAAGATACTATTATTGTTCATCGGCAAGCTGTCGGCAAAATAGAAAATTGTGAACAATGGCGTGTTATTTTTTAACTTCCCGCGTCGCGTTACTCGGAACAACGAAGAACGTGTACGTAAGAGCATGTGAGCGACTTAAAACATGAGCATCAAGTCTAGTCTGACTACTAAAACGTACTTTCACGAAGCTAACAACATCGGTTCATAATAAACAATCATAATTTCTA
Organism: Subacronicta megacephala; assembly: GCA_958496365.1. Lineage (NCBI taxonomy): Eukaryota > Metazoa > Arthropoda > Insecta > Lepidoptera > Noctuidae > Subacronicta > Subacronicta megacephala. Next base: position 11,332,158 of record OY292520.1, on the reverse strand, counting down.
ATTAAAATGTTTAATAAAGCGTTGTAGAGTTCAGCAACGTAGGTAAACAATTGCAAATCTCAAGTTTCACTTTGCTTTCTTCGCTGCTTATGGTGTTGGATCTTTATGTGCATATAAAAGGTGATGATAGTGCATCGTGGAGGCATTCGTCGCGAAACTGAGGAACCTAACGATCTTTGATCGCTGTAGAGATAAGTTCATATTTCGTACTTATCTTAACATGTAGACATTGCAAATCAGCAATAATTTTACACATAAATACATAGGTCGTCGGATATATTATGTCCAAATCTTACGGAATTCTGCGGTTAAGCAGAACCGTACCGTTACGTTAAAGCGTACTCTACGTAGGCAATTCAAATATTCTTGCTTACCTATTTGGCAAGCATTAGTTGGTAAGTTGCAACATTTAAACACATGTAGTGGTCATATTATTAGGTAGGTAACGACTTTAATGTGTATAATTCGAGTCACTGCCACATGCCATTAATTACAGTAATTTATAATACTTAAAATACTGTACAATATTTTTGGATGCTGCCAATCCTTATTATCTGTTTTATTTACAGGAAAATTTTATCAGCATCATATTTTTATATTAAATTTTTTGTTACAATGTTGCACAACATTTCAATAATAACAATAAAAAAGTAGGATTAAGAACATTAATGAAAAAATAAAATTATTTTCATTTTATTTATAGGAAAATGTAAACAGCATCATAATATGTTTATACATATATAATGTAAAATTATTTTATCAAATGGTTATAGTATTTTTTCATTTAAATATGCTTTGTTACAATGTTGTACAATATTTCAATAATAAAAAAGTAGATTAAAAACTGCTGCAACAAAACTGCAAAAATTAGATTTTCGTTTTTACATAATTTATATTTATAATAGGATATAAAGCTCTTTCAAATACATAAAAAGATACCTTTTAAGGTCATTATTAAAGAAGTTTTTAGATAAACAAAATTAGTATTGCACATTTTATGCTATGAATGAACTAAAACTTTTCAATTGCTCTTCTGTAAAGTATGAGATTTGCAGATTTGACAGTGCTTATAGAGGCAGTCCATCTATGTAATATATACCTATATAACAGTGGGTAGAAATGACATACTCTGTAAGCAATTAAATACCTAGAAGGGACAGATAAAGTTATGAGCACTTGTTGATGAAATTCAATCTTATGTTATGTAAACTTACAACCAGCAGAATCAGCTAAATACTAACATTAGTTCTGGATAGCAATCAGTAAGTCAAGAATGACTTAAGTGACCTTATTAGTCTATAGTAGACATTAAGACGAAATTTCTGGGAAGTTTAACATTATAATGATATTGATAATTAAAAATATCAATATAACGCGATAAAATCCGTAAAAAGTAGTTTTATTTCAATGTCTAATATTCGCATAAGTGTTAGAAACCAGTATTATAATGATACATGCATAATGGATGAATGAATGTGGAAGAAGCGAAAGAGATATGCAAGAGTCGTAGCAAGTGGCAATCTATATTATCTGCCTACCTCTGTGGGAAAAAGGTGTGAGTGTGTGTATAAATAATTGATAGAATAGGAAGGCAACTACATATTTGCATAAACTCAGCTAAATGCATAAGGGCACAGAAACGATACATATTACATTTCTGTATTTTGTTACATTTTGACAAGTTAATTGGTTACTCGTCACATATATAAATATGATAATTATAAAGCTGAAGAGTTTCTTTGTTCCCTGAACTACTAGTCAGCTTTATAGAAATCTTTTTAGACATGGTAGCCACATTTAAGAAGAAGGTTATAACACCATGCTACAATCCTTAGGAGCAAGGCAACAAGCATGAGAAACTGCGGGCTACATAATTTATATAATGTTACAAACTAATTCTGTACAAATGGAAACCAAATAAATGTATTATTATTTTTTAATGGTTGTGCCATGGTCAAAATTCAACTTTAATATTTTTCTGTACTCCTTTTCTATATGGAACTTAATAATGTCAAATCTCACACTCCTCTGTGAGTGTAATGTGCTTAAAAAGTGATACAAAGGTTTCCTTTATGATTATTATAAAGTATAGCAAGACAAAATACAAATACAAAATTAATTGTTTTGTGATGTAGAAAGATAGTATTATTATAAAGCATGTTATTATATTCGTTTTATTGGAAAATTAATACAATATTCAACATAACAAAAAACATATTCTGCAAGTTTACTTCCACCTGCAGATATGTCATAAATTTTTATTACAATTTCCTGACGAGAGATAGCTAAAAATAATTATGTATCTAAATAGTTAAGAAGTTTCAATGTTTTTGCAGCAATTCTAATGATATCTTGTTTATAAACCTTGTAATTACTTTCAGATTGTATACAAGGATATCTATGTTTTAAAATTCATAAAATGACAAAATGCATTTAAAAAAATAATAAACTGTCTAGAGGGTAATCTGACTTCTCTAAAAGTCAATCATTTGCATAATGAGTAGGTAGGTAGCCACTGTTACTAAAATCTTTGTTTCAGTAGTTTAGACAAACCCCAAGGTTAAATTTAGAGGCATAAAGAATAAATTGGTATATCTTATTTTATAGATACATGATAGTGTGCCTTTCAAATATAAAGCTATAGTATTTATTCAATGTTGAAATAAATCTAATAGATGCTTAATATTACATAGCTACTATAGTTTTCATTGTCTTCAAAGGTAAAAGTGAAGCAATAATAATTACTCACCACATTATTGTAATTGAAGGCTGTGGCCCCAGGCTCGAAGTATTCTCTATTCATCTTGTCACCCATTTTGGCGAAGCAATCACTAACTTTTTAAGTTTTTAATACACACACAACCATTATTATTACTAACTTTGCATACTTTTATAACATTTTCTATGATTTATTGGAAATTCAATGACCGTTAGGAGCGTCCGCACAAGCATCGTTAATTTGCATCAAACTTTAACTAACAGGATATTTTACAACTTTAAGGTTTCACGCATATATTTTTACGATAGAAAATGGAATGTTATTGAATAAAAATACTATGAATTTTATTAAATATCCAAATATCACGTTCAATAAAATAATTCTACTTGACAATTTACCTTGACACATAAATGTCAAAGTCGCCAATCGCCATGTTTCTTATTAATTTTATTTCCTCCATTCCTCCTTCTGCCACAGATAATGAAATTAATGCAATACACGCCTTACATTCTCGTTAAAGCTAAACGTTCAGCCTAGGGCGCCAAATTCAATTTTTTTTTCTTCTTTATTACATCCTATAAGGCACATGGCAGTAGAAACTGCGACATCAACTATGGTGTATTCACAAATAAATACTAAAACTTTTGCTTTAAAGTCTTTATTACTAAAGATTTTGACGAAAAATAGAGGATTCTGTAAAAAATTACAATCTGTACTAAAATATTGTAAGTTTTAATACTCAATATTGTGAATAAGTTGTTGGTGACGCAATTTATACTGCCATGTACCGTTTATAGACGGACAATTTGCGAAAAACCAGTTTTGTAACCAAAACCAAAGTATTTTAACCTGATCTCGCCTTGTTTCGGCTTTCCATACGAGAAGAGGCCAGTGTAATCTGGATTTGTATAGCTGGACGTGTAGCCGTGAGTACGTCTCTAAAATATTCTGGACCTTTATTTAGTACAATTTTATTATGACATCAACTCCATACATAATAATTATTCTGTCGGTGCCTGGTGGGTTCGATTCCCAGGTCGAGCAGTGTTATTGTGTTTTTTTTATTAAATCTTCAGTGGTAGTTCGGCAGTTTGGGAATTGGTACTCGTCTGTGTATAAATATTTAATTTAATTATGTCGGTTCCTTTAAAGGGTCCATGGAGAATAGAAAGAAGGGACCCACCCGAGTCGTCGTGGCGAATGTCACTAGTCCCATGTCCGTGACTATAAGGCTAGGGAAGGTAAGTGTGGTGTTTAGTCGGTAAGAAGTCATACCCTGCTGGCTCCCCAGGTGGCAGACGATACATGAGGTTTGTCCGTACTATAAAACAAGTTCCTTAAAAAGGAGTTATAATTACTTGTTTAATTATTTTTTGTAGGGTGAACCCGCAGTACTTCACTTTGCGAGGATACCCATGCCCAGAAGTGGGACAATAAATGTATAGATGATTATGTTGGGCATTGTTAGGTAAATTTATAGACCGATGATGGAGCTGTTTGAGATCCATGAGGACATAATTATAGATTTTAGTGACCAAGGTACATACATACATACATATTGTCACGCCTGTCTCCCATGGGGGTAGGCAGAGACTATAGATTTCCACTTGCTACGATCCTGGCACACTACTTTCGCTTCATCTACATTCATTAATCTCTTCATGCATGACCGTCGGTGTAGGGTGCTCGGAACCTGGCCTTATTTAAGAACATCCGCAATTTGGTTGCGGTACGTTCGCCGAGGTCTTCCCCTTCCAACTCGTCCATCCATACTCACCATATATACTTGTTTCTTGACCAAGGTGATAATTATAAATTAAATATTTTCGTTAGCAAATTTTAATCATGTATATTTCGAGAAATAGTACAGATATCCCGATATTCCGTTATAGTTTTTCTAGCCGAATACCCACATGGCTTGCAAATTTTCCAGTTACTGTAATAAATAACATTTCATTTACTGGCAGATGCTGAAGTGGGGTATTTATCTAAGTATTTCTGCAGACCATCTGCGCCGACACTAGAAGCGATCATTTTGAGTGACATAGCAAACAACTCGTGGGCTATATTTTTGTCGCGCGCCATAGCACTCTCTTCGCAGTAGAAACAGTTGTTAAAGTAGAGACCAGTCACCCCTTCTAATTCTGCGGCAGTCGCTACGTATATGGTTGTTGCGGCAGCTTGTTGCTGTAACAAAGTTTCTGATAATTAGAAGAAAATACATCTCTTGTATAACATAAAATTATTACATGTAATCAGAGCTGATTAACTAGACCAAATAAATATTTGTATACTACTCAACTACAAAACAACTTGCGAGCAGTTATTTTGACTGAACTTTAATAAAAAAAAGAGCTTAAATGTTTTGGTTGCCATAATACATAACATACCATCACGCCTGTTTTCTCCGAAGGGTTTGGCAGAGGTGTACTAATGTACATCCACGTTTTGCCGGCATGTTTAGCTCCTATGTAATAGGGGGCGAGCCTAATGCCACTCACTGGCCACAATTCCAATCTCCGAGCTAAAGCTGCTGAGAATATCATAGAAAAACCAATAGGAAACACTGCTCGGCCTGGGAATCGAACCTAGTACCTCTAGCGTAGCAGTTGCTACTAGACTTATATAATAACACATATTATAAATCTACAACTAAAGGACGTATCGTTTTTATGTTCATACTTCTTACCATAGATTTAGTAAAAGGTCTGACGAAGAAGAATGCTAATCTGAAAAGCCACCATGACTTGCTGATGTTTGTGTACACCATGTTTCCTGGGTGGAGAGAGTTTACACTAATACCCTTGTTTCTCCATTCTTCGCTCAATATCTGGAATTAGAGAATCTTATTTTTATTAATGTGTATAAAATATGGAGGGGATGTCATTAATTGCTATTTATATATTTAATTATAAGTTTATATGACATCATTAATAACAATATTATGTGCTATAGCACATCTAAAGTTTACCTTAGCTGTTATAACATTATATAACTTAGAGTTATTGTAAGCCATCATGGAACTGTAAGTGTCCTTTGTCATTGCAATATTTTGAAGTGTAAACACATTCTTCAGATCAGCAAATCTGAAAATTATGGGGTATTTTAATAAATAAAAGAATTGATAATACGTGTGGTATATTTTGCTGACTATTAGGCTGTTGACATTATTCCATAATTATACCCAAAAGGATTTTAATAGATTTTTACAAGAATCTTATATAATACTGTTTAAAACTGCTAAAATGAGAAAGAAAAACTAAAGGTAATTAGATATATAAGACCTCCTTTATATTAGGCAGAAACAAAGGAGGTTAAAATACATGTTGGTATAATATCTACCTATGAGATTCTGAGGACACAAATATAACTCTTGATCCTTTTCTCAGTATTGGCTCCAACAATATTGCTAGGTACATGTGACTGAGATGGTTGACCTGACAGGTTGATTCAATGTTATCCTCTGTCTCAGTGTATGGTACACCAAATATGCCTGCATTCAAAATGACCATGTCTAGGTGACTGAAAAAAAAATGTAGTACTTAATTACAATGTCAAGGGCACCATATATTTATACATAGAAACAAGAATTTATTAATTATTATTTTAGTAATTCCAAACCTATGATTTTCATCTAGTTTAGACCATTGAAAGATGACATCAACATGATCTACCTATATTTTTGTATTTAAATAAAACTTCTATCTTACAAAACATATTGAAATTATAACAATAAATACAGCAATAACATTGTGATGTATGATGAGGAAAAATATAATTATGAAGGTACATATTTCCCAAGAAAAACAAACAATTTCTATGAAAAAAGATATAAGGAAAATAGAAGTACCTACTCAGAAAATACAGTTTTTATTGCTGAAGCACATTTTTTAACACTCTGTAGAGATGAAAGATCCAAATGAATAGATTTTAAATTGTCTTCAGAAGCATTTGTCTTCTTTACTATATTTTGTATTGCTTGTTGTGTGGCCTCCATGTTGCGGTTGGCGAACAAAACATTGCAGCCATGCCTTGCAAGTGATTTTGCAGTTTCATATCCAATGCCTGCATTTGAACCCGTAACAATTGCATATTTTCCAGACAAATCTATACCATGTAGCACCTGGTGATATAAATATTAATGTACCTAGTTTAAGTATTTAATTTAATGTATTGGTGTAGTTTGAGGTATTAATAATTTCAGATTATAGATGGTTCTTTTCTATTGTAAAATATTTTTTCTAGCTGCTTTATTAGCTGTGCTGTATCTTATTGTATTGTCAAAATAAAGGTCCATTGCATACTTGCAAACAAAAAAACTGCAGCGTATAAACAATCAATTAGTGTTTATTTTTAAGGCAATGCAGTTTTATTTTCAGATAATCACTTCTTGTAAGGGAAATCTTCATCTCTCTCTGTCTCTCTTTCTAATATACACAGTGCTAAAACATATCAAGCTATAAATAAACCAAAAGTCAGTACAATAAATCAGCTTAAACAGGGATAATAATCATATGACTTGATATGTAGCTGTGTGTATATAAAGATAAAAATAATAATAATAAACTCGTTATCATATTCTTTTTAAATTCACTATCTCCCCAATATTGGCAGTTTAACTGACCTGGAAAGCTGTGGAACATGCATCAAATCTTTGACGAAAATCATGCACATGTTCTTTCGCATCTGTAGCGAATGCTAACCTGGGGTCTACATAAGTCTTATTGCCTGTTTCTTTGTTGATGTACACTGTTTTGCCTTCATCATCCACCGATTTCGACCAGCCGAATGGTAAATCTTGTGGTATCACCTTCTTCCGACCTGTTCTTGGGTGTGTCCATTGCGTCTTATTAGTACAGGTGCTGAAGTTTAAAGAACAAATAGTTTTAGTAGGTATCCAATAATCTCAATTAGTTGGTGACAGGCGAAAAAAGTTTTATGCTCTTACTTTACAAAGTAGACGTTTCCGTCCTCTGTTGACTTCTCCTCCCACCCTGCTGGTAGCTCATCCTCACTGTCAGAGTCTATATTATGCATAATAATAATCACAATAAACACAACAAAAACAGCTGAGCTGAGCAACAAAGCAAACGAAAACAAGCAAGATTGTTTTTTTTTTATTACAAATGGCAAGTTGTGATAAAGATTTGGCAGCGACAGCGAGTGACATGACAAAATGACAATGAATGAATGAACATCAGAATGAACTGAGTGCTGGCGAATTACTTTTTACGAATTTACATAGTTTGAAGCATAGGCTTTTAGGCATACCAAGATCTGCGGTTTTTGGTTGCCGCGCTCTACGGTTAACCCAAAAGGAATGTCAAAAATAAATTACACTGCTAGAAAATTGTAGGTACTATTAGTAAATATGTAACTCCGTCACTTATTTTTTAGTGATTTTCAGCATTCGAGGTTTGCTGCCTGTTTGTTACTCTTTCACGCAAAAACTACAGAACGTATTTTGATGAAACTTTACAGTATTATTATTTATACATCAGAATAACATATACGCTTTAATTTATAACGATATTTTGGGGAATTCCCACAGGATTGGGAAAAATCTATTCCACGCGGACGAAGTCGCGGGCAAAAGCTAGATATAATATAATTTCGTTATTATATTATCTTGCCTCGTGGAAGTGGTTTTACCATTATACAGATAGGAATATGGCTCTGCTAGGTAGGTATTACTTCAGAATAATCACTAAAGCGATTCCGCTTAGTTGTTACTAGCTGTGCCCCGCGGTTTTGCCCGCGTTGTCCTATAATATACAATAGCCTGTGGCTTAATATACAAAATATATTTTTTCAAATACGACTGGTAGATCCAAAGATTAGCGTGCTCAAACAAACAAACTCTTCAACTTATATAAAAAAGATTGTTCTGAGGTAGTTAATTTTTTTAGTTGGTTGGGATGGTACGCACGGCTACACATCAGGCAATCATACAAAACCAGTTTATTATTGTATGGGAAGCTTATACAATGCGACATCAGCTTTTATTGGATTTGTATAGGTTGATCTGGTAGGCATGTGTACTAAAAAAATGGCGGTAGGATGAAGGTTAAAAAAAAACAAAATTTACTGGTCTAAGATATTTCTAATTTATAAAAAAAATACTAACTGTCTCAGCAGCAGAACGTTTTGGAAAGAAACCTTTTTACAGTGATAATATATCTACCTTCCTTTTCAAAACAAACTCTTTGTGCATCCTTTTATTCTAATATACCTATACCTCTATGCGTCTAGCACGACTGCTACGCTAGAGGTCCTGGGTTCGATCCCCAGGTCAAGCAAAGTGGGGTTTTCTATGAAATTCTCAGTGGCAGCTTGAAGTCTGGATTTGTGCCCGGTTAATGGCAATAGGCTCGCCCCCTATTACATGGGACTTAAACATACCAGCGAAGTGTGGGTGTAGGTACATTAGTACACCTCTGCCTAACCCTTCGGGGAAAAGAGGCGCGATGGTATGACGATGATGATACCTCTTATGTTATGTTTTTATTAGTAGGTACCTACTAAGTAGATGTACCTTGTAATAAATTATGAATAGGTCTAATAAATAAATATCTTTATAATTTGTAGTCACTATGTATCTTATCTAAGAGAATAACACATGTGTTATTCTTCTAAGCCTAAGTGATTTTATTTGTATGCACGACTCTACACACGAGTAGGTACACTATCAAGTTTATACATTTTCAATATAAGTTTACGCGTTGTATGTACAATATTAAAGACTTCTCGTACACTATAGGAGAAATGTAATAAGTCTAACATAGGTATATTATAAATACACATGTACTTCGTGACTTCTTCTCACACACTATTTTGTACTATCTCATTTATATACCTACCTAATATTACCTACTATCTGGCATGATCATGATCCTTTTTGGCCAAGTCTTATATTTCGACACAGATCATCATCATCATCGTAAGTTTTGATTACTGCTAATACTAAACAACAGATTTCCAAAAGCCTGATCTATTAGGTAGGTACCTCAAGTTAACTAAAAATTAAGGTAAGACACATTTAAAAAAAAATTACATTAATAAGTATCTAAGTACTACTTGTATTCTGTCCTTTATTTCCTGAAACTCTTGCTGATATAATTGCCTTTGTTGAATACATTTATTTCCGACATATTTATCTACACAAAGATTTAGGTATAGTAGGTACTTATAAATTGCTTCAAATGAGGTAACCCGAAAGGTATTTAGGTACCTACAGTTTGGTCACCTCTTGTATTTTTGACTTCTTAGAAGTGGGAGGTCCTTTAGAATTCGGCAGTAAGAATGAGAGTGCACCGCATACTGTAAAAAGATACATTTTATTAAACTTAGGACTGACTCAGACTGCCTTATTAGGTAGCTGCAACGTTAGAGGTCCTGGGTTCGATTCCCAGGTCAAGCAAAGTGATATTGGTATCAATAGTAGCTAGGAGTCTGGATTTGTGCCCGGTTAATGGCAATAGGCTCGCTACCTATTACATGGAACCTAAACATACCGGTGAAGATTAGAACACTTCTGTCTACTTCCTTCGGAGAATACAGGCGTGATGGTATGTAATAGGGAACCTGTCTTCAAATAATTTACATTATGAAATGAATCAAGGTTGACCCTGCCAGCTTATAGACAAAAAATAATCATTTATCCTACTAACTAACGAACTAACAGAAGAAGTTTTGAAGTTGGAATGGACTGTCTGGAGTCAGGCACTAAAGAACTGAGACTGCTTGGATGTTGTTTTATTTTTAAAGTGGTCATCATATTCATAACGGTTATGGACAATATGAGTTGGTCCCCTTTTATTCATTATGTAATATGTACATACTATTTTTAGTAAATAAGTTATTTCTCTGATACTTACGCAATAATAAGCCTCCGAAAGAGTAGAAAGTCACTTCACAGGCAGCGTTTAGTAGAATACCCGCGACGTTAGTGCCAATTACTGAGCCTGTACGACCTATCATCATAGTTAAGCTTACAGCCATGCCCCTGAAATTGGATTAAATTCATGAAGAAGAAGATATTAACCTTGATTTCCTTTAAAAGACCAATAGTGGACATATTTTAGGTAGAACTAAGTAGTCTATGAACCTATATTCTAAGTCATGAGAGTTGTTTGATCATTCAGCCCATCCCTAAACCATTACCACCTATTTACTAGGATTTAATATTATTAATTTTAAAAAAATGATATTATAATAAGTAAATAATTATTAAATAAATACTTACCTCAAATTTGTAGGAAAGAATTCTACTGCATACGCGTTAACGGGACCAATGGCAAGACCCATGATAGGGAACGAAGACAGAAGTACAGCAAATATCATATCCTGCGTTATAAAGTTTATGAGGATACAGAATGTTCCTATCAGGAAAAACACGACGATCAGTAGCCGCTTCTTGCCGATGAACTTGACTGTGCTACTAACTGCCACGGCGATAACAGCACAACTTATGTTTGCTATTGAACTAATTAAGAATGTTATTGAGTCTATAGTGTCCACGCATTCAACATCTTCAGTTGATGTCTGAAACAAAGATAAGTGTAAGTTAGATACTTAGGTATTACTACAGCTGTAAGTAAAAAATTTAAATGCGAGCCCTTGCAATTTCGTGTATGTATGTCTTTAGGTCATGTATGTCACTTAAAGAGGCCTACGTTCAGCAGTGGACGAATACGGGCTGGTGATGATGATGATGATGTCTTTAGGCATTCCATTTCATAGATTGTCAGTTAGGAAATAACAGTCACACACGCCAATTAGTCATTCAACATTAATTTAAGTGTCTTTAAAGGAATTATTTACAAAAAAAATAACCTGATTCAGTCTGTCATAGATGACTTCACACGCGGTCCGCCCTGATCCTCCATCAGTTAGTACCCTGTTCAGCACATCTGGGACCCACATGTATAGGCCGTTTAATCTGAAATACAAATTTATAATAATTATTTATCATTAGGTAGTAACCTAATTATAAAGATATTTTGTAGATAATTTTGCCAGTAACTTTCGATGACTTCGCAGAAAGAAGTATGGTCCCAAATGTTATTATAATCAGGGGGCTTCGGCCGCTGGGAATAATTAAATCAATCTATCATGCACCTCGAATTTAAATACTTTATATGCTGCAGGGTTACATGAGGCGGCGTTATGTAAGTTACATGAGTTAGGCGAAGTGCATAAGACGACAAACTCATAGTTCGCCGAAATCGACCCTACATAGGTACGACCTCAGCCGAGCTTGCGACCATTGCAGACCAATTAGTTATATTCAGTAATACTAACTTCTAGGGGACAAGAAAGAAATAATCCTACGTAAAAAATACTTACATAGAGAAAATACCGAACAGTAAAAATCCATTGAGAGCGAACCATTTCGCATATGGCGGTTTTAGCAACGGTAGGCTTTGGACTTTAAGTGACGTCAAGAAACTTGTCTTCTGCTTATCGCTAGGTGGTGCTTTCAGTCTTTTTATCTGAAAGATTAATGTAGGTGCTTGCTAAACTTTCTGGAGCGAGAGTGAAATCTGAAATGTTCACAATATCTGCATATCTTTAGACTTGTGTCAACTACAAGTCGACAAGTCAGTTGACCCATAACCGTATTTAGGGTGCAAAGTTTTTTTTAATGCCCAGTCTGAGGATCAAGATTGGTAACAACAAAATCTGGCGATAAATTCCGGAACGTATGTACGGGACGGTTCAGCAAAAAATCGTGCTGATAGTTTTTTTCACGCAAGGGGTAAAACCTTATTATAAGTCTAAAAAGGTCATCGTGCAGTATCACTACAAACTACTACTACTAAGCACGTTCTTTTCCTCTAATTTGCCGTGCCGAGACAATGGATAACTCATCATCATTATCAAAAAAGAAAAACAAATATTGACTTGTAAATGCGTCTATAAAATATCTATAGAATTTACAGAAGTGAATATAATTCATCATCATCATCTTGACCTTATTCCAATTTACTAGGCATTGGCGAAGTTATTTTCCTGTTTCCATTCAGCCGTCATTTCTTCAGGTAGATACAATTTGAAGTTATATTTACCGGAAACTCTTCAGGTGATTTTCTTTTGTTGCTGGCGTACATGATTTGTACAACTTTTAGTGCCTCATCCAACTTTCCTTGGGTTACCAAGTATTTTGGACTTTCAGGACCAAAAAGCAATAAAAGAGCTCCTATTATGAAAAAGCTTGCGTACATCATTGACAAGAGTCTCCATGGCCTGAATAAGTACAATCCAAAGTCTATCCGGAAGTCAAGCGGTAGTATTCCCCAAGCTAAAACTGAAAAGAAACATGAAACTTTAAACTAGAAGCGGCGGTAGCCTAATGGCTAGGGCGTCGGACTTGCAATCATGTGGTTGCCGGTTCGATCCCCACCCATTGCACTACCGACGTGAACCCAATCGTAACACAAGCATTAAGCTTAGAACGAGGGGTTATAACAAGAATACTAGCAATGTGTGACCCACATTGCTAGCAAGCTTTTTTTTTTAATTGGTGAGTTATCATCAAAGTCCATGGTTAACCGTAAAAAAAGGCATTTGATAATCTTGGGAGTAGGTACTCAGTACATGCACATCTATCGTCATTTGAAAAGCAATAAAGTTTCAAGTAAAAATATCACTATCTGTTGCTGGTTTTTTTTAACACTTCGAATAGTAAATATTGCCACAGTTGTACCTTTTTTCTTTGTATGGTAAGTAGGTAGGTACATAACGGTCTCATTAGTCTAGTAGTCGTCTGAGTCAGAGGTTTTGGGTTAATTTCCTTGATCAAACAGTACTTATTATCGTTTTTTTTTGTGTAATTCACATTAGTAACTCCCAGTTTGGATTTGTCTCCGGTTAATTATAATAGGCTTGCCCCTTGCAGCTTAGCATGCGTGAACTACCGCAGTACACGTCTGCTTAACCCTTTTGGGAATAAGGTGTGATGGTGATTTAGACAAGCGTTCGCTTGCTTCAGTTTCGCTGTAGTAAAAAACTTTTATAAAAGGTCTGTAAAATCTTGCCTTTTTAATTTTTATACGATTTTAGCATAATTGTTTTGATTCGTTCACATTCATACATCTTGCATACTCGATTGCGAGAAATAGGTAGGTATTTGACTTCTTAATCGACCTCACCAATATGGCACTGGCTTCTCCCAATGCTGAGCCAAGGGCTATGCTAGATGCATTCTAAAAATATGTGTACGAAGGGTGACTAAACAATAATTAGGTATTCATTTCTGTTTATCATCATCACACACGTCGTCTTATTTAATTTGAAGCTTAGGAAGTATGATATCACGAGTTAAGACTATGAAGATAATGATTTTATTAAGTCATATACCCACCTAATCACCATGTGTTTATAGGTGGAAAATTACAATGGATCTTTCACTAGTCGATTAAGCATTTGGCGCAGCAAGATTTTTTCTTTTTTGGAGAGTGCCGGGACTTTTAACCTGACACCTTAGAATTCAGGGATAGGCTATAAAGCTACCCAGCCACCTTCGCTTATAGATATCATACGATCTCGCGACAGGAAATATTCGTTCTTTCTAGGAACACTTTTTAGATATAAGGAAAGAATATCATTAATACTTACGAGGTACCAGAGCTGCTCCCGATATCTGCAAGGCGTTGGTGATTGATAGTACCACATCTCTATACTTCCCCGGTAGAATCTCACCGATGAATGTGTATGGCACTGCTGCCGGGCATGCTATGCTGACCAACAGTAATTAACATGTTAAAATCTAGATTATAGGATACAGTCTGCGCATACACACCGCAAGTTATAACTACATCTATGAAAGTTTCTAAGATATTATAGTACACATCTTTGAGGATTAATCATGCCATCTCTCTAACCACGGTAATAGAGAAGTAATTGCGTACTGTATAAACGTTAGAGTTTATAAGGTAGGTTTGTAACCTAGGTACTTCATGAAAGACAATGCGAAATTATTTGTTCGTCTATAATGCGTGTGAGGTGCGAAGTGTGGTTTTGGGTCCGATTTCAATCCGATTTGGGTCGGACAGAGTGTTATTAGGTTATTTTATGAGGTTTTTAGAAGCACCTCAGATTATGCATTGTTGGGGCAGTTCATATTAATACCTGGCTGGCATGGCCTGGATAGCTGGTGAAATTTAGGGTGGGTCAAAATTAAAGGTACGCCTCTGTTTAACCCTTCGGATATATGTATAATAGGCCAGAGAATATTGTGTTATACTGTTAAACATATAAAACGTAAGACTGCCTCATTAGTCCAATGGTTTTAAGCACGACTGCTACGATAGAGATGAGCTCCCAATTCGAGCACAGTGCTATTGGGATTTTCACTTTAAATTTTCAGTGGCATCTACTTAGGATCTGCACCCCGTTATTGGCAATAGGCTCGCCTATTGAGAGTGTGCATTAAAACCCCTCGGGGAAAAGAGGCGTGATGGTATGTTATTATTAAACTTTATTTGTATTATATATTTTTTACTAATTTCTAGGTTCTTACCAAAGTGCTGTAAGGAACTTGCAAATAGCAAAGCTTATTAGGTTTGGCATAAACCCAGATACTATTCCCAGCACCCCGGCGAGCAAAGAACTGTATATAACCACCATCTTGCGACCTCTTGTGTCCACAAGGTAGCCCCATGGAAATGACGTCACGACGATACCTGGAAAACGATTTAAATACTATTAGATAAGCGTGCAGTGATTTTGCGAATGGCCTCCAGTTCAATCCATAGACAGTTTGCATAAACCCTTAAACTATTACTTCTTCGGCTTCCTTTTTTTCTAACCTATGTGATCCCTTTCCGGAACGTAGTATCGTTCCAAAACTAAGTCTAATCATCGACGTCTCGCCCAGAAAGGTGCCAAACTCAAGTGGGACTGGGCAAGCCATGTCAGACAAATTTCAGATCAGCACTGGGCTGGAATGGCATCCCCCAACAAGGCAACGACGAGGGCGTCCTCGTCGTCGGTGGAGGGTGGATTTGGATGCATTTCAACCAGACTGGCATGGAAAAAGTGGTGGAAGGCATAGGCTGAATTTTGTAACAATTTAGGCTAAAAATAATAATAAATATAATACCTAAATAGTCTAGTGATCCTAAGCGCGACACCTACGCTAGAGGTATTAGGTTCGAGTTCGTTATTTCCAGGTCGAGCAAAGTGTTATTGGGTTTCAAATTCTCAGTAGCAGTTTCCAGTTTTGATATGTGCCGATGAGTCGCAATAAGCTCGCTGTAATCCAACTTACCGTACCCACAACTCCTAATCCTTCGGGGAATGCGGGCGTGAAGGTATGTTATGTTGTTTGATCCCTATGGAATAGATACCTATATCAAATATTATGCATATATCATGAAACGCATGAAAAATAAATGGATCCATCGCAAAACCTTGTCATTATAGACAGCAAATTTTTTTTATAAATAGTCTTAACAATATAAATGGAACCTTCTTTAAAAACATGTATCTAGGACTTAGCAATTACGATAAAACCAATTTCCAAGATAATCAGTTAATTTCTTTAGCGCTCGAATAAACCCAGTCGATACTTCGATTCCAATTATATGTTTTAGTGCAATGTAGGTCGCCAGCTACTTTGGCTTCTATCAAGGACGATAACATCGTTAATGTGGTTTCTGAAAGTTGTCTTTCTTACTGCATTATACAGAATACGTTCATCGTTTTATTATCATACTTCTTATCGCCAATGACAAGTAGTCAATAAATCGTGAAAAAAGAAATTGTGCCATGCTTAGTCATTACTCTGAGGCCATAAGTAAGATTCTTATAGGTATGTGGTGGAAGGAACATCGACGCACAACTGCTTCTGGGCTTCCGCTTATTATTCTGGAACTCCTGATTTGAAACTTATCGTCGGTTATTTTTAAAAATCAGTTGTTCTATACATTTTGACCGTGTAGGTAAAATGACGATTTGTTGTTTTTTGTGTTATCAATTCCCGATCATTGAATTATTTTTATAAATCAATGTTCCCAATAAATATTTTTTTACTGAGGCACCGACTGAATATTACATTGATTGTTTCCGTATCAACGATATAATATATTATCTCCTACTTACAGACATTATTATTACAGACATTAGATCTAGATCTATTAATATCGACACCGGTAAAGCCAAAAGGAAGGGTTACGTTTTTAGCAATCTATGTATAAATGTTTATATTGACATAATTATGTACCATCGTAGCGTTTAATCCTTTGACTTTTCGTAATCATGTCCGTATTATTTATTATCTGTTGCTTTAAACGGTGAAAGGAAAACCATCTGAGGAAATCTGCACGCCTTACAGATGTTCTTGACGGCGTGTCAAAGACTGCAGCCTAACCCCTCTTACTCCGAGAGGAAATCCGTTTCCATAAGTGGGTCACATTACAACATACCTATATAAGGTATAGATGCGATGAATCCTCGCTGGGCGTCCGTCATATTAAGGTCACACATCGCAGCCGGAAGTACGAAGGAGTAGCCAACTGGTTCGATGATAGCAGCGATCAGGAACATGGCCAGGCACAAACAGTATTTTATGTTGTACCATCCAAGACCTGAAACGAAAGCGGAGACGATTAACCACACGGTGACGCAAATATGGAGTCGTTTTCATCAGTAGATGGTTCCTTTTGTTATTGTATCCTATGCGATTATTTGGGAAGCACAGGTCCCAGATTTCATTAGCGCTAAATAGGTTAGCCAATGTCTTAGTATATTTAACCCGTCTAGTACCATATTATAGACACAATGCAAAATCTATTTAATTTTGTTGCCAGCTGATTCAGTTGCCAGCGACAGGTACAGTATAGGCGTAATCTTATTATTCTAAAATACACCGAAACCAGAAGAACGCAGGTTCGAAAACTGCTTTAGATCATATAAAAATTTTCTTTCGCTAAAAGTTATAGTTCTTTGTAGCATGCGTTATGCCTTATGCCAAATCTTTAAAATTTCCCCTGGTCAAGCCGTGACTTGAGAAGGACTTTACCGATTTCATTCATTTTTTAAAAGTTTTCTAATACTTTGTTGGAAGTTCTTATTACTTGATATCGAGCTTATATACTCCATCCACAGCCCTAAATGGCGGGAAATAAGAACTAGGACTGCCTATTGATCCTAAGCGTGACTACTACGGTAGAGGTCCTGGGTTTGATTTGAGCAAAGTGTGTTTTTCTTAGTAGCATCTCGGAGCTTGCATTTGTGTTGCAATAGGCTCGCCCCTAAACATACCGGCTAAAAGTTAGTAGAACATTAGTACACCTCTGCATACCCTTCGGGAACACAGGGGCCATATTACCACGTATTAATGCCATCATTTTTAGGTTGTGAGAGAGGGATGTCGCTCTACAGGTTAAATAGTGGCGTCCCTCTTTCACAACGTAAAAATGATGGCATTAATACATGGTAATACGGCCCTAGGTATGATGGTTTGTGTCTTTTAACCTACATTCGTAGCTTTTAACCATTATTGTTTAATGCACAGTACACCCAAACCATCCAACCGTTTGTTAATATCATAAGTATTCGAGCTGAGATAATAATTTATGTTCATTTGATGAAAATACACTATCAACATCATTATTTTTAATCTTAGTTAAGACGACGGGTAATTACAAAATGTGTATGTGACAAATACAAACACTAATTGCACAACGATAAAAATGTGAATCTCTTTATTTAATGGACGTTTCGTCATAATTAACAAAGTGTCTTTCTGATATGCGTTCATTGGGTTCTGTGCCGTGCCAATTTAGATATATATCTATTAACGTAATGTAATTTTTGTTTGCCGAAAACTGTAACTCTTTAAATATTTGCATACCGTGCAAGCGATTTATGGAACTGTTATCTACATTGTAATAAAATATGTAGTATAATGTTTATCTTATCTTAATATAATACACTAAGTATAATATAGTTCCTCACGGCTTCATTATCTGCATGGGGTCGCAGTTTTTATCCCGCGGTGTAATGTTTATCTACATTACAGACTGCCTCGTTGGTCTAGTGGTCCCAATCGCGACTGTCCCAATCCCCAGGTCGAGCAAAGTGTTGTTGAGTTTTTCTATGAAATTCTCAGTAGCAGCTCGGAGTCCGAGCTGGTCCGGAGTCGTCGGAGTGCCCGGTGAATAGCAATAGGCTTGCCCCCTATTACATGGGACCCAAACATACCGGCGAACTGTGGGTGTACATTAGTACACCTCTGCCTAACCCTTCGGGGAATACAGGCGTGATGGTATGTTATGTTATGTTAATGTTTATCTATACTAATTTTATAAAGAGGTTAAGTTTGTGAACTTGTAGGGAGTAATCTCTGGATCTACTGAATCGATTTTGAAAATTCTTTCACCAATAGAAAGCTACATTATAGCCGGGTGCCATAGGCTATATATTATCCCGAAAACTGAAAAGAAACGTATATACTACGCGGGCAAAGCCGCGGGCGGAAAGCTAGTTTAGAATAATGTAGCTTTCTAATGTTGAAATAATTATTAACACATCAAGTCCCATATTATACCAACATAGACGAAAATCAATCAATGAAATAAAATCAGTTAAGCAGTTTCAGTCTATCGCTTATTTTAGTAGTTCTAAATGGAGAAATTTAAAAGCTACATTATTCTAGAATAACATAGGCTATTATTATCTATAATAGATATTATCTATAGATAATAATAGCCTATGTTATGCCCAGATAACTGGGACCTAAACATATCGGCGAACTGTGGGTGTACTGTGGCCAGCACATCAAGTTACCACAAAATGTCTTTCCCAGTTGATTTTGAACTTTATCTTCAACAATTTAAGGTTTAAAATCATTTGGAGGAATTTGACAGTTTTGTATACCTTGACCTGCTGGCCACTGTACCTACATTAGGTTAGTACACCTCCGCCGTACCCTTCGGGGAATACGTTGTGTTGTTATGTTATGTGATGAGATCCCATGCGAAGCCGCTGAGAACTCTAGTAACTATTATTTTAGTTCAGTGTAATTTTAGTAGGTTTGTGGCACTTCAAAAAAATACCTAGGTAATCGTAATCACTTGGTTGATATCAACGTTCGCAAAATTATGTTTAGGTATGACAATTATTGACTAGTAATCGTTACAAGGAATTAGATAAAAAAACATGCCGATTTTAGGATTATAGATCATTAAGATTAGGGATAAGTGTTGCGTAGAAGTTATTCGGTAAGTATTTATTTTTAAGATGCTTACGACAAGCATTATTCATTAAAAGTACGGTACTGATTTGCCCATAAATAAATAAATAAATATTCCTGTTTTCAACCAGTTCTTTTCATTTTTAAGGAAAAGGTCAAGGATCGACCGTCACTCTCTCAACCATTGAGTTCTTATGCAGTTCTTGGAGGTTATTTTGTAGGTAACCGTAATCAATAAAAACAGTACAAAAATAATAAAAGAATAAATATTGATAGGGAAAAACAAAAAAGAATTCAAGCCCGATTGGTCTCGTAGTGAGCATAAGTTTCCCCTCAGATCATAATCATATCGATCATAATCATGTCTACTGCTGAACGAAGGCCTCCTCCAAAGAGCACAAACCATCTCGGTCTTGGGGGAGAGAGATGGAGAGGAGTAATATTATTCAATCTGATACCACTGATATAAGTTATTGTTTATAAACAAAACTGGAGATAACTCTAACTAAGTATAACATTTTACTGATAACAAATTAACTACATATTTAACCAAGCTCTATTTTAGAATGTTTACTGCGTAAATAGCTAATTATTCAAATTCAAATTCAAATTCAATTCAAATTGTAGAGTTGACCCGATAGACGATGTCATGTCTTAGCTATGAATATTCAATTCTAATACTGGAATAGATAATACCTGACGCCCGAAGTTAAATTAGTGTTTAAGTTTTGTAATATTTTCCAATTTTCTCCGCAATTTACATTTTTTTATTTAATGACTTGTAGGTATTAAAAAAATAAAGATAAAATCCGTACCTAAAAGTCATTCTCAAGTTTACGGCGTAACCAAGGGAAATCATTATTCATTTGTGTATAAATATTTTTTATATAATTTGAGTGCGCAATTAGGTGAATGTTAAATAAACGCAGGAATTACAGGCAAGTGATATAACTCTTGTATATAAATGACGAACGGTACCTGCTACTGCAAGAGCTTGATCTAAATCAGCGGCATACTTCTCCTGATTGTCCACATCCTCCGCAACCGTATTTATTTTAGTATTCATTTTAAACACTTAACAAATTCATTTAAAAACTACACTTCACTACACTATTATAAGTGTCAACAAGTAATGTTTTTCATCGTCGTGCCGCGACTGAGCAGTGCAGATGATATTTTGTTGATGAACTAAAACACGCGGTAAAATACTCTTATAAAATAATACGAGTCAGCGCTCAATGCATAAACCCGTCCGATTTATTCAAGTGGTGCGCGGTAATTAGTTGTACCAACGCGTTTTATAAGCGGGTGTGTTTATCAAGAATTTATTATGATACCGCGTTTCAGCCCACACATTACGACTGATACGCGAATTATTTTTATGCACGGCACTGCACTGGCTTCCGCTTTTTTTTGTCACTATTATAAGTATCTTCCTTTTCGATAAATATCTACGTAAAAGAAACGATTTATATTTTTTTTGCCTTTGTGGATTAGACAAAAAATCTTTTGGTTTATAAGTACTAAGCGAGAGACCGACAAAAACTGAAGAAGTATCGATAAAACAAAGTGTAGTCAAAATAGATTAACGTTGTCTTTGATTCTATAAATACACGTAGATATACCTACTTTATACTTGTGTAATAGGTACGTTTGGCTCGTTCATTCTTTTTATCTGATGAAATCACAACAACAAAAAGTTACATGTGCAGAAATTATTTCGGATAATTACTTTGGAGTTGTGTATTCTTCATACTCTCACAAGTCTGCTGGCAATACTTTTTACTTCTTGAAAACTTGCAATTGGCGGTTTATTGTAAATCTATGAAATTACGTATCTATGAATAGCTCTAAATTTTCTTTAGATTAAAATGAAATTATGCTGCGTTATGGCCGTTTTGTGCATATATGACACGTATTGTTTTTCCAACAGTTTTATTCTTCTTTTATATTTTTCTGAGTGTAATTTAGACGTAATCAAAATTATATTCTCTTTGTTTTCTTTATATAGGTATCAAAGTTAATCAAGAATTCATGTCAGACACATGGTTATAATTAAGGAGTCATTAACCACTGCTAAACCACTTGGGGATACATTCAGACAGGCTTAGTTATTTCGAACAAACTGTACGGTGAGAGGAGAATGACTCCTTCAAAGACGAAAACCTGGCTTAATCTGGGTCACCCTAAAAGCTTGGGTAAATTATTCAAACTACTTTGTCCACGAATGTGAAGAGATAACCAAGAAATTAAATTGCCTACCAAGATCGATACAATTTTAAAATTTCTTGAAAAATTGTTCTGAAACAACTTACCAATACGTATTACGATGTACGCACGGCTACAGGTCGTTATAAAAAACCAGTTTAAGCTGATCTCGCATTGTTTAGACTTTCCATATAACAAGAGACCAGCGTAAGCTGAATTTATATCCATAGTTTGCCGGTATGTTATGCTATAACCAGGTACCAATCCAGACTCCGAGCCGCTACTGCAGATCCAATAACACTGTCCGAATCCGGGACGCTCAGAAGCCAGGTTTTCTACTTCTGGGCCAATGAGAGTTTTTGATGATCTTAAATATTATAATTGATTCGATTGTTTTGCCTTCAAAGACAATTGTGTTGATCGATATCAATGGACATTTCATCGCTTAAATTCGTTAATGTATGAGATGTTTAGCTGTTGCCTTGGACTTTGTTTTCATCATTCACATAAGAAAGGTCAAGGCAGCGAAGCCACGGATCCAGTAGCGGCCTCGTGGAGGTTTTCTGATGTGCTTTCTTCCACGAATATAGGAACACTTGATTTCCTCAATCATGTTTATGTATGTAGAATTATACTATGTATTAGACATATTATTTTATACATATTAAATGAAAGGCAAACGTACGAGTGACGAGTTGCGGAAGGCAGCTGGCAGTGACTGGATGAGGAAAGCCGAAGATCGGGTTTTTGGCGTTCACTAGGAGAGGCCTACGTCCAGCAGTGGACGAGTATGGGCTGATGATGATGAAATGAAATGTTGTTTCTAGAGAACTGATGTAGATATTGAGAAATTTTATTAAACCAGTTAAGTACTGAAAAATAAATAAAATAATTTAAGTGATGTGCAATGATAGCCTGGTGATATGACTATTGGACTGCGAAATCAAAGGTCTCGAGTTCCAATCCAGGTACGCACCTCTGAATTTTCGATGTTATTTACGTAAGTATTAATAATAAACTCGTTGATAAATTAAAAAACTCGTTAATAAAATAACTGCCTCGTTGGTCTAGTGGTCCCAATCGTGACTGCTACGCTAGAGGTCTTGGGTTCGATCCCCAGGTCGAGCAAAGTGTTATTGGGGTTTTCTATGAAATTCACAGTAGCAGCTCGGAGTCTGGATTTGTGCCCGGTGAATGGCAATAGGCTCGCCCCCTATTACATGGGACCTAAACATACCGGCGAACTGTGGGTGTACATTAAGTACACCTCTGCCTAACCCTTCGGGGAATACAGGCGTGATGGTATGTTATTAATAATAAATTATCACGCGGTTAAACGTTGAAGGAAAACATCGCGAGAAACCCTGCATGACTTTCTTGACGACGTATGAATCCGCAGTAGGCTAGCGTGATAGACTATAGCTTAATGTCTCTCGTTATGAGAGGACACCCGTGCCCAGCAGTGGGACAATGTAATAGGTTGATGATGACGATGAAGGCAACAATGTGACATACATTCGACAAACTAAAGGAGAGTCACGATTCTCGGCAGTAGGGGCACGACTAAGAAGAAAGAAATAAAATTTAAAAAGGAAAGCGTTGAAGAAAGATAAGGATTTAATGTAAAACCATGATTTCTTACGTATTCAGTCACTTGACTCCTTTACACCGGTAATACAACTTTACATTATTTTAATAACATCTATAGGTAATAGTACAGATTTGATTTCTTTACATATAGGTATGTATTTCTAATTTATTTCTTAGGACATCCATAACAATTTTTATTCGAGTGAAAAAGCCGCGGAAATTTTTCCTTGTTTTTACCAAATATTTTATCTGTGTATAACATTTGTTGTGCTGCCAAAACGTCTATTTCATCCCTCAGACTCTTTATAATCAATTGTAGTGGCAGTAATTCCTGTTCATATAGGTCTAAAACATTATCATCCTTTACAACACCCTCAACTATTTCATCACACCCTTTCGCTTCTGAATTGCTTATTTCACCACCTGAATGGGACAAACGTTAAAGGGGCTTAAAACAATTTAAAAAATCGAGTTTATCATTTTGCATTGCTTAAAAGTTTAAGTCAAACTCTTAGAGATTCTTGATCCCTTTGATTTTGATTTGATCCTTGATTCTTGATTGACATAAGGCGAGTCTCAGTCTCAATCCATTAAATTTTTAAGCAAAAATATTCTTATCCTATAGTGCTTGTTGAAAACCTGATTTAATCATGAGCTCTTATAAAAAGACATCGTGTGGACCGTGTGGACGTTAAATTTACCACTCTAATTTATCCCACAGAAAGGTTTTATTACCCACTGGGGTGCATAAAAAGAACTTTAATGAGAAAAGATAGATGAAAAGAAGAAGATACTCTTCCACCTTCTGTTCAGTCAGCCTATTTTTTCACATTACGCCATGAAAAGCTATAATGTAGCTTAATGTCCCGTTAATGAGCATAGGCAACAAAATACGTTTATGCCAACATGATAGAATAATAAGATTACCTACTCTGTATTTATCAGTATGTCAAGGGTAAGAAAACACAGACTGTCTATTGCGTAATATAGAAAAAAATATCGCTTACCAGTAGTTTGAATCGGTGACTTTTGTTTTATTTTTCTACTATTGTCGAGCATATTTCTGAATCCAGACTCGCTTATAGAAACACGCTGATTTCCGGCCGGTTTCTTGATTTGTATTGACATATCATAATCAGAATCAATGGGTATCCTGATTTCGTTGGAAGATATCCTTACTTGGGATTTTATAACTGTTACCGAATCATTAGGAAATCGCGTTTCCGGTTCATTGGTAGCATCGAAAGTTTTAAGTATTCTTTCATTTTTGTCATTTACATAACTCTGGAATCCTAACTGTACTGAAACTGTATCTTTTTTCAGCGAACTTTTTAAGGTATTCGTAGACGTAATACGTGATAATACCGATGAAGTACTTCTGGTTTTATTTTTTAAACGTTTATTTCTTATATCGCCATCAATTGAACCTTTGATTTCAGTGGATTTTTTTGATGAAGCTGATTTAATATCTGAATTTCCTTTATCAGCATTTGAAGGAAGTAAAATTTCTTTATCTAATGAATATTTTTTTTCCGTATCTTTTGCAGAAGATGTTGAAGGGAAATCTTCTGTGTCGTATATAACTGATTTGATTCCAATTGACTCTTGACTTGACTGTGTCAAGTTATCATCATCGAACTCTTTAAATCTTGAGGGTGATTTTGTTTTACTTTTTTCATTATCCTTCAGATCATTAACCTTCGGTTCATTCAATAAATTTGTCTCACTGTAAACTTCTTTGAGTGATCCAAAATGTGGGCTCTGCTCAATAATTACTGGAGCTGTTATAAAACCTGCGTTGTTTGTATGTTGTGGACCATCGTCAGAAATATAAATATTTTTCTCATTACTTGGATGATCAATTTGTGCTGATTGAATATTTTCTTGTGGTTTAGTAGAAGGGGCAATATTTTCTTTATCACGGTATATTGGTGAATTGTTTTCATTTAAGTTATCTCTCTCATTCTTTGGAACGCTGTGATTAATATCTGCGTTGATTTTGCTTATTGTATCAATTCCAATAGAGGCTACTGATGTCTTGCTGATGTTTATTAAAGGCTTTTCATTTTGAATATTATTTTGGTCATTCTTGATTTCATTTGTATCAATATCTGGTATCATATATTCATATGATTTATCCCCTAAATAGTCTTTTGAAGATCCCTCAACAAACTTCCTATTTTTATCGTTCTCATATTTTCCTATATTATGTTTTGTGGTTTCTGATTTTTTTGCAGTGATTTCTGTACTGGGATCACGTTTTATTATATCTCCTACCTTGGTCAGTACATTTGGTAAAAAATTGTCACCCTCCGTAGGATAATCTTTTTGTTCAACAGAATCACTTTGTTGATCATTCTTTGGAATTGACTTTGTGTCCTTGATACCTTCTTTTGAATCCTCCAAACTAGAAGGTAATTCGATTACAGTAGATTCACTATCTCTGGATATTTTCCCAATAACAGTATCTTGGGTTGTATCTTTAGAATCTTCTTCTTTTTTTATGTCTTGAAATGATTTTTCGGATTGTATTGTTTCTATGCCACTTGAATCTTTGTCATTATTTACCTTATTATTTTGGGCTGCAATGTCGGAAGTTTCATCAGGCTTACCAGAACCTAAATGGATAGGAATTGGAATAGGAATTGGGAGCATTGGAGGTTTTATCTTATTTTTTTCAAGTTTTTCAGTATTTTTATTGTTTACAACTTTATCTGGCTGTGGCATAGCTTCACTTGAGTTCTTGTCGTCAATTTCTAAATTGATTTCACCTTCTTCTAGCGTAGGAGGATGCTGTTTATTTGAATCTGTATTAATGGAGTTATCGGTTAGATTTTCAAAAGAATGAATTACATTGACAGCAATATCATCAGTGGGTAGTTCTCCCTCCAATTTTTCCTCGGGTATTTCAGCTTCCTTTTGTTTTACACTATCTTGTAAGTGTTTGTCTGCTGTTAAATTAGATTCTTGAATGGTATCAGGACTATCGCCTGTTGCAGCAGTACTTTCATGATCGCGTTGATTAGTAATGATTGGGATAGGAATTGGTATTGGAATAGGAATAGGCATTTTAAAAGAGTCTTTAATTGTATTTCCTGTATCCGAAATATCAGAAGAACGATGTTTTGGATTACCTTTTTGAAATGTATCTTTTTCCTTAATTCGATTAACTCCTTTTGGAGGAATGAAGCAAGGTTCTGAATGGTCATTGAAAGACTTTCTTGACTTATCTTCACTGGGACCTCTACTTTTCACAGATTTATCTTCACTGATTCTTAAATCACTTGATAATTTTGGGGGATATGTTATGATGGAATTTGAGTGTGTACTTAATGAATTGACCGGAGATTCAATTGGATAAATGCTTAAAATTGAATCAGTTACGTCTGTTTTATTATCGTTTGATTTTGTATTTGTTGATTTGTCACTAGATTTTCTTTTCTTTTTAAATAACCCGCTGTCGAATATTGAGCTATGTTTTCCATTACTTTTGACATCACCATCATTTACTTTACTCGGCCTTTTACTACCTTTGGTGTCACATACAATATCTTCATCAGGTAGTTTTTCTTTTACCAGAACATTTGATTGTGGGCAAATTGGTTCGTGGCTTGCTTTTGTACTGGGCTTATAAGAATATTTATCTTCACTAAAAGGTGGATCCAAACATCCTCCTGTAATTTCAGCGGATGCATAAAATAATTTATTTAAACCAATTGATTCAATTATCATATTTTTTATTGATGTAATCGTATTTCAAATCTATAATTATACATTGTCTCATACTTGGTTTTTAATGTAAAAGTATAATTATTTTAATGTTATCAAATTAATTCTTATATTTTGATACAGACCTGGTTTGCATTTACCAAAAATCCACTTTTGCCCTCCAGGTTGTGCTGGGACAGTGTAATCTTGATACGTATTTTTTGAAAGTGTAAAATTTTGTTTAAGTACGCCATCTGATTTGGATGTTACACTTGGTTCAGTTATGTTCGCGCTGTACGATGAACTAGGCACGTAAGAATAATCATCCTCATTGGTATCCCCTAAACATATACCTGAAATAAAACATACCATCACGCCGTGTTCTCCGAAGGGTTAGGCAGAGGTGTACTAACGTACACCCACGCATTGTCTGTATGTTTAGGTCCCATGTAATAAAGGGCGAGCCTATTGACTCCTCTCTCCTATAGCCTCCGAGCTGCTACAGAGAATCTCATAGAAAATCTCAATAACACTTTGCTCGACTTGGGAATCGAACCCAAAATCCCTAACGTAGCAGTTACGCTTGGGACCACTAGACACACCACTAGGGACTTGGATCAAACATGATGTGCTGTTATAAACATAAGCAGTGGTAAAAACCTTATTTAATTCTTGATAAACATATACCTAAAAGGAGGGGTTAGCTGGGTTACCTGGTCTTAAAATATCTAATATATGTTTTCGAGGTTTCTGTGCAGGTTGCTTTTCGAATTCTGCTTCCATAAATACATCAAATGTCATAATAGTCTGGTCACTGCTTACAAGTCGAATCTTTTCCGGAACTCTTGTTATTCGATGAGAGGAGGATGAATCTTCATGTTGTGTATGTGTTTCATCTTTTTTTCTTACCCTTATTTTCACATTCAGTGGCATACTTTGAGATAAGCTTGTGGTGTTACGAGTATTTTTTGGAACAGCTTCTACCTCAAATGCTAAATTTTGAATAATTTGTTCCACAACTGCTTGCTGGTTATTCATATTGACGACTACTAAAAATGTCAATGAATTTAATAATTAAATAATTTAGCTAGTAAACAAATTACTAGAAAAAATAAAACAACATTTGCGGGAATAAATAACTTTAATTACTATTAAAATTTTATCTATCGAACACAATAGAATAAACAACACGATTTGATTTTATTATTTCTTCAGATTTTGTTGTATCCGGACTATAACTGTACGTAGACACAGTTTTAAACATTAAACTTTGTTTAGAAGACGTTTTACTAAATGTTATACCAAGTGCTGCACATTTACTTATTATTTCATTGAGTATAATTTTCAGAGGTAAAATTTCTTTTTCCATGTATCGTATGTACTCCGCAACTCTTATTTCTGGTGGAACTCTACATTTGATCCTTAATCTTTCTGGTGAGCTTTGTCCTGACATGTCAATAGTAGTAGAAAGTGCATTTGAGATTTGATTGTCGTTGGACAAATTGCTTGGTGTGCTAATACTTCCCAGGGGTACTAAATCTTTCTGAGAATCATAGATTTTGCAAGTTACAGCTTTAGACGCCACAATTTTATCTACAAACGGAGATTCTTGGGTACTAACTGAACATATCGGAGACAAACTTAATTTCCGTGTTGAATCTGGTTTGGTGGGAATTTTTGGCGTTATGGTCTCTATAATTGCGGGTCGGCATTGCATAGTTTCACTGAATGTCAGGTACAGGTTGTCTGTACTTGTTATTTTATCAAATGATGTCTTATCCAAAATGACACTCTTAATATTCTGTAGTACGTTTGTTTTTATATTTACTGAAAAATAATTAGTAAAAATACAATGTTACTTTATGCGATCATAATGTATTGTTGCCAATTGTTTATGTGAATACCTTTATTATCCTTAAAGTTTTCTTTGGGTTCTATTGGTTCATATGCTTTCACTATTGTACTTGTTGTTTTGTGGGATACTGGATAGTTCCGTATTACGTCAGAATGTTTGCCACAGTCCGTAAGAGAATCTATTATATTCTCTTTGCTGGATTCATTATGATCTATATTTTTTTGAAATATGAACGTATCGCTTAGAATCTTTGAAATATCACCAGATCCGAGGTTAAGTGTTGATTTTGAAGACGCGAGTAACAAGTCAACACAAGAGTGGTATGTTTTGACGACCTCATCACTTGCATCTTGTAACGCTTGCCGCTTCTTGAGTATTACTTTATACGTCATAGGTATAGTATATTCTATAAAATTTGTTTCTTGTCTCCATGTGAGTTTCTCTAAGTTTTGTATGCATGATACTTCAGGCACAATTTCTAGGCAACACTTGGAATCATCTTTATTACTTTTTTGTAAGAGAGGTGTGAATTTAATTCTTAGACATGCAGTATCCATTTTTGGTAAAGTTTGAGAACAAAAAAAAACTGAAAAAAAAAGAAAAAATAAAATTCCCTTGAAATATTGACTTGTAAAGGATATCAACCGCAAGAAAATAAGTAATATGACTAATACAATCACGCATGAATTCCACTAGGCTTTTATTCTTTAATTATTATCTAACTAGTAATCTATTTATTATTAGATTTTTTTATTAATAAATATTCTTATTTCAAATAAATTTGTTCAATCAAATGAAGTTATTAAGGTCTGCCACTATTGAAGGTTTATTAAGGTCTATAAGTGAATTCCCCCCGTTCATTTGCATGTTTTTAGAGCTGCTACTGAGAGTTTTGAAACCCTATGACATTTAAGTAACTCTTGACTGTGATCAATTACAATACCTCGTGTACCATACGACATACTTGTGACCACTTGACCAATTCAATTGATAATAATAGAGCAAGGGTGACGGTAAAAAGTAAGTAAGCGTGAAGTCAGGATCAATAATAATTTATAGTTAATCTTTCTAAGAGGCTTCGAACAGCCATTGTGACGAAACATAACAGTTTGAAGTTCCACTGTCATTTCAGTTGCTCAATGTGAATCTCCGCGACTCTTTTAACAATTGCCCAATTCTGTTCGTACAAAGCACTGTAGGTAACGTTTGTCTAGAAAACATCTTACCATAGATATAAGTACTTCTAACCTACAATAAGTATAAACTTTTGTATATTATGTACAACGTACAGCTTACCGGACAAATTACTATATATATATTTGAGGGTGCGTAATTAGCAAATTAAAGTTACGTAACACATAATTTGGATCTTCTTCAAAATATTATTGTAATACTAAAATTTTGAAGGCGTAAGTAATTAATTTGTTTGAGTTGTAAAACTTATTTGTCAAAATTTGTTGTTTTTGAAATTCTTTGTTTTTAAATGTGAAAATGTTATGTCACCAATGAGGTTTTAAGTATTTATAGTAAAAAAATATAGTTTTTAGTGTGTCTATAATTCAAGATACCTACCTACCTATTTTAAAAGTTCTAACAGCATAATAATATTATTAAATCTTATGTTTTTTAACACGCCTATATCCGAATGGCTAAGCAGAGGTGTACATATATTATGTACACCCACAGTTCATCGGTATTTTTTGTTACCATGTAATATGCAAGCCATATTGACGTAAACCGAGCACAAATCCAAACTCCGAGCTGCTACTGAGGAATTCATAGAAAAATACAATAACACTGCTTGACCTGGAAAATGGAAGCCAGGACGCAGTAATGAAGCAGTGTGATATTATTAGTATAATATTATCCCAATTAATAATTACGTAGCTGCCTAATTTAAAAACGCATCGCAGTGTGAGATTCACCTTACCTAGGCACTTCTGTCTGATATACAAAAATACCACTTTAAGCTATCATTTAAATGCATTTACAAGCAATTAACTTCGTCTTAATTTGCATTAATTATGATGTTTTATCGCAATTGACATGAGAATTTATCATGAACACGTGAATTTAAAGACAATGAACTCTCTTAATTATAATTATAGATAATATAGTACATCACTAAGGAGTTGTTTTAAAAACCTTTCTCACGTTTGTCTTCCCAGTGTACATTGAAATTAGACGTAAGGAGCTATGTTCATTATTATCTGTCGCTATTTTGTTACTGATAAAACATCAGTAACAAAATAGCGGTACTAATAGTACTACTACAAGTAGTACTAATAGTAGGTAGGACAGTACAGTCACAAGCCAAGTCATATGAGAAATTCGAAAGAATTAAAATGAAATTTAAATGAAGTTCTGCTCAAATAAAAACAGAGGTTTCTGCATGCGATCTCGAATTTATCTTGGACATTTTTCTGCTTAAGGATCGTCAATTGCCTCAGTCGATATTTTTTTTTCATTAAGTGTATTATTTATTTAGTGAATTTATTTATATAGGTTTCTATCGTGAGAACAATATAGGTAAGTGTAAACTTAACCAATGTAATAAAACGATATCTGAGTTATTCTCCTTTTAATTTCAAAAACTCTCGCTACTTCGCAATACTTACGTTATCATCAATATTCTTTTAATATATATTTTTTACAAATTTATCAATACGATATGCGACAGTAAGTTATTGCTCCTAATATTTATAACTTGTCTAAATTCCTTAATTATCACTAAGCATTCGAATAATTTAGAAAAAAAAACTGTACAAAGTAAAATGTCGTTTATGTAAAATGTATAAAATGCCGTCCGTGGACCGGCAGGAAACAATGCGTCATCACAGTTTTGTTTTTAAATAATGTACAAGCACATGCATCCCTTACATTTTGTTAAACATTTATTTAGTGATATTTTGTACAATAATTCCTTTTGCTTATAATTAATATTTCGATCATTACGTAGGTACCAAATTGTGGGCAGTTTTCTTTACAGAGTTATAAAATTTACATCATATTTTTATACTTAGATTAAAATGCGTTTTTCACATTCTTAGACTATTATTACCTACCTAAATAATTAAATTATTATATATAACTTATATAATAAGATTAATTAATAGTAATTAAGACATGATCTGTTCTATTTGAAATATTATTGGAATAAGGACACTAAAATTAAATCTTGACCTTTATAAACGTTTTGTAAATAGCTTAATTATTATGATAATCTGTAATTCCACCTTTGAACAGGAGAAATTACTTTTCAGATATTTGAGTACTCATTTGATTTTAAACTTTTTATTTCGATCCATGTAAAGTTGAATTGTTACAGAACTATCATAGACTGGACTGAATTTGCCGACCGAAATATATATGTTTTTACAATACAATTTTTATTTATTTTACAATACTATCTTGCAGTTGCGTACCTATCAAAGCAGCTACAGATATTGCCTAGCGAAACTTATAATAATTATAATATTGTACTCTTTTACGCAAAGAATATTGTATTATTTAATAGAATTTATACTTTTTTCGTCTCTAAGGACCAATCCAAATTAAAATGACGACTGTCTCACTGACGTCAGACTAGCTGTTTGAGTGTTTAAAACTGTAAATTACTTTATGTAATGTCACGGATTACATAAAGTAATTAACAGTTTTAACTCTATAATTAGGTACATATATTTATAAGAACCTCACTAAACTTCAAAATCAAGTCAGAAGAATCGTTTTATTTTCAATATTATAAATTAAAGAAATAAATAATGATACTATAAATAAATAATGATACCTAAGATATTAATTTAAAATAACGCAGTTAAAATATCAAACCCCTGTCATTTTGAACGGTTTGTAAGTTAAAGTATTATTAAATACACCTAATGTTTAATGGTTAGATTACTGACATAATTTTTATTATTTTTAGGCTGATTGACCGACTAACTTCTACTTCTACGAAGCGAAATAAAAGTATAAGAAAATGAGGTTAATATGAAATTAAAGAAATAGAAAACACGACTGATGACTAATAATAGTTTTTAAATAATGTACCTATGTTGTATATATACATATTTATTATTTAGCAATATTTATAAATACTTTAATCAGAGTACATTAAGGACTAGAATTTTGAGATCATGCTGAAAGCCAATTTGTTCAATACGATCTATTAACACTAAAATTTACAAAATATCATTTTTACGCATTATATTGTAATTTTTTAATTGAAAAAACCATTTCATTTTGTAAATTCTCGATTTTATTTCAACAAAAACACAATGAATTATTGAAAATATTGGTAAGTACCTTATTTATTGCCCCATAATTTAAAGTCTAAATTGTTTATCTATATATGAAATTGAAGTAAAGCAAAAATTCTGCAAGGTGTTTATATTATATTTGGTTTATTTCAGTATGTAGGTATTATGAGTAATTACTTATTAAATGACATCTTACTTTATATTTAATATACAATACTATGCTAAAAATCATATAAAACTATTAATATTGCATAATCGTCCCACCTATAACGACACTTGCGTGACAATTTTACAAACAAGCCTATCCCTATTCAAATTTGTAACTTCCATCGTGCTCTGACTTACCCCTTCCATGGGGTAAATTCATTCTGTATTTGTTCCACATTCAAATACGTGCTTTAGTTATATCATCTTCAGAATTAAACAAGGCGTCGAAACAAGAATGAAGTTATATTTCATAGGGTTAAAGTTTACTTACTGCTGACTAGTTATATTGTAAAATTAAAGTTGAGATAAGATGACTTTCATGAATGTACTCTGTCGATTTGAAAATAGCAGTAATTTATTTAATTTAAGTAGGTAGATAGTACCCCTTTCCTTCTTTCTTGTTTTAAAACTCTATCTGCAGGGGTGCCATTCATTTGTATTTCAATATAAAACATGAACCATTTAACTGAATGTGGAACGAACACAAGGCCTTACAACTAAACACCAAAATGTCCATTCGATGCGACAAATCAAGTGTAACGTTCGAAGCATTGAAGCAAGCAACCAAAACCTTAAGGGCATGACTAGCACCACACGACTAAAATCTTCAGGACTTCAAAATATTAGCAAAAGTTGGGTAGCAACACAGGCAATTCTCACTTGAACTTGCACACTATGACCAACATTAGCGATTTCATATTCATTTAATATGATGTGATTTTGCGACTTTCCTTAATAAGAAATACATATTATAAGTAGTATTTTATTGTGTGCTAAGGACCGCCAATATTGGTCCTTACAGCGTTAGGATATAAAATTCAGATCTACTTGACTACAATGCTAAAAAACGTTAGGTATGAGAAGTAACATCGCGATATACTTTGACCACCTCGACACACCTCACTTTTTACCAAATTTACCATACCTACACTAGCCAACCAACAAAATAATAAATAGAGAAATCTAGGTAAGTACTACGTTTATATGTAAAAATAGAAATAAGAACTTAATCGTTACAGCGGGATATATTTATAGGGATTATTTTCCTACAATGTAATAAAAAAATACTATACAGGCTACCTATAACTAGAAACAATTTCTCTATCTCCTGTACTAGAAAGAACTGTATCGTAGAACCTAAATAAATAATAATAAAGTTAATGCATAGTCACGAAAAACCAACCAATAACAAGCAAGTACTTAGTTTATTTTATTTATTAATTGGTATCCTAAATTAGGCCCGAACCGCGGGTTTGTCCGTATCCGGTAGATATAAAAATACTATTATTTTATTAACTATAATTATGTCTGTACATACTTACTTTCTATGACTAAGACCGAAGACTAGGTTCCACAGACTAGATTCAAATGACTAGAATCACTCATCCCCCGTTTGGTTAGGTATTTCTTAGCTTCTAATTAAAAAATAAATAAAGCGAAGTTATAGGATTCTATTTAACATTATTTTCTTAAGCTAATTATCACCCTATATACACGTTTTTTAAAGTATTCATCTAGCAGAACTAATACATTAATTTTGATATAAAAGCTAACAAATGTATTAATATGCATTTTAGAAGAAGAATTCACTCTGCCTGTAAAATAATAATTCATAAACAAGTAATAAAATTACATAGGTACTCATCGTCCAAAATACAGTAACAAGTCATATGTAGCATTATATTTCTTATCTACTGGAGATGGCGTGCTTTTTTAAATAAAACAAACCGGCTGAAAAGCACAATTTTCTAAAATAATAAGTGATTTTACAGGCAAAACTCTTTCGCGAAATTATAACAAAGGTTTGTGGTGAATTATGTTCATTACAACGAGCTCGTAGATCTTCGATGTTTAATAATCTGCGTGTATTTATACTGTTATTTAAATTTCAATTAATTAACAACTTTTGCTAGTTATAAATTAATAAGTATCATTATTGCATTGCCATTGCATTTAAAAGTAATGAAGCTGAGCTATTCAAGTGAGTCAATCATCTGATGGTCTTGAGTTAGGTCTTTTTTGCTGTAAGTAGAAATCATTTTTTTTTTAATGTTAAGTTAAATAAAAAAGTCTTCAAACAAGTATTTAAATATCATTTCACAACATAGCGTTTTTAATTCTAGTATTAAAAAAAAAAACAATATATGAACGTAATGACGTAATAAACGTATTGACAAATATTACTGCCATAAATCAATCAATCAATTGATTTATGTAGGCTCTCTATCATATCTAAGTAATATGTCACACATGTGCCCTTGGGGTACATTTTAAACGACGATGTTATTGGTTTGCATTTGATGTTGTTTTTAGTTTAAATGTTTTAGTAGAATAGCTGGTTCCATATAACATTTACGAAACTGGAAATAATCGGAATTATATTTTAAAATGTTTAAGCAAATACAATATTTTTCCTTCAAAACCGACCAGCATATTTTTTAGTAAAATTAAGTATCTCAATATGTTAATTTCTATTAAATAAAATTTGTCTTCTTCCGATCCTTATCATTATTGGCCTTAATTATTGTTTAAACATTTTACCCCACTTGGAAACCATTGTCTCGCAATAAGCGACTCAGAACTTCAACATGATGGTATCGTCTTGGAAGACACCCTTATTACATGCATCGTTGTGGTATGCGCTGAGGGGCGTTGGCGGGGCTCAGGTGCACAGCCCGGAATTATCTACTAGAGAACGCGCCAACACGTCAGCCGCTGCGATGTCACTCACTTTACCTTCAAAGTGCCCCCTCACATGGAACATGAACTCCGCTTTACCAGCAAACTCTTGTCTGCACATAAGGCATAAGTGGTGCGCGTGCGTGTGTTGTCTTTCCGGAGCGTAGTGAGTGTGACCGTGTGTGAAGTACGCCCCTCCTCCTCCCCCACCACCCCCCTCGTTGACAACTGTCGCTGTTGACACGGACGCTGTCGCAATCCCGTGGCCATTCAGAATCTGCTGGTTCTGATTATGGTGGTGTAGAAGTTGTAACTTCTCCTGATTGGATAAATGCACCTTTTCTTGTTGCTGGGAACGGAAAACAAACTGATATTGATGACTTCTCAAAAGACAGATTTACTAAGGCTTAAAATAAAAATGGTCTTTCGATCCGGACCTATCATTTTTTCCGCAATCAAATCAACCAGTTACTAACACACAATTTTTGTTTATGATGGTGACTAAACTTCAACTGCGGCTTATTTAAGCACTACTTAATCTAATTAGGTACTACTACCAGTGATACTGGTAATTATTACCTGATGTTGCGTGGCCTGCTGCATCTTGTCTTGTAGCAACTTTGTATCAGGCAGATGTGATTTGGCGTGAGCACTCCACTCATCTCTGGTCGCGAACAGTCTGCCACATAGTTCACACGACCAGGACACTACCATGCCTGCAGTCGCGGCTGCCACTGCGGCGCTTGCTGCACTCGTATGTACCAGGTTTGTATTCTAGAAAGTTATTGTAAGTGATAAGTGACTTTATTTTTCAAGAAACTTAAAAAGTACCAAAATATCTCGTTATTATGATTTTAGGCGTCATTGATACGTGCCTTAGGTATGCAATTACTATAGCTTGGACGAAATATCATTTAAGAATTGACAAAAGTTAAATTAATGCCTGGTAGTCTACACATGTTGGTACCCGTTGTACCTTAGCAGTAATTATTTGGGATACCTACTTAGGTCTCCCATATTTAAACTGAGATTCGATCTCGAAAGGCCTTTGTGTTTAATAAACTTTTTACAAGCATATAATTTTAAGGAACATTAGAACTGAAGCTGTAAAAAGTTCCAAGATTGGATCCAATGATGAGGAATCCAGCAAGAAACTCTATGGATTGTCCCCTAAGATATTAAAAATAGATGTACTAGAAAATAATAATACTATGAAAGATACTGAAGAAATGATTTGTGATATCTATTTGCTAACGGCTGATGGTGTTCACATAATTAAATTAAAATGATGATCTTGTATACCAAGAAAATCAATATGAAAATGCAGAAAAAGAATCAGCAATGAATACTTCAATTCAATTTCCATGCATCCATAAATGATTCTAGAATTTAGACTAAAACGAGATGTTTTTTTATATAAAAATGTAAAATGAAAACGTAAACCATGCTAACATCGAAAACACCTACGAACCATGCCTTGAATTCCCAGTAAATTTACCGTAAAGTTGTGTCCAGGTACCTGGCACACCTGGATCGACTGTTGGTGTGAGTGTTGTTGTTGTTGCTGCTGCTGTTGTTGTTGTTGTTGTTGTTGCTGCTGCTGTTGTTGTTGCTGTTGCACTGCGGCTGCCGCTGCTGCGATTTCCGCTTGACTTGGCTTCGTATCTTCCTGTTTTGTTAATTGAGGCTTCACGTCATCCAGTTTAAGTGCTGCGGAAATTAAAGGATCTTTAGGAAAGTGACCCATTGGATCACTTTGTTGTATGAATTAACAATCTAAATCATATCAACATAGCAAAAGTTTTATTGACTGCAGTTGGGATAACATTAACTAATGTTATCTTCAATACACCTCAGATTTTTTTCTATTGAAACAAGTAACTACTATAATATACAACTCGATATCGATTGAAATTGAGAGAGAATATGAGTGATGATAATTCATTAGTATTTTGTCATGATTTTTTTCCCCAAAATCGTAGACATATTTCATGAAAAGCAATGAAAAGCCGTGGTAAGAATTTGATAAGAAAGAAACTAAGAAAACATTCGCTGAATTATTTAATCTAGCTCTTACTAACTTCACTACCGTTAAAGACCTCACAACGGTAGTGATAAGATATGTATTGAAGGCTATCTATCATTACCATTACGAAGCATACTCACGTGGTATTGTGATGGTTCTTTTACCTAAAGGTGCTATGTTCGATGGTGTAATGTGTTTCAACTTGTTCATATGAAGTACTAGTTTGTCTCTGCGCGCGAACGCCTTATTACATACTTCGCAAACGTACGGCTTTTCTCCTGTACAAAAAATAAATGAAAATGTTTATTGGCTTGGCTTAACAGGAAGCAACTCCACAATGTGTACAGTTTTCAAGTATGTATTATGTTCGGAAATGTAAATGAAAAAAAAAAACTAAGTAGTTTGGAGCGTGAAGAATGAAACAAAAAGCTATTTTTGAGTAAAATTAAATTCTTTGTGGAAAGTGCAAATATCCAATAATATTTGCATACAAGACGATTATAAACACAAGACTTGAGATTAAGCTCAAATAGAAATAAAAAATAATCAATGTCGTTGATAACGTAGTTAAACTATTAAAATTCAAGATAATTAAAGTCAGCAGTGTCTGTTACTAACCTGTATGTATTCGCATGTGTATTGTGAGCTTATCTTTACGAGCTAAACCTTTTCCACACACAGTGCACTCAAATGCTTTGCTTCCTGAAAAAAAAAACATTCGTTCTTGAATTTGATAAGGTATCGACGGGCAGCTCATTGATATTGCGCTTCTCCGCTCTATTTGCTAATCTGCCAAAATGGTGGAGTGAGTTTTCAGAAACGATTGCCATCAATAACAAATCGAAACGGTTTAATGTCACTGTCTGTTGCTTTGTTTCATTTCAGTGATAAATATTAACTGTTGAACTTTGCTTTTGCGTTACTCAGCAAAAAACGAAGGTCATGATTATCACCTTGGTACAAAAATTTGATAAACGGTTAGAGGATAATCCATTTATAAGGCGTTGTCTATTATCTATTTTTATGATCGTTATACTCTTGACGTCACAGCAATAAAACATTTCATGATTATAACTAAAAACGCAATGTCACTGTGCAAATTTGATAGAACGGCGAGACATCTTTTCATGACTTATTTTCTATGCGAGGGACGGTCTCTACGGGGCCAAACTTAAAGTTATGAAGGTGGCCCTGGGCCATCAGGACCATGGACTCGTAAATTGTAATGCACAAGAGTGCAGTGATAGCCTGGTGATATGACTATTGGAATGCCAAGTCAAAGGTCTCGAGTTTTAATCCAAGGCACGCACCTCTGCCTTTTCAAAGTGATGTGCGTTTTAATAATTAGCAATTGCGCGCTTAAACATTGAAAAAAAACATCGAGGAATCCTGCATGCCTGAGAGATTTTCTTCACGGTGTGTGAGGTCTGCCAACAGCAGTAGGCTAGCGTGGTGGACTACATAAATTAATCAGCGGGACAATATAATGGGTCGATAATGATGGTGATGATTCACATGACAAGAAGATTAATTGGCTCAGTCCTATATCAGACGCGGTTATGCTTGAGCTATATCTACTTAAAATGTTAATGTATTTTTTGTGTCTTATTTGCTCACACTATTATTGTTGTCGATTCACCTCACTGACTCACTGAAACTTGAGACAAAATCTTCATCTGCAGGTATCTTACAATGAATCCGATGTCTCAAGACTTTATTTACCTTCACTGGTGGAGCTAGTTGCTTTAATCGCGGGATGTTTTCTGATAGAAGTGGTTTGCAACGCTTTTAACCTCGTCCCCGGATGCATAGAACCACCTTCTGCGTACGGTTCCGTGAAAGGGATTAAGTTCGGCCTCGGTATATTGTGCGTTACTTCTGGTGACCTGGCGAAATCAAACGAACTGTTTTATAAAAAAACATAATACCCTTCCTTTACTGCCTCAGGCAGGTAGAAAGATAGGGATATTATATTTTTGGGTATTCAGAAAAATGTATGTCCATGAGCACATATTCACAAAAGCAAACATCAAAAGCAGGTCAAAATTTAATTGATAATGACTATGCATGGAATTGGAATAAGCAATATCAATGATGAAGAGTAAAACTCACCAATTACCAAGACTTTGTAGAACCCGAACACCTCCTTCGAATCCCATGCCGACATCATCAGGCACGGTAAATGTGCTGTCAGGCCCACCAGTACTAGAACTGACTTGCGGTACTTTTATAGGAGAATTGATAGCGCCATAGTGGTGTTGTGTGGAACTAACTGTGGGAGGTGATGGGTGGCCCTGATGAGCGTTACCGTTCTGAGTTTGCTGCGGGAAAATTATTTGATTTGATTTCTGAAACATAAAAAAATATTTTAAAGGATATTAAACACATGTGACTTTATTTAAGAAATTGTTAAGTATTTTTGGCACACCTGCATCTCTTGATGATGTCTGGCTGCGTTATTATTGTTATTATTTTGTTGCTGTTGTTGCTGATGCTGTTGCTGTTGTTGTTGCTGCTGCTGCTGCTGCTGCTGTTGTTGTTGCTGCTGTTGCTGTTGCTGCTGCTGCTGTTGTTGTTGCTGCTGCTGCTGTTGTTGTTGCTGTTGCTGCTGTTGTTGTTGCTGCTGCTGCTGTTGTTGTTGTTGTTGTTGCTGCTGTTGCTGCTGTTGCTGTTGCTGCTGTTGTTGTTGCTGTTGCTGCTGCTCACGTCTTGCAGCGGCTGCCGCTTGGGCCATATGTTGTTGAACAGCAACGTGCGCTTCTAAGTATGCAGTTTTTTGAGCTTCCGTCATTTTATCCATATTAACTGTGCCATCCTGTTAAAAAACGTAAGAATAACATAATTATAGGTATTGTACAACCACAATTCTTTACTTTTTAATTAACTTACTTATGTATTAAAAAACTAAAGTCAGTACCTTATACCTTTTATTATTTAGGTATAAATATTTGAAAATGGATGCATTACGGAATACGGAAGATATTGAGACGCAGAACGCAAGAATCCAAGATAGCAAAAAAATTTATAAATTCCTAGCGTCTACTCGGAATTACACCGCCTTCATTGAGTGTCTTTGATGCGGCCGGAGGGCCGAGGGAGGCTCGCATTAGGGTGGCCTCCCCCGCCAGTGCATTCACCCCGGAGAAAGTGAGAACGACCCCCTAAAGTACCCCGACTTTCATTCCATAACACGATGTTTGAACACCCTATGCTTAATTGCCTAAATTCGGCACGCGTGCAGTTCAACGACCTCGGATATGACCAAGATGGGGAAACGGACCTGTGACGTATCTGATTTCCAGGGTTCAAAGAACTTTGGAAAGCATTTATCATGATAAGAATGGAATGTTAACAATACAAAGTCGCGTGCTCGCTTTGACCAAAAAACGCTATTCTGGTAACAATGCTTATTTGTTTTTTTTTCATGACAATGAAAATTTTGACGTATGGATAAACATTATTAAAGTTTAGTCTTATTCTTCGTTCGGTCTAATGTGTATAATCTCAGCTCAATTGTTATTTTATGAATATAAATAATACCTACCTATCAAAAATTAAAAGCACAATACCTATTTGAATCAAATATAATAAAATCGCAATCTTACAAACGCTAATAAATTATCATAGTCATTCTTACTCGCAGATCCAAATAGATAAAACTATAATATTTATTGGTAGATTTACCTATCATTTCCTATATCGGTGTTCCTATATTACATAAATATGATTAAAAAGATAAGGATTATTGCGATAGTATTTAAAATTTTATATGGTATAGGTGTATCTAGATAGCGTAGATATATTAGCGCTCCATTAGTGTCATCTGATAAGTACCTACACACTTCTTTGTTTGTCAGTGGCTTATTAGATATAGTGCATAAGTCTCTAGAAAAAATGCTAGCAATAATGGCCCCACTGAATAAAATGTCCTTCACTCGACAGTAATATAATACATGCGATAGGTTTTCAAACAAAATATAATAGTAATTAAATATTGCAGAACTGACTTCCTCATTAGTCCAGTGGTCCTAAGAGCGACTGCTACGCCAGAAGTCCTCGGTTCAATCCCCAGGTCGAGCAAAGTGTTATTGGGTTTTTCTATGACATTCTCAGTCGCAGCTCGGAGTCTAGATTTGTGCCCGGTTAATGGCAATAGACTCGCCCCCTATTACATGAGAACTAAACATACCGGCAAAGAGTGGGTGTACATTAGTACCTCTGCTAAACCCTTCGGGCAATACAGGCGTGATGGTATGTTAAATATTTAAGAAGTACCATCTCAGTCATAGGTTTACCCAAGTAAATATTGTGAGGGAGAATTCCTTATTTAAAGTCGTAAGAAGGCATAGGACC
Source organism: Subacronicta megacephala (assembly GCA_958496365.1). Lineage (NCBI taxonomy): Eukaryota > Metazoa > Arthropoda > Insecta > Lepidoptera > Noctuidae > Subacronicta > Subacronicta megacephala. The sequence goes on along the minus strand of OY292520.1, from coordinate 11,289,354 downwards.
ACTAAAAGCTGGATGCCACTGGATTTAAGTTCGATTCAACTGCTTTTGAAGCACCTTTGAAGTGATCAATTATAGATTTAACTCTCTTTAAAAGAAAATTTCATCTTTTTATGTCTTACTTCTCGAATACGCTTGTAGCTCTCAATAATTGTAGTAGGTAATCAGTATAGTAGAAACAAAAATTCGAAAAGTCTATATAACGCTTACTGAATAGCAGAAGACCTTAATTACCTAATCTTTTCGCGCAAAATAATAAATAACCTTTACCTGTAAGGATAATCCATACAGGTACCTATAGATTATTATTTTGCTCGTATTCGTAATATGCAAAGCAATTCAACGTTTGCTATTATTTGACTGTTCATGGCATGACGTCCCCTCAAGGTAAGGGAACTGTGCTAGGGGCCGGGAAAGTCTCGGGGCGCCTTATCACTCATGCACTGATTAAAAACAAACTTACGTAAACGGAGGGTTTGCATATGGGGTACCAAGATAGGGTGAAAAATTTACGAAAGAGAAACTGATATGGAATGCGCCCGAGTGTTCAATGTTGAGGAATCTATCCATCCAATTACTTTTTGCTTGAATACGTTATTTATAATTTTGTTACGTTATTGATAATTTTCCATGTTATTCATTCATTACAGTCTATACTATTATTTTTTATTAGTTATTGTTATCACGCACAACATAGTGAATTTATTTCATTACTATTGTGACAATACGTGAACCATTCCGAATCAATGTGTGCCATACAATTTCACGTATTTTTGAGTACGTATCACGTATACTAGAAGTTTAAGCTTATACATACTGTCTTACGCTTCGTGAATAATCGTGATTCGACCAAAGATTAATAAAAGATTAAGCCCACTATTAATAGATACGACGGTACGATAGATACCATTAATATACGATATCGTTGCGAAGTAAATAAAATTGTTGTATTAAGAAATATCGTTTTAAAGCATGTTGAGTGGTAAAAAGATAAAGGTTAAAAATCTTACTCCAAGATCCCATAGTTGATTGTAGTAGGAACTCAGACGCATTCTTTTACTACACTGATACAGTCATCAAAACCACTGCACTTCCTAAAAATAACCATAGAGTACCGGGAAACATGATTTTATGCGGACCGAAAGTACTAGGCGCGCATACTTTAAGAAGAGGTCGTGAAAAGCCAAGGGCGGCGCGGCGGAGCGCGGCAGGGCTGTCGCGAGGCGGGCGCCCTCCGCCGTCACTATGCACTAAGTGGTAAGTGCAAGTTAACCGCTGGCGAGCCTGCAAGTCTGATCGATCGCATACACTTTCTTTTGCGACGCACCTGGGTAAGAAACACGGACACCGTCTGGGGTCTTGCATTAAAAAAAAGATTTGCTTCTGATGAATTTATTGATTTCGTTTTACAAAGTCCTCGTTAACATAGCGTTTGATAAAGGTTAAGCAAGTTTAGTCCGCATATACTGTGTTTAAAGTTCAAGAAATGTTTCATGGAAATAAGTTATTATTATTACACTATATCATGGCTATTGAATGAAGGTCTATTATGGTCACGTAAGCGTACTTTATACTTACACTGCAGTTAGGGAAGGTATTGACTTTCTTTCCATACCTTCTCAAAATTCCCTAATTTTTATAAACGTATGTATTATTTAAGTATACAAAAATATAATAAGGGCGGCTCTCGGACTATGGAACCAACCTTATGTTAGGTGGGACTGCCATACGTTTAATTTACACAAAATACACCCAGATCCGAAACCAATATCCGTGTAACAAAAGTAGGTATTTGCCTCGGGTGGGAATCAAACCCACGACACGCGGCGCTACGTCTAGTGGTGACACTACAAAGCATATTTACGTACATCTAACTAATAACATTTTCTTTGTTCAAAAGCAGAGAAAATAGAATAGAATAGAATAATCTTTATTGTACACCATTAATAAGAAACAACACAAGACACAAAATAATATGCTGCTTGTGTTATTTAAAGCATTCGTTGCGCTGAATAACTTATCAATGTTTATAGCTCACTTAAGGGTCGTAACTTTTAACAATTTACGTTGTAAATCTCAAAATTTTGTTTTCATTTTTATTTTCATTGGTAGTAAAGTTGCGTGTTTTGCAGTATTGTTTAGAAAATACAGATTTATATATATTTTAGCCGTGGCCTAGCCGTGGCCCCCGGTTTTACTCACGAAACGAAAGGTTTTTTTACTATGCTGCATATAACTCGGCTGCATATCAACATGAAACATGCACCAGATTTTAAGCACCATATCCAATTTCATGCAGTTGTTTTTGCGTGATGCATGTACAAACATACAGACACAAAAATTCTTAAAAAAAATGTTTTGGCTTCTGTTGCTCTAACAAAGATCCTCGAGATATATTAGTTTTTCCTCAATATATAATGTACAGACATCGGCCTGTTACAATTTTATTATATGTACAGATTATGAGGATAAAAGACCGGTCGACGCTGGTAACCGAAGCTAATCGAATACAAAATCTATTGTATTGTGTCTAAAACATGAGACTTGATTGGTCAAGACTATAAATAAGCATTTTTAAGTTATCACAAATCATAATGAAAAGTGTATAAGTATAGTATTATATATTCTTATCTATCGATCGGGTGCGTCCATTGTTTAGGTAGGTACATGTCATCGACAACTTTATTGATCTACATTTTGTCAACATAAATAACTGATTAATGGTTCCATTTAAATTATGGAGTACCTATTTAATCTATTTTAACCGCATTCGAACGTTGAGCATTTAATGTGGATCGAGTGATCCGGAAAGTAAGGGGTTTTACCGCGGCCACGCAACCGCCCTGAATATTTAATGGTTGGCGTTCACTAGGAGAGGCCCACGTCCAGCAGTGGACGAGTATGGGCTGATGATGATGATGATGATGATGAATGCAACAGTCTTAAATACTGAATGAGATGCAGGGTGATTGACAATTAAAAAATAACTATATTGAAGGAAAAATCGACTGCGTGCAGGATTCGAACTTGCGTCATCTGATTAGATACACCACTAAGCCACATCGAGTCCCACCCGCCAGGTTGAAAAGTAGGTAAGTTTGCCTCTCAACCAACGTGACTTCCTTTACAGCAAGTACGGAGTCGTACGATGCTACCTTACCTTTTAACTACCTTTATGTATTTTTTATAAACTTGCTTTTTAACAAATGTCACTGACGTCACTTCAAAGACGTAAATTCAAAATATGCAAAGTTCGACCTAGCGGGTAAATTTCGCAATGGCTTGGTGATGGCATAGGTTCGAATCCTGCCCGCAGTCGAATGTTTAACTTTATAATCAGTAATCCTGGAAAATGCATCAAAAATACAAAAAGAAAACAGTGTAAATAATAAAGTAGGTCTTATATTCTTTTAATTATCTCATTCATCTAGCGGTTGCTGAGCGATTTAGGTGTTATGGGGTTCGATATCCAGGTCGAAGTACTGTGGGGGTAAAAAATGTCAGTTCAGAGTTTGAATTTGTGCTTCAGTGACAATGTACTCAATACATGTTCAATCAAAATCAAAAAGGGAATCAAAAGAAACAAGTGAAGTGGATCTGGGTAAGTGGGTAATACCTCTATTAGACTAAAATATTTTTTTGTTTAACTTTCTAAAGGAAAATCGACTTTAGAAGTAGAGTTGTCATGTAATTTTATGTTAAGGCATAAAACTGACAACACAGAATTTCCATTTTCGTATAATCATGGGGAAGTAAAAATGTAGATGTAACCGGAAATAATTTGGAAAAAATATTCAATGAAGTTGATAAAAACAATGCTGTTACTGTTCTCTTTTTAAAAATGTTTCCCTTTTAGATCCTTTGAATGCGATAAGTCATGTTCGTAACTTCTCCCTTCAAAGCAAATTTAATTTATACGACAAACCTTCCAAATGTTTAATAGTTCCGTGCTGCTTCCAATTTTAAACTTTTACGTGCGTAATAAAGTTGTATATATTTATATATGTAATCTGTTTCGGTTATAGGAAAGCTATGTGATGTGACGAGGGGAAAGCTTCCACCGTTTCAGTGCAAGTGGTGTTCAGGGTAGGTCGTGCCGTCCCCCGCGGGGCGGAGGGAGGCCGTAGTAGGAATATCCTTCACCTCCCGCGCTAGGTCAGGGTTAACTGTACCCCCGAGCTCGGGTGACGGAGCCACCTTCGACCTTGGATGGAATGCGTGCGTTGATGCACCCTGTAGTACCGAATATACAACTGCGTATCATCTCCCTTTAGAAAGAGCATATACGAGTCTGAAGACGTCACGTTACGTGCTGGATAAACGATCAAAGTCAAGTATAATCAAAATACATTAAAGGTCTATTGTACATTAATTTGCATAGTTATGATATCGGATTTCAAAAGGTCTATTCAAAAACTTCCGGATAGACTGGACTCTTGCCATAGTCTAGATATACTAGATCTACCGCGACCAGCTTTTCATGTAAGTAAATTACATGGAGCGTCATAAAAACAAAACGACCGTGGACATGCGTAGCCAGTTGCTACGAGCTATGTTCACTACAGTCATATTGCGCAGCCTGCTCCGCGGACATCCTTATAACTATCACATTAGAGAACATAATTCATTAACATATCGGCTACGTGGAAATGAAATATTCGCATTCGGTAATAGCTCAAAGAACGTCTTTATTAAGGTTCAAATTTGTTGTACGACCAGTGTTTTCCTTTTCAGGGTTCAAGACGGAACTTTTAGCGTTACTTTGAGGGGATAAGGTTGAGATTTGCGTGAGGAGTTCTCACGGGTGGTGGGTGGAAGTGGGTCGATACGAGCCGGGCGTCGCGCCGATCAATAGAGGAGAGGGGCGCTACCCCGGTCCTCTGAGCGTGCATCGCCCGCCGCGTGCCTACACACTCGTCAACAATACATTTCATATCTAAGTGCCTTGCTTTGTCAACAGATAGTATTAGGGGAACATGTTGTTAAATCTGAGCCGACATAACTGATGAGCAGAGATGTAGCATATTCATATTCACACTCCTTGTATAAAAAGGGGTTTTACTACCAACCACTAATACTACATTTTACAACTTACTACTATTTTCAGGGAACACCAAAAATTACTCAATAGCACATCTATCTTTCTGCGTAACTAAATACCGAAATTGAGGCCATGAGAACCAGAGTAGCCTATCTAACATTAAAAAAAATAGAGTTTTGGCCTATAACGCGTTACTAAGAAGGTGTTTTAAAAAAACATAGTACCCTATGTTTAGTTTTCTCAATTATTAACAGATGGCAGCACAGAACTGTATTCAAATTTTCGATAAATAATAATCAAGCTTTCAGTTTTCCTTTAAAATCTCAGTATGCATTATTGGTAGATAGGTTAGTTCTCATGGCCTCAATTATGAATGATGTCAATGGGTATTTAAATATAAGCTATCATATAGGTCAAGTATGTAGTACCTACATAGATTTTTCTTTATCTTATCCAACACGAAATCGATCGGTGCCTAACGCCATGTATTAATATAAAATATAGAATCAGCCATAATAACGTTGTAGACTGGTTGAGTTTAATGATGTTGATATACAATATGTATGCAAACGCCATTTTGTAGGAAGGTCAGGCAGTAAAAGTAGAAAAGTAGAAATTACATTAGTTGAAACAGCATTATTGAATTTAAACTTACAATAAAAGCGTATACTTAATAATGACATAACGTACCTACTAAATAAAGAAAATAATGGTTGAGTTACACGTTGTCTGATGAAGGTATGTGTGACGTCAGTAAGGACTGATCAGCTCAAAGCTGTTAATGCTTTTCCTACAAAGGGCCTGTCCGGGATTTTGGTCTACATTGTAAAACTCACATATCTGATACTGTCTGGACTTTTATAGATGGACCATTATTCTCTTTGCTTTCGCTTTTCTTCTCATATGTTAAAAAATATCGAAGCCTTTGAGTTAAAAAAAGGAATACATTGACTGGTACAAGATTCTTTAAAAGATTTACTTATTTAAGTACAGAAATAAATATCATTTAAACTACTACTTCAAAAAATAAACCACCTCATATTTATTTTCAGTTACTCGAATAACAATTTGTTTTGACATTCTGACTTGAGACGAGACCGAGATTGCCTCATTAGTCTAGTGATCCCAAGCGTGACTACTATAGGCTATAGGTTATAGGTTATAGGTCCTGGGTCGAGAAAAGTGTTATTGTTTTTTTATATTCAATTCTCAGTATAGTAGCTCGGAGTTTAGATTTGTGCCTGGTTACTGTCAATAGGCTCGTTCTCTATAACATGGGACCTAAAAAATACCAGCGCACTATGGGTGTACATTATCACGATGATGGTATGTGTAGGTATATTCTAACATAGACGGACTACCTACGTATTTTGTGTACTTTTCAAATCAAATCAAATATTTTATTCAATTAGACCATTAGGTCTTAGGTACTTTTGAAATGTTCCAAATAGTGGATCATATGGCGAAGAGCCAGCAAGAAACTCCATAGATAAATCTCCATAGATCTTTAAATAAAAATGCTTACAATGTTTTTCATTCGTTTACAATTTCGTATTAATGTGAGAATTATGCAGTAAGTATGATATCAAAGATAAGAACTGCTCGGGATCAATAATTCCAAATTTTATCCTTTTGCCTTCCTTTTGGAAGGCAGATCAATAGCCGACCTTTTAGTTCCAAATTATTCAGCTTTGTTGTTGTACTTAGCTAAGTAATTATAATCCGTAGCATTTTGAAAGTGTTGATTGAAATCGGCAAGGCTCTAATTTTGATAGATTGTTTCTTTGTTATAGAAATATAGATCATTCGTTTGCTTTGGAAATATGTTCTGCAAATCTTTTGGAACTTTGAGCTTTTTATTTAAGATTTTGTCCTACATTAGATATACATCCTTGTCAGAGTAATCCATATGTAGGTACGGCTTTACTACAGCTAACGAGGAGTTTCGTGAAGGATATATTTTTATATCTAAGTGAAAAGCTATCTTACAAGAACTTATAGAAGACATTCTCATGAAGGCTGTTAAATTATTGTATTAAATATAAATATTTTATTATTGTATTGTTAAGTTTGTTCTCTAATAACATAAAGACCAAAACGAAAAAAAACCGACGACTATAGATGTAGTAGAACGAGAACGCAACTGACGTAAGTGATACTTGTGGTTTGCAAATTGGCTGAACATTTTTCCCGTCTCCCTACAGATTTCTTATGGAAAGAGGAAGAAGTCTGTGTTTGGTTCAAGGCCGCCTGCATACAACCGCTCCCCACGGCACGACCTTCACCAGGTCGTCTGGCCGTGGGGGCCGGCCCACGCTGCATCCCCCGACGAGCTGCATATCCTAGTGTGTCTACTTTCGTCTTATGTACGCACTAATCGTAAAAAGTATCACGCCGCTCTCACCGAACAATACCGTAATCGAAAAATCTAAATTTTACAGGAAAAATAAAATACTGTTTTTGGCTCCTAACTTCTTACCAGGTTTACATAGAAAAATCATTTATATACCAAAAGATAGCTGATTTTTTCTTCGATAATGTGATATAATTAAAAAAAATGTTTATACTAAATTGAAGTTATAAGTGAAAATGTATATTACCATAAATTTTAATAGAATATACTGAAACAAATTCACAAGGTGTAATTGACCCTCTTAAACAATATTTCCCAATAAAAGCACTTCTATAGTTATAGTCGATTACAATACTATTCGGTGAGGGTGGCGATCTATAGAATAGAATAATCTTTATTGTACACACGGCTACAGGTCAACCTATACAAATCCAGTTTAAGCTGATCTCGCATTGTGTAGGCTTCTCATACTATAACAAGCCAGCGTAAACTGGATTTGTATAGCTTGATGTGTAGCTGTGCGAACACCATAATAAGAAGCTACATTTATGAGGACATAGGTAATTAAACTAAGAGTATGGCGGGTCTTATTGCTATAAGCGATATCTTCCAGAGAACCTTTTTTATCTATATTTTAGTCAATCAACTCTCTCAATAGTCTAGTGTCCTACGCGCGTCTGGTACTCTAGAGGTCTTGGGTTCGATTCCCAGGTCGAGCAAAGTGTTATTGAGTTTTTTTACGATAACCCGAGAAGTTTGTATTTGTGCCCGGTTAATGGCAATAGGCTCGCCCCCTAATACATGGGACCTTAACATAAAGTTGACCTCTGCCTAACCCTTCGGGGAATACCGGCGTGATGGTATGTTATGGTCTTTAAATCAAGATCTTCCTATATACAGTTTTTACCTAAATACTACAGAATTTCCTGAATGGCGTAAGCCGCAACTGATAAGTCATGTCACAATCCGCCAGCAGAACTACCTACGTGGGGAATTATGGCTGATTGTTAGGCGTGCCATAATCCATAAGACCCCCCTATCAAACAAAAAAACTTAATCAAAATCTGTTCGTCCATTCAGGAGCTATGATGCCACAAATACAAACTTGTAACACCCGTCTTTTTCGTGAGGGGGGGACATGCCAATTGGAAATAGTGGGAGAAAAAGCCACTGACCTGAAAGTTGATAGTGGACGTGACGATCTTCATGGACTCGGCGTAGTTCCTCAGCACAGAGTCGGTGCTGAGGCAGCTCTGCCGCCACTCGTACAGCTGCTCCAGCCGCGTCACGCAGCGCTCGCAGATCTTCTTCGGTAGGAAGTCGTCCTTCGATATCTGCTGGATTTAATTGATGATTTGTTAGACAGATGCGCATGAACCAAACTGTGCATAAAATGTGTAAATTGGTATCTGTGTAGACAATCGAATATAAATAATTATAGCATAATAGAATTCGAATCGAAAGAACAATACGAAAAAGTTAGGTATAATTATGTAAATTTAAATAATAATGAGAGACTCGAGAACATATTATTGTTCATAGCGAAAAATATAACGTATTATACTATCAGGAATTTTAGGTTCCATCTAATAGGACGCCTATTGTAAGCGTAAGAGTTTCGATTTATGTTTTCGCTGCTACTATATCCAATAACTCGTTCTCCGATCTGGGAATCGAACCTAGGACCTCATACTTAGCAACTGCGCTTGCGATCTCTAAACCAATAAGGAGACTGCGTTACAAGTACCTACTTCGAAAATTTGTGTCAGAGTACATTTTTACTTATATCCCACATTCACAGTGCCTACATACATAAATACAGTCACGCCTTTTTACCCACAAGGGTAGGCAGAAACTATGGACTGCCACGTGCTACGACTCTTGCATATCTCTTTCGCTTCTTCCACATTCATCCAACTTTTCATAAAGACGCGCCGGTTGTGAGTACTACGCACTGACCTTTTTAAAGGACAGTTTCTAGTAGTTTCAATACCGCATAGTGTATCTTATGAACACTAGTGTAAGGTTCAAATCGGAATGATCCAAGGCATAACGTTTCAACTTTAGTAATTTGCTTTAACTACTTTAATTCACCTATTGATACCCAATTAAAGTTGTATAATTAAAATCCTAATGATTACTTTCTCGACTTCTACATTGCATGTGTCTTATTCCTTTAATTTTATAGACTATAGAAAGAAAAATACTGGTCGTTATTACATATCTATATAACCATACAAAATTATTCACTGAATCAACCGCAACCACTCGCTTTTAATTAACCACCCGTGTTATTCAACTTTGACCTTTATGCGTACGAGCCCAAAAGTCACAGTAATACAAAAGCTCATGCAAAAGGGGATTACTTTGACACGTGACGATCATTAAGAGCGGTTGTCTCCATAATCCTAGATTCGCTACCAAAAGAGAGATTCGCGTTCGCAATAATCCTGTGATCTGACCTACTTCGGACTGGCGAGGTGGGCTAGTGAGGTCATTGATCCGTGTACGGCATTACAAATGCATTAAGTGACAAGGAAAGAATCGATAGCTTATTATGGAATTATGTCATTTAAACGAGAAAGAAAACAATGATATGAATATTTATGAATATTGCTGGATCGAGTAAATATTTATTTCGTTATAAATGTAACACACATAGATGATATTATGATCATATAGATGGCACTTAGTAATACAAATGCAATGGCGCATATCTGTAACTACAACTTGTATGTGCTCTTGTAATTTATATAGAACACTTGTACCAGAAATGTACTCATATTTGTAACATAAAAAATGCTGGATATTATAGTAGGTTTCTAATGGTGGAAATAAATACATATTAAATAATAGTGAATACTTTCGCTTTGCGAATAGCGAATTGTAGATCACACAATTACTTATATTCGTTTATTTAACTTATCTTTAATTTTAATGAAAATTATAAAGGATTTGAATGAATGGAATATAATAATGTCCCAATTTAAAATATGAAAAAAAAATCAACAGGTATTGTGAGATTTCGCTATTCCTTGTTTTGGCCGGCTCGTAGCGCACCGTAGCGCGCAGGCGCTACGAAAGCTGCTACGTCCGGCCGCTACGTCTACGTAGCAGCATTATTGCACTTCTACGAACCACAAAGCCACTGTTTACATTACAATTTACCACAAATCTGTATTACGTCATACCCGTAAAAGAGTTTTTTCAATATTTACCGCGAAAAGCACTTCCTAATTTAACACACTTTTTTAAGATATTGCAAGTCACTGAAATGTCAAGGACAAAAGTCCAAGTATAGAAATACAAAGAGCTTACTCACCATAGTTGGCAGGCAGGTC